>JAYKKI010000057.1:7085000-7570000 GCA_039881145.1 Druceiella hillmani
TATTGTTTTTCTTTTGTCCAACGTAAAAAAAATCAAATCCCATTGTTTTGCCGAATCAAGCATGTGTCCCTTCCAAGTTAAAAGAATTCTGAAAACACCGCTCCAGTATCCGATGTTGGGTTACTGGAGTTGGGTTGAGTTACTTGCTTAAATGACAAAGGTAAACTGAAAAAATCTGCATAAGCGTGTGGTCTGTTATTAAATAGAACTCTTTAAGTAGGGAATAAAATATCTAATTAATTTATGTTTACTGAAAAACAACGAGTTGTGAAATAACAAAAGTATCATAGAAATTCACAAAGAAATTAGCTGTTGTTGAATTTGCCCACTTGGTCATAAAGAAATTACTATGTTAAAAACGCCATAACTGAGGAAGCTTTTATTCGGATCTAATATTTCTAATGTACTACGTTTAAATAACTAATACTAAAATAAAGAGAAAAGAGAGAAAAAAACATAACATATAAAACCAAGGTTTAATTGTAACGTACAAATTAATTTCATTTGTCTTTAATGATATTAATAAAACAACGCCAATGATCTCATATCAAACGGACATGTTATCAATTTAATAGTACTTCTGAAAAGGTGTGATAATTGTCACATCTTTACTTCGCTGTCATTCAGTATCAATTACTACTTATTAGTATACAGTTGTCCATCATCGTTTTTTATTTTATAAAAATATGTCAGAGTGCCTTCCTGAATAAAGAGTGTTTTAATTATACAGCAACCACCAAGAAAAGTCTCGGAACAACATTTCATTAGTAAATATTGCATGTACTATTTAATTTTAATTTTTACTACGTTTATTTTTTTATATATTACAAATTGTTTAAGAAAAAAAGTTAAGCAAGGAACAGTGATGACCTAGTAGTATTTAATTTACTTTGTCACACTTATACTGTGTTAGCAAGTAAGGTAAGACCAAACTTAATTCGGTCGCTGATTAATGGATTAAAATTTGTCCCTTAATACCTAGGGAAATGACTTAATCCGATTTAACTTATAGCGATGCCGCTCTATTCGCATATATGCCGCACTCGCTTTTCTATTATGTAAAATAAAAAACTTTCATTATCATATCAATCTCATTTTTAGATGTGTATTTGTATTCGACGTCTCTTTCTTCTGTCTGTCATTCAATATCGATGTTATCAATGTGTGTAAAATTTCGTAGTATTTATGCAAGTGCTTGGTGGAACCATAAATTTCTTTCGCTCTATAGTGTTTTGACCTATCAATTAAATATGACTTCAATTTAGGGTGATATTTTTTAATTTACATAAACGATATGACTATCCATTTTCGTAGAAAAAGATAAAAACAAATTCAACTATCGCATAAATATAGAACAAATTTATGGTAAGGTTTAACGTATTGAAGCCCACATTTATAATTAACTGTAAGTATGGGAAACGTTAAGTTTGTCCAACAAAAAGCTAGCGACTCCTTTATAACATAAATTTTCAAAGATAAGTTATTGAATCAAGTTAATCGTATTGCATATTTGCAACTTTGAGTTAGAAGGTTGGGCTTATAAATTATCTAATCAAAATAAAATTAAAAAAAAATGTATGCCAGTATTTACAAAATAATTAATTACGCAGCTAACAAAGGTTTTTTGACACAAAAATCATATAATATTATTTTCATGTATGTGCAATTAGCTACATTTCATTGTGTCGGTGAAACATTTTATTGATTTTTTTGGGAATTAATTCTTATTACTAAAACATTTTTTTATTATTTTTGAAGAAATCGTCATTCGTCATACTTTTAGAATTATAAGTACTATTAAGACAAATACCATTAAAAATAAGGCTAGCCTCAGGTAATTTGCAAAGAAATACCCAACCTAGCAATATTGCTATATACATATATATATATATATATATATATATATATATATATATATATATATATATATATATATGTATATATATATATATATATATATATATATACATATGTATATATATATATATATATGTATATATATATATATATATATATATATATATATATATATATATAAATATATATATTATTTCTCTTTCCTTTTTAGATTCCGAGATAATTAAAGTTTAATTTATTCATAACAGAAATGATAGTGTTTTAAATTATGAAATTGAGGTTATCTGCGTGTCACTAAAATACAATCCGTAAGTTATGTAATGTCCACTTCTATCAATTTTATTACATTATATAAAAGGTGCATACAGTTTATACATGATATCTTTGTTATATTATATAAAGTTGAGATAGTCTAGTTTGTTATTTCTATTTTTAGTGTTCCATTCCTCAACCTGAAAAAAGGACCCTTATATCGCACTCACGTGTCTGTCTGTCGATTTTCAGAGAAATAATGCAACATAAAAGCTTTAAATATGGCGTGGTAATACATTTTATTAAGCCACGTATTTCCCACTAACTTTTATTAAAGTAAAATAAACAAAGTCTTCAAAATACCCCCTCCCCATTTCCGAAATTATTAAACCGAAAATCATAAAAAACAGAGTCGGTATGATCTAACTTGAAAATGAAGGGAAAAGTAAAGCTGTTATCCTAGATCAAATTTTTTTTTTCAAATATGCAAGTTGTTTTACGCCTATGAAAGTTATGATAAGCAATAAAATTACGTTGTTAAAAATTAGTATTTGCAAATAGTGTAATAGAAGTACTACGTATTTTGAAATGTTTATAAGTACCTAAATATGGACAGGTTTGTCTTAATGTCTATGAGCTTTATATAAAAATTTAAACTAAAATTGACAACGTTCTTTACGTTCAAACGTCAAAGAAAGTAATTTATTTTACTACTTAAGTATTCGCAAACTGATTCATTACAGAATTGAATGAAGCCAAAGTTTTCATGTTAACCATTACAAAGAAAGTCTCCACTGTTCTTGACCTCCATTTCTAATCGCAGCTCATGCTGAGGTTTGGATTGACTTTTGGCAAGGCTTATATTCAAACAGGAAAACTCGGAGTAGTTCCCTGTTGATACTCACGTTTTCGTGTCGCTATTTCTTACATTAACCATAAATGCAACATTAATCAGATGTATGTGTTTGCAAAATTATTTTAACGAAAATGTTTTTTCCCGCAAGGGTATAGCTGTCAACTTTTCCGCAAAGATATAACTGTTGACTATTTAATAAACTTGTTCCTTATCTTAGATGTTTAATTCAATGTTAACTTAAAGCTTTTCCCTCTCATTCTGTTTAATATTTTTATGTAGATAATTTTTAATTGATTATGTTAACATTGATAAGAATTCTCTCCTCATGACGAAGAATCAATATCTAATTTGACTTATTAATATTTCATAAGGGTATTGTCAACAATATGACAATACCCTTGCATTTTATAAACATAATATTTAAATTTAACTAATGTAAATTATAATAAAGGAAGTGAATACATTTTTTTACAAAATTAAAATAATTAACCTTTTACAGTTCAACCTTGAACTAAATAAATGCATTCTTGTGGTGAACTGTAAGAGATTTTTTTTATAATAATAAATCCAACGTGTGTATAAATGTTACATTAAATACTAACAAATAAATAAATAAAGACATTCAAGACAAGAACAGGCAATTATCAGACACAATGGTCGAAAACATTATATAGAATTTACGGACATATTAAGGACATGATATAGTATACCATCTTGTTTAAAACTGTAATTTCGAAACATTGTAATTTTGAAAAGATTGCTTTTAGAGAAAAATATCTTGAGGTAATGCTGACATTTTCAACCACTCACCTTTCATTCGGCTCTTAGAAAGTTTTTCATTACGTATTGGCTTAAGTTATACGTTATCGCATAGCTCTCGCTTGAATAGTAACTTTACGGCCATTACGGTTCGATATTTGGTTCTCCAGACGCCAAATATTTTCATTTTGTTCAGAAATGATACAAAGTTGTGAAGAGCTTTTGTTTGAGCAGTATCTTATGTCGTGTATAGTTTATTTGAAATTCTAAATTTCCACGTCGGATTTTTTAGACGTTCATTTCTCTTCCATTATCAGAAAAATATCAAATAATGAAATAAAAAGGGAAGTAAGCTAAGCAAGTGCTATTAGTTTACGAATAATTGTCGACTAATTTGTGATATTTGGTTGGTTCTGTAAAAAGTTCATAGAAACTCCACACAAGTCAGTTAAATAAACTATATTCTTAAATGTGTATTTATTACGTCTTTGAAATACGTACTAGGCAATATATGTATACATTTACATGATGGGGAATAATATACCCCATATCATTACGCCTGTGCGACATATAGTGGACAATATAGCTACATCGTTATATATTAATAATTTTAAATAATTTAATGAAAATATTACATACAGTTTAATGTTTATAATATATATGTATGTATATATATATATATATATACATATATATATATATATATATATATATATATATATATATATATATGTATATTTTACAATTGGCACCAATCCAAACTCGATGAATTTCCTTCTCATGATTGAAGAATTCCTACCACTAACTTCCACATCATAATTGTACCTCGATTTTTGGAGAAGATAGACTTGTGTTGCCCTTAGTTGTATCAAAACTTTATAGATTTTCATTAAACGTATACCGTCTAAACTCTATCACGGCATTAATGCTTATAAGTAGAACATTCGTGTACGTTAAATTATTTTTAAGTTAATTCCATGCAAATGGGTATTAAATATTTAATCACATAATTCAAGTAATTATTTTAACCAATATACTTTCCCTGCAGCTCCTACATTATTTTTCATATCATATTTTTAATGTAAGTACACATTACCATTATATTAGTAGTATACCTAGGATATATTACCTCACTATTATATTAAAAACCATCGATACTCTTAAATTGATGATAATAAAAACGAGAAAGGAATAACTATGAGAAGGTAAGTTAATTCGATTTTGACATTATATGTATTCGTAGTCATTTGGTTTGCATCACGCCTACGTGCAGAATTAAGTGAATACATATTTTGATGTGTCGTTTGGAAATTGAACCACATTTTATTTACATTTTATTCGGAACAGCAAATTTTTACACAGATGTTTTGATAATAAAGGTGCTGCAGTCAATAATAATCAATAAATTTATTCAATAATTATATAAAGTCGGAATATTTACAGAAAATCCCAAGACAAGTATCCAATAGATTTTGTTATGTACCGATATGTTATAGTTAAATGTTTATTATCGGGTAAAAAAACACAGCATCATTCTATAGAATTATATCATTCCCTGAAATAAAAAATCTTTAAAAATCATAGACTATGCATATACCAATTTAATAAAATTCCGTCCTTCGTTTCTGTTTTGTGATATAGTATCAAACAGCCAGTTCGCAGTCAACAATTTAGGGTTTGCTTACTTAATTATTACATTTACTTATCCATACAAACTATAGTCTTGCTAAATTTGTTAATAATTAATTGCTTAATCTTAAAAGTTATTAGGTATCAAAACACATACAAAATTGTTCCGTTATATTATTTGAATTGCTCGTGAAAATGCCTAATACTAACTGAGATGAAGTAGCAGTATAAAGGAAATTAATATATAGAAATAAAAAAGTCAATGAATATTATATTTCACACAGTCACCCACGGTTCAACTTGCCCTGATAAAGTACATTGTTTAACCTACTGGATGGATATCTTCAATAACAGCTATAAAACGTATTTGATATTTAAACATACTTGAGAGAAAATTAGCTTTTAATGGAAATTATTATTTTCAATGTGAAAAAAAATTAATTTGTTAATACGATCAGAATTCATATTACGTAGATTCTGCACATATTAAGGTATAAATAATAATTTAAGGGAATATATTAAACTATTTACAGCTATAGTATTTCTATTAAACTATTTAGAGTCATTAGTATTATTTTTTTCACTTAAATATATTGCTAGTATATATCTTTCACGAACGTGAAAATATTCTGATTATTGAAAAATCTACGAAATATGGAAATATTGTTTTGATTTTGCTACAAGTTTTTGATGAACTTTCAGTAATGCTGAATTTTTCATAATTTTGACCTAACATTTTCAGTGATAGAAAGAAATATACTCTTAGTTGACATTTTAAATAATATATACAGAGCTATATTCTCAATAAAATTCGAAACAGAAAAACAATTTCCAAATTCTTATAAATCTATTTTGCTATCTCTATTTATATTCCATATGATAAGTAAAATAAAAACAAAAATGCCAGTATTTTATTGGCCTCCTAAAAGTTCCCATAAAAATATTTTCAAGTCTTAGTTGTTGAAATAAATGCGATTTAATTACTTTTTCATTATGTGAAATTTCAACTTTCTACGTCAAACAGTTTCTGAGAAAATTTTTTTAATAATTTTAAGCAATATTCCTAGAAGTATCTTACAAAAATAAATAGTTCTAAGATCATCGTATAATCGTTCTTTGATTCTACACAATATAAGAAATCTTTAAAAAATCCAGTATTTACTTTCTAAAATTGTCTATTGAAATATATGCATATTAGTTCTTACTTCATCGGTAAACCAAATTTCAAGTTTCTCTGCGCCGAATCCTTTTTTTTATAGATAGACGGCTAGACGGCTAACCGATAGACACGTCATTTAACTTCTAAGATTTCCGTCTTTTTTTCTTTTTCAGATACGGAATGCTAAAAATAATTTCCCTTACTTTCATTATAAGCAGATATTTGTGGAAACTAGATGTCTGAAAAGTGTGAATAAACTGAATAAGAGGTTTACACAAAAGAAATATGAAATAATTTTACACTGAAAAATTATATTTTACAAGCATTTAATATAACAGTTAATTTCTGAAGAACAAGAAGTTCCATTAGTTTTAACTGTCCTTCAAATAAATATCTTTGCAGGTAATTTTAAACTTCTTTATTTCCGTTGAAGACATTTTAACATTGCCAAATATATCTACTAAATATCCTAGGGTAATATCTTAGTCTGACGTCAATTAAATGCTCTTAATTCAATTATATTTGCTGTAGAATTTATGTAGCTTCTACGTCTTTGTCAGTTAAAAGCACCGAAGCATTTCTAAAGTTTAGATGACGACTCAACTACGAGTAGTTGGTGGTTCGTGACTGGGATGATTTGCAAGTTCTCCCTCTCGTATTTCGATCAATATGTGGATTTTACTTTACGTCGTTTGAAAATTTATTTTCGTGTACATTAATTGAGATTTATCTTTTCATGTTTATTTATAGATTAGTGTGAATGTCAATCGAGGCAGAAATAGCCTAAAAGCTAATGTTTATTATTGTATAATGGTATAAACACCGGAACGAGAGTGCCGGTTTACAATCTTATCAGAATCCCAAATAATTGTTTGCTACGTTCCTTATTATGCCGTTAAGACGTAGTATATTAAATATAATTAACAATAGACTATAATTTCGTTGCCTACCCAGCTAGAATAAGGTTGTAAATTCGTAGCAATCTCATTATAAAAAAAGAAGATGTCACGAAAAGAACCTGCCATTGAAGTTAATAGCACCTGGTGTATGCGACTGAATAAGTGGTACACCCATTTTTGTTCAACTTCGGTTATGTGACGAAGTTGACGTTTTAGTTTCAATTATCAATGATAATTGTTCAAAAATCAACTTGTAGTTTTATTCAGATTATGATTTTAATTCGATAACTATCGCTACATGAACGAGAAATTTTTCAACACTACTTAAGTTTAGAAATTAATTAAATTAATTAATTAATGTATCCTCATTTGTAAGCATTGAAAAAACTTTATGTATTTATCTTCATATTGAGAAAGTGATTATTGAAGTTATACTTCTTTAGGCGCGTTATGAAAAAATGATGAGAGTGAAATTTTAAGATTCATCACACAAAAGTTACAGTATGAAGTTGCAGCGGTTGCAGTTTCGAAACAAAAGCTATTGGTACCATCGTCGCCTCTGTTCACTGTTTTCATATTCATAGTATTTATCCACATGTTTCTAGTGTCTACATTCACACACTTGTTTTAGTTTCATATAAGTGCCATTTGTATATGTACTGATATATTATATTTAGTAGTGATTTAAATTCAATATTTTGATTAATATAATTACTATTCGTAAATATTAGTGAAAAAAATGTGTTTATAGACTTTTTCAAGTGCTCCAATATAATTGAGGCAATTATAAGAAGTATAACTTCTCACACGCGTACATAAGTACACGCACCCTTTTTTTATACCTTACCTTACTTCAATGCTTACTCACTATCGCACTAGTTACTGACTATTATCTTGACAAATAATAAGGCATAGTTTAAACAAAGTCTAATTTGCTCTACTTATGTTCATAAACTACTTAATCCAGTTAATATTATAAAAATAAAGTGTTAATGTTACCACGTTATATTTTCGTAACAGTCTAAACTGCGTAGCTTAGTTTACCATAACATAGCAAAGTTTATATTCTGTAAGTGAGTCAACCTCTACTTACTAGCATGCAGAAACGTATCAAATTGTTCAGAGTAATAAAGTTGACGCTAAGTGAGTTTTAAGCTCGCCTAGTGTTGTAAATTTTAAACTGACTAGTTTATTTCATTATTTAACAGAATAGTCAACGGTTAATCGCCTATGAGCTATCGTAATAAAACTCATTTAGTTGGTTTATTTATTTACATTCACTACATTTTGATACTTTTATAGACACCACCAATTGTGATTAAATAAACCTGATTATGTCTTTGTACTACTGTTCACAATCGTATATGGTTAAATAAAATTTATTTCCAACTCGCGAAAGAAAATCTTTATAGTTTTAATGTGTTTTTGAGGAGAAAAAATTATTCCTAAAAGTTAGAAATGTTTGCCAAACAGTTTTAAATTTGTCAGAGTGTCCAAAGAATAATTTCTGCCTTCGATCGATTTGTTTTTCATTCTCATGAACAACAAACAGATTTATTTTAATATTTCTTATATTTAATATGAGGATTTTTTTATATATGTCCTCATATATGAAAAATATGAAGATTTAACAACGGATTATATGTATACACGCTCTAGTACCACATGTTTTGCAAATATTTCAAATATAAAACAATATCTTATTAAAAGTTTAAATTAATTCTTTCACTACTCCATCATTGCATACGATTTTTCCAAAAATATTATTTTATTTAAAATTTATTATATTTATGCGAAAATAACTTGCAATTGTAAAAGAATATTAAACTATTAAAGGTTTCCATAAAGCCTTACATAATTTCCTTGTTCAAGTCGAATAAGATATCAAATATTTTTTCTTGGTGAACTAATTAAAGAAGTAACATAACATGACATAACATGATGGAAATATAAGTTTATTCATAAAGACTCACGCGGAATTAGTCTTCACTCATTTAATTTTTAATTAACGCCAATTTACTAAATAAAAAAAGTCTCAAAACTTATGAGAGTGTCAAATTTTCTTAATTATATCGATCGAAGTACTCTCGGTTGATGATAATTAACCTTTAAAAGAAAATGGTTGTAAATCTTATATCAAGTATTATGGATTTTCCTACATTATGAAATAATATTTGCCAATAAATATTTTTATTAAAACGTATCTTTGATTGACTGAAGTAATAATTAATTAGTAATTAAAAATGGGCTATATTTCTTTACCACAAATCATACATTTATTAATTGCAATGCCCAGGGCTAAGTGTTTAGGACAAATAAAAGTTTCAATACTCGAACCTAAAGTAAATAACAAAAAGGTAAGGCCGACTCTTTTTCATGGGGAATATCAAGGACACTATTCATTGGGAGTTGCTTTTAAAGGGATAGGGAGAGAATGAAGAAATTTCTACCAGAAATTAGAATGCTAATCTAATGCACTAAGTAGTTAATAAGATTGACTTTTTCTCAATTATAACTTTGTAGCCCTAACCGCAAAATATACTCATCACAAACAACAAAAACTGGACTGGATTCTGGTATAACATATATCTTGTCCATCTGATATTGAATCATGTAATTATTATGTGTTCAGGGTTTCAAGCAATCCTTTAAAAAATAAAATAATTGATAGTATGGTACGACTTTCACGAAAGAATTGTTTTTTTAATAATACATTATCAGAGTTTTACACTGAAGATATATAGTTACCGCCCACCAAATGGTACGAAGTCGAAGACAGTATGAATATGGTTCTATTTCTTTGTGAAATTTAGATTTCAAAATATTTACTTACAAATAATACAGGTTTAATAAAAACTCATTAGCCAACCGTATATCATATAATTCAAATGATTCTAAGAACAATGACAATTAAATAAATATGATGGTGATTCAGCCACAAACGGTGTGTAAAAAATTCAGTCTTTCGTGCTTACCTCTGGACAGTAGTTTTCCGATTATAACAAAAAACTATAAGTACTATTTGTGGATCAACATGCATAGGCTGCTTTTCTCCATTCCCATCCAATTCGTTTTTATTTACTTATTGTAGGGCATAAGTTTCAACTTTTCCGTGGCATAACTTAACAGCAGAATAGATTTCTGAGCTCGGAAATTTAGAGGTTCTTTTTCGTTTCGCTGAGCGCTAGCAAAGAACAAAAACTCGTAATCAGTCGAAAGCTATCTTCAGATTTATAAGCCTTTGAAGTTGTATATGCATACGTACATGCATCCATACATACATACACAAATAAATACGTACATACATACAAACACCAATACTTCTACGTGATTCCTGCTCATCCACTAACATTTCTTTTCAAAACAAACGCCTTACTTTACTTTCATTTACCCACTCCTGGATGCTACACCAAAACGTTGATTATTTTGATCTAAGCACAAATTATATTATACTAAGTAATATATATACATATACTCAGAGATTAATATCAATAGAGAGAGTAAACATTAAATAAATGATACTACAATAATTTTATTTTACACAACAAATAATAAAAATATTTGACAAATAAAATATATTAATCGCATGTTTGCAAACTTTGTAAGATCTGCAACAAACTCGTTCAGTGTAGTGTAGTGTGTGGGAAAACTAAGCCTTACGCAACATGTGTGGCACTTTATCGAATTTGTCTGGTTAATGTTCAAATATGTTGAACTTGCAAATATTTCTTTTTTGACTCTCATACGTGTATTATGTCAGTCAAAATTAAAAATTCTTCATAGCAAATTTTATGATTGTATCACGTTATTGGTGGTTAAAAAGTAGATTAATTTATTTTCAAACTATATTTTATTTAAAGATTCAGCTATGATCATAGCAGCCACTAATTGCGATTGTTCACTATTGCGATTGTTATTTGCCATTAAATTCATTGAAATCTATTCCATATAAAGAGCATCTGCACTCACTGCATTTTTTTAACTAACGGTTTGATGAAATTCACGATTATATTTCTCGTCTATTTCAATCGGCTAAGATTATATAAAAAAATCTAATATCACGTAATATCTACAATGCCTCCCTATTTTTACTACATTCCTTGCCATTAAATTTATATCTTTTTACCTAGAAGAAAATTTTAAGCGACTACATTTTAAATTTTAGTTATTTTATTTACCAGTTTATTTATCATGTTATCATATTAAAACGACAGAAGGGATTCCCACGACGATTTTATCTTTATATATATAATATTCAATATTGAATATATTTGGCGTTAATTTTGTAGAAATTCATTATTCACAATTAAATGAAACTACATGATGTAGTATTATTTCTACTATCATTAATTTCTTTACCACGGCCTAGGTTTCGTTGTATTACAACATCTTCAGGTGAGATATTATGAATCTTTGCTAATATCCCACCTGAAGATGTTGTAATACAACGAAACCTAGGTCGTGGTAAAGAAATGAAAGATAGTAGAAATAATACTACATCGCGTAGTTTCATTTAATTGTGAATACTCAATATATTAAAGTATTACATTTTATGTATACATTTTGAACCAATTTTCCTCTATTTTTCCACACTTAATCTCTTCTTCCTTGGAATTAATTTGGGTGGTAGGATTTTTAGTTCGAAAAAGTTTAAGAAACTTAGCTATCTTTTTTATAAGGAAATGTAATGCTTGTTCAAAATTTAGTTTTTTGGTAATTATTTTAAAATTCTATTTATATTGTTCTAAATGTTGATTATTTAAAAAAAAAGAAGTTAGTTTTTTTATATTACTATTATATTAATTATAAAGCAAAAATAACAAAATAATGATGTGTTTATATTCATAAAATAGTGTGTTTATATTTTATGAATATAAACACATTGTTTTAAATTTATTGCATTTTTTTATAAACGGTATTCACATAAATATGTACATTATTATTTAACAAAGGTATTAGAAAGTAAAAAAGTAATCGTTTAATAGAAATCGAGCAAACCATACAATTTGAAACACCTGTTATTGAAAAGCTAAGTTCGAAAAAATCTTTAATGGTGTATTTCCTCATCAAACTAACACTTTCTGGGAAATAGGAACAAAGGAGGAATATCCTCAAAAAGTAAAAAAATTGGTGTCTTAACCAAATTATTTAATGTACAATCCACATGTGCCTGTTTTGCATCACAGCTATTAACAGACAAACTTTTTTGAACCTCCACTATAGAACATTAGTAAAACTTATGTACGGTGCCTACAAAAATATGATTTGTTCGCCTAGATCAATGTATAAGTCGGTTTGATTCTCTTTATCTCTAACATCTTTCTCAACTGAAATTCATGATAAGATTTCTTATTGTAGAAAGACTTTGAGAGTTTTTGAATTTATTCTTCCTTTTATTACAATTTCCACAAACGATACAATCACGCTGCGGGTAATTTCATGCGAAACGTTAGCCAGTGTACCTGTTTCTGTAATGTCGCTCGGAAAGTATTTTGGATTTATAAGGCGCTCATCATAAAAGCGCCCCCCACTCCATACCCGCCCGCCCTCGAAGTATGAATACGATACGAGAAAGTACTTTATTTTTACATGAGCGGTACTTTTATGATTTATTTCCGTAAAAATGAGTTATTGTAAATAATATAAATCCTACATTACTAAAATTTTTCGAAAAAATTGAGATCAACTTTTTAAAGTTTACAACCAGAGCTGCGCGTTAACTGCTGAACCACTGGATGGCCGTATCCGCGGACACGCACATACATGCGCGCATACACACTATTATTTTTAAATGTTTGTACGAATACAATATTGCCTTCATTCCTCGTCGCAAAACGTAAAAACCAACCAACCTATCAAATCGGGGCAAAGCGAATCGAGAGATTAGCCTTATAACTTTTATTATATTTCCTTCGGTGACGAAAATCTAATACTCCCATTTTATTGAATATATTTGGCGTTAATTTTGTAGAAATCCATTATTCACAATTAGACGAAACTACGTGATGTAGTATTATTTCTACTTTCTTTAAGTTCTTTACCATGACCTAGGTTTCGTTGTATTACAACATCTTCAGGTGGGCTATTAGCAAAGATTCTCATTTTAATAACCACACTGGTTGTTTGATTGTCTAATCATATAAATCGTTGAAAAACTCAAAATAGGTAAGATTTTATTTTGCTACGCTCCAACTTGTTTCCATTACAATCTTTTAAATCGGCTATAAATTCTAATCTAATATTGAAATAAGTTTACTATTTCTTTCGAAATCTTTTCACCTAAATTTCGGTTCAACGTGTATTGCTTTTTCCCCACTTCCTTTTCAGCTTTCCGTCTGTCGTTTGTTTTTAATCTACGTTTCTAATAATAAATACTTCAAAGTCTGATATCTGTTGATGAGATATAAAGTCGAACTTGAAAATTCCTTTCCACGGAAGTAACAAAAGTATATTTGTAGTGTAAACGATTTTATTTGCAAATAGAACCTGTTCCAGGAACGAACACTTTCCGACACAAAAAGTTTAAATGTAAAAGTTAAATTAAATACCTTTATAATTTCAAAGTTATTCCAATTACACGCAAAAAAAATACGTGGAATTTAAAGGTAATTTAGTTTATAAGGTAATCTTTTTTTTTCAATTAATTAGACAAACCTAATGCCGACTCGTAGCATTTACCGCATTTATACTTTTGAATTTATAAATCACGAAAATTATCCTTATTAATACCATAAAGTAATGAGTTATAGTCAGTAGAAATTTCATCAGACATTTAAATGCTTTTATGAACGGTTTGATATTGTTGAACAGTTACTTTCAGTTATTTGCCAAATTTATTACCATACATTTACCTTCAAAAGTGTTAAAAAATTATTTAATTCCAAAATTTGGTTGTTCAACTCTCATATATAAAGTGCGGATATTTTATATGCATAATATTTACTTCATATAAAATATGAGATTCTAAAGATATTCCCAAAACTATCCAAAAAATACTTGCCCTCTTTTTATCTTTGAAACTGTTAAAGTCAAAATTATAAAAAAAACAGCGTTTTTAGAAGTCTCTTTATCCATAGTTTTTGAGATATTCATCATAGTATTGATCTTGTAAAGATGCACTAAGTAATACTTATACAGTGAAAAATTATATTTGGAAATCAATTCTTGGGTATATTATTGTTTGGAAATAGTTTGATAGAAATGTTATATGGCCTTAAATGTTTACATGTGCCTAAGTGTGTATATAAACCTCTTAGTGCGAGTTCTACTCGTGCTTAAAAGTTTTTTCCTTGCGGCTATGGTACTTTAAAAAGAAATGTATCCTAATGCAACAATTAGTGTTGTTTTTATTTTTTATAGTTATTTAAATAGAATAAATTCTTTTTAACGTAACTTATATAGAAATTTTAAAACAAAAAAAAAGAAATATATATATATATATATGTTATTACAATTTCTTATTTTATGACTTTCAACTATTGGGCTATTCATATTTGTGATGCGTGATTTATAAACACAAATAAACGTGCGATTAAAATAATATAGTAAGGTCCTCTTAGTACATCTTCAGATATGAAAACAATACGCTATTGTAATTCCAACGCAGCCCGAGTAGTCCATTTGAATTTCTGTCGTTAAAAATTATAATTTAGTTTTTATTTTTAATCGACATAGTAATGTTATCTTGCAGTTGAACCACGCTGTCTTCGATCCAATCTTTGTAAGCAAAAATCGGATTGAAAACGGAGAAAGCAGACCTGGTGGTTTTTTCTCTGGCGTAAGACAGGATTCCTATTTGTTCGTAACCCCTCACCACTAATGCACTGCCGGATTCACCTCTGAAATATTTCCAATGAAAATATTATACAACACATTTAAATTTGTTTGGAACAAAATTGTAGGTGGAAAAGATTTCTTTCTAATAATTCGCGTGCATTTCTTTGTATAACCAGTTAATTTAGTTACGTTTTTATTTAGTTAACTGGATTGAAAAGAAGGTTTGATGTAAAATATATGAAAGAAAAATAATCCGCTTTATTTCTTTGGTTTTATGAAACTTTCTCATACGTATATATATATATATATATATATATATATATATATATATATATATATATATATATATATAACTTTTTTATTTACACTAATTATAAATTGATAGTAATATATTAACAATTTAAAAAAGGTTTGCAATGGATTGTATCTCGCCACGTTGGGTCCCCCGCGACTTCTTTGACACAAAACTTATGCGACGTAATTGATTGGTTAATTGGTGGAGCAAAAATGTTTTCCGGTTTCTCCCGGAAATAAAAGATGCAAGTAACTTTATTGATTTGTGGATTATTTTCATCTTTCATTTTGGAGAGGAATTTTTCAAGGCACAAGAGCATACGCTTCAGTAAATTTGTTTTTCACTTTACTTTGGTTGTTGCATATAGCCAAAAAAACTAATAAATATGTTTAACGAAGTCAATTTTATTTCAAATTTCTGAAAGTACGAGACACTATCATTCCAAATACACACGAAAAAAATAAAGCTAAAAAGGAATAAAAGAATAGGTACCTGAAAAGTTGTGAATTATCATGAGACTCTGTACAAAATTCATTACTTTTCATGAATGAGAAAATACTTCTACACGTTTCGTCGCTTTGGACCAGTTCCCTTATGACTTGAAATGTAAGATAAAATGGTAATCTCCAAGGTTCGACCTAAAACAAAGGGCTAACCTTAATATTTGATATTATTAAGTAGACGAGTATTTAAATTCACGCATCGACTTTATTAATATTGCTTTCTTTAATTTCATAGTGAACATATTTATCAAAGAGGCTTCGAAGTCTTTTACAACTCTTCACTTAAAACCGTGCTTAAATTTGTTTTTTGATGTGGATAATGTAATATGGAAAATATCAGATGTGGAAAATATAAATCATTTTAAAGAGAACACTTTAAAATGATTTATATGAACGGCTTTGTGGGGAAAAAGAAAAATCGAAATTTTCATAATTATTGATTAGGCCAGCCGTGAAAGCGGTACATTTTAGCGCCATGGATCATTATGGGCAGAATTTTTTTCTACATACGGCATGTTATTACGCCAAGACCATTGGTGTTCGTCATCATACATCTGGATCCTCAGGCATTTTGACATTTTGTAATTTTTATAAAACTTCAACAGTTCAAATGACCTCAATAAGTATCAAATAATGAGAGTTTATTTCTAATATACATGATAAAGCGTAAAAAGAAAAAAATGAATAGCACTCGAACGCTGTACTCGCAGAACAAAAAAGTGGAGCTGCGTACTTTTTCTCATCTCAATGTTGCGTTACGATTGCAATTTAATATCGTTGCTGTATCTGTTATTAAAAGTTATTTTTTTATTAATTTTTTTTACATTGGTGGTACGTATTTTATATTAAATATTATGTCATATTTAAATGTCTTATTAGAATAATTCATTAATACTTTTTTCCATATTCACTTTTCTAATACTTCAGACTTCACATTTTTCTTGTGCCTAGGCTTTTACTAAATTCTACCAAATTGTGAATAATGGAATATTTTTATTACTTCACCTTGGTAATCACGTATCCAGCCACGTAACCTATTGTTCCAGTTGCAGGTAAGTTATCGCTTAATAGAACTTTCTTCACATAAGCACTAAACTTCACCGGTGAACTCAACAGTAGTAGCGCAACATTGTTTCTAAGGTCATGCTGGCTGTACTCGGGATGTTTGATACAAGAAGACACCTGTATTCTCTCATAATTTCCTTCTAAGAGTTTTGTTCCCACTGTGACGAAGAGATCTGATGCATTTTGCATTCCGCTCAAACACAAAGCGGCCGTGAGGATTATTCTGTCTTTCAGAATTGATCCATGGCAATAAATTCCAGTTTTCTCGTTGTCTAAAAAAGCCACGTGGGGATTTTCCAGTCTTTTATCCAACAATCCTCTTCTACTGTGAATCGAAATGAAAAGAATTGTTGCAAAATATGTCAATAGTACTACGCGTTTGAACGAGCACTGCATACTAAACCTTATCGTAATGTATATTTGTAAAACGTTTCGATTTCTACTTTTCACAATATGTTCGAATGCATCGAGCATTTGTTTTATGACCTAGTATTGGAAAATGGTAATTTTAGCGGTTTTATCGAAGTAGTATTCCGATACAGTTATATGAAAGTATAAATAAAACTGTACAATAAACAGTAACAGTTTCGAAAACATTAACGAAATATAAAGAAATTTAAGGACGTTGCGCTAGATGAAACTTTTCATTAAATAATACATTTTGATTATTTTTTTTACTGACATTATGATAATATTTTTTCGCTATTTATGAATTAATGTGGCATCGTAAAAATTTAATATAAATTTAATTTAATGATTATTTGTACTATTCATATGATATAATTGACATTATTAGTTAATAGCATATGGCTATCACATTTTTATAATATATATATCACCGTATAGACTGAAAATTTAATTATTTTTTTTAATTTAAGAGAAAATATCGGTCAAGAAATATGACAAATTAAGAAAAATTACTAAAAAAGAAACATTTTTACCTGCTTGAAAACAAATGTTATTGCATATACTCGTTACAATAACAGCCAGTTAAACTTTTTAAATATGTTGACATATTTTTAAATATATTTTTAAATAGATTTTTAATAGAAAATAGATATCAAAAACTGAAAAGTGCGAGTATAATAAAGCTATGTCACAGTTAAAAAGCATATCAGATATTTTGTTGACTCTGTCAAGGTTACTAGATTCATGTGAATCATAGAGATAAGTGAAACCGCGAGTTACGTAAATTTGCAGGACAAAACTAAATGAGACAAAAAAATTAACCTAAATATTAAAAACCACCACCGAATTAGACGTGGTTCTATCTGTCAACGCTATATACTACAAATGCACGCAATACATTATAGATTCACGTAACTCGTGGATTCACTTAACATTCCCATAAACGTAAATCCGAAATTGTGACAGTTATACTCTGTAAAAATTATGGAGATGCTCGTAATCAAATAACTTGATTGCGATCGTCTCCACTACACTTTTTCCTTACGATAATTGTCGACATCAACAGACCCTGAGGACGTTGCTTAAAAACTACAGCTGGAAATCTTTCGTCGCTTCCATACGCCCGCCTTTGTCTCATCTCCTATCCTTTTCAAAATTTTAACTATTTTTATGATACTTTGGAGACGTCGGTCATTCAAGCAATCTGCAGTGTATTACTTTTCAACACTTGAAAGATTTGATATTCTTGCTTATATCTAAAATATTATAAAGATCTTTGCTTATATCCCACCTGAAGATATTGTAATACAACGAAACCTAGGTCGTGGTAAAGAAATTAAAGATAGTAGAAATAATACTACATCACGTAGTTTCATTTAATTGTGAATAATGAATTTCTACAAAATTAACGCCAAATATATTCAACATTGAACAGATGTTTTAAAATTAAATGTAATTTGTTCAACATTTTGATTCTAATTTAACGTCTCCAAGATATTACTCAGTCCCCCTCTCCTAAATTACATGCGAATTTTGTAGAAAAACACTTATTGCGGCGGTTTTTTGGTGAGAAAAAATAAAGAAAAGGATGTATTGTAATTAATACCGCCCGACCCACCCTAACTGAAACCAACGTAAACCAATTTAATCGATTCTTTCTGAAACTGTCTTAGGTTTATTTAACCTTATATAGGCTAACCCAACCTAGATCAATCCAAACTAACCTAATAACCTACCCCAACAGGAAATACGCCAGAGGTTTTGATAATTGGAGTTAGTCGATGCCAACGTTGTCAATATATGAAGAATTTATACGTTACTACCAACGATGTTTCAAATTCTTCGTAATATCTAATTATTTCCTTGCATACGTAAAGTTTTAATCTTGAAGATTAAATAGGTCTCGAGTTGAAGTGTTGTTAACTGTGACTTGAAATGCTTCGCACAAACAGCTTTCCAGTAGTTGCCTGCACGCTAACATAACAGAGCGCGAAGGCAACTTCTGAAAAAGATTAACACAAAGAATCCATATCATATATATATATATATATATATATATATATATATATATATATATATATATATATACATATGTATGTATGTAAATTTTCTATTAATACCTTTGGTCGTTTCAGCTAAAACATCCCTGATAACCTTAGAGAGAGGTGGTTTAATAAAACAAAGTCATACTATATTATTTTTTTAAAGTGATTTACGCTATTCTAATAAAATTACAACTCAGAAAAAGATTAACACAAAGAATCCAAACATAATAAGTACAGTTTCTAGTAGATCTCAAACCTAATCCATTCCACCATATCTTAAGAAACCACCAACAAATCACATTAAGTATGGTTCCGTAGTTGTCTTTATATCTTGAAATTAGTGACAGATTACAAAAATAAATGGAGTCCTAATGAATTTCTCGTACCCAATTTTTTTAGATTGTTCAAATCCATTGTTGAAAAATTGGAGAGGAGATACCCTTTAAGATGAGAGAGGCAAAATGAAATATAATGAACGGAATCAGAATGGCAATTTGTAAAACGTTTCAACAACATTCCACTCAATAGTTCTATAAAAATCTTATTTTCTTTATCAACATCCTTCAAAAAAGCAACTGAAAAAAACCTTTCGACACGATGGTATGAAAATAGTTTTAACCACAAATTTTGGCTGGAATTTAAGGGAGCTCGTGATAATTTATCAAACTCAAATGAAGTTTCCACTAACAATTTATGGTACTTTGCACAAAGTAATATTCTTTTGTGACGTAATATCCATATTTCTCATTCTTCATATGTCTTTTCGATTAGGTGAAATTCAAAGATACGTTAAGCATGAATACGTATATTCTTTTGAATTAAAGAGGAATACCACCAGGTCCTTCTGCATTATTACATTGTTGTAAAACTTAACCGTATTTAACCTAGAGTATTGATTCAGCAGTAACCTGGAGTTAGAAAATATTTCAGTAGCCTAATTTATGTGGAAGTGTCAAATTGGGACCGAAAGTATAATTTTTGTATCGTCGATATGATAGAGCATTTGATTTGTTTATACTTTTAATTGCCTTTACTTGACTGAATCTAAATTATGGAAATTAATTTAGTCCAATGTTTGTTTTACAACATGTAGTGCGTAAATCTATAATGATAAATGTGAAAGTTCGCTCTGTTAATGATAGTTAGCGTCAAGGCTTCAAGTGCATTATTAAAAAAAACACTAGTTGCCAGAAGCCGAATACAAACTACATGAAGATAATTGTTTTTATTTGAACTTACATTTACTTTGGTATGTAGACAGGAGATTAGGTGTTGGAAATTGTTATTTGAAATCAAGCCACAATAAATACATAACACCACTAGATTATGTCCGCCAGAACGTTTTATTAATTTAAAATGTTAAAAAAGTTGTTATACAGATGTATCTAACTTTTTTAATTTTTCTATTATTCTTTAAATAGATATAACTCCATAGGTACAAAATCCTGAGCAACCATTTAAAATGTTACGTAGCTTAGATTTACATACAAAAAATTACTAAACTCCACTTTATAACTTTTAAAGCCTACATTAAAAAATGTGACATAAATTGATAATTTCATATTGTTCTGAAGTAAAAAGTTTCTATTTAAATGCATGTCACCATAAGAAGTTTCTACTGAATTATTTTATTATGAAATTTATACTACTAAAGTCGTTCTAAAACCGAAAATTTTCTGAAATTTCAGTACTCTCCACCACTCATGCACACCAGGACTCCAAAAAAATTAGTAATTTGATAGTTAATATGTATATATATATATATATATATATATATATATATATATATATATATATATATATATACCACCCATGCACCCATGCACAAATATATGTATGTATATGTGTGTACGTATGTATTTATTTATGTAGAGAAACAATTTCCTGCGACGTCAGTTGTCATGATCGTTTAAAACTCGACCAATTGAAAAGGAACAAATTCGAATAAAGGCAGATCAAAGACTATAGACTGGTAATTTGCAAAAAATCACAACTTTTCCGTTTTTCTTATACTACCAAGAAATAATAAAATTTTAGATACCAAATTGATCAACTAACGGTTGTCAAGAAAAGGGCACATAAAAAAGCTAACCCGCCACAAGCTATCGCATCCCACACTAACTCACCCCTAAAGACATCAATAACCGAACATAGCGTATCATTTGTGCACGTACGTTTACGTGATAGGTGCAAGGAAATTCACTTCCGTCCCGTGGTTCGGCGTGCTACTTTTTATTTATACTGTTGCATTTTCTTTAAATATTACGTCATTCTTTTTTTAATGACGCTTTCTTAAAAACATTTATAATTATAAAAATGACATCCGAGATATAAATTGAAAGAATGGTCGAATCTTTATTATAGAATGCTAATATCTAGAAAAAATTAATTGAATTTTAGGAAAGATGAACTTGTGTGCTAACGCTATATGTACTTGTCACAATACTTTTCATATATAAAGTACTGCATAATTACAGACTACACGACCACTTGTTTAATATTCACACTAATACGTAACAGATATGAAGTCATAAGGATAATTAAGTTAAAATAATGATTCCCTTAGTTTTAATGGTTAACATGAGGGAATCAGTATTTAAACTTAATAGAATTGAGTAGGTATATAGGTAGAATATTTAAAGTAAACGGATGTAAGACAAATATTTTTATATGGTGATGCATTCATCATTTCCATCGCATATGCCTAAAATTTCAAATAATATAGGGATTAACTTAGATACTCTGTTACTTAGATAATTAATTGAAAATAATAGGAACTAACTAAATGAGCTAATTAATGTATGCTCATTTATACGCATTCAAAAAAATCATATATTTATGACCGTATTGAGAACTTAGTTATTTTTATGCTTTAGCTTACTTCAATGCTTACTTATTATCACAGTAAATGCTGACTATTATCTTAACAAAGAATAAGACCTGGTTAAAACGGAGTTTAATTAGCTTTACCTATTAGCATAAACTATTTAATACAAATAATATTTGCCGTTAATTTTGTAGAAATTCATTATTCACAATTAAATGAAACTACGTGAGGTTTCGTTGTATTACAACTGTTCAAGTGGGATATTAGCAAAGAATCACAATCATTCTTTGCTAATATCCCACCTGAAGATGTTGTAATACAACGAAAAAGAAATTAAAGGAAGTGGTCGTCGTAAAGAAATTAAAGAAAGTAGAAATAATACTACATCACGTAGTTTTGTTTAATTGTATTTAACACAGTTAATATTATAAAGATATAATATTAATATTACCACATTATATTGACGTAATAGTCCAAACTTGCATGTAGCATGGTTTACCATAACGCAGTAAAGTTTGTTTTCCCTAATTAAGTCGACCTCAACTTACTAGCACGCAGAAGTATATAAAATGTTATTCAGAATAATACAGTTGTCGCTAAGTGAGCTTTAAGCTCGTCTAGTGTTGTAAATAGTAAACTAACTAGTTTTATTTCTTTATTTAGCATAATGATAAACGGTCATTCGCTTATGTGCTATAGTAATTAAATACGTTTATTTTGTTTATTTATTTACTTACTTTAATGTTTACAATTGACACATACGAGAATAAATATCTTACAGCCAATCGGAACACCTGTTCAGCCCCGCTCGACAAACGGCCGGAATCGAACTCGGATCCGCGCGCCGTCAAAGACAGTATGCCTTGTGGTGAAAATAATACACCACGGAGACGACAACGATCATTTTGATACTTTTATAGACAGCTCCACGTGTAATTAAACAAATCTGGTCATTACTTTGTAATATTGTTCACAATCTTATAGGGTTAGAAAAAAGTTTAGTTCCAACTCACGAAGGAAACTTTTTACAATTTTAACGTGTTTTTGAGGAGAAAAAAATATTTTTAACTTTCAAAGATATTTTTGGCAAACAATTTTAAATATGTAGGAATGTCCGAAGAAAAGGTTCTGCCTTTGATCAAATTGTTTTTTATTCTCATGAACAACGAACAATTTTATTTTAATAGTTCTTATATTTAATAGGAGGATTTTCTTAACAATGAATTATATGTATACACGCTCTAGTACCACATGTCTTACAAACATTTCAGATGTAAATCAATATCTTATTAAAAGTTTAAATTAATTTTTTCACTACTCCATCAATGAAAAGATTTCTTGAAAAATATTATATTATGTAAAATTTATTATATTTATGCGGAAAGAACTTGCAATTATAGAAAAGTATTAAATTGTTACAAAATTTCAATAAAGTCTTAGATAATTTCTTTACTCAAATCGAATAAGATTTCAAACGTTTTTTCTTGATGAACTAATTAAGGGAATAATTAGTCATGACGTAACATGATGGAAATATAAGATTTTTCACAAAGATTCTCGCAAAATTTGTCTTCGCTAATTTAATGTTTAATTAACGCCAATTTACTGATTATGGCAAGTCATATTTGCCAATAATTATTTCTATTAAAAAATAACTTTGATTGATTGAAGTAGTAATTAACTAGTAACTAAAAATGGGCTAAATATACAACTTAGTGTTTAGGACAATCAAAAGTTTAAATACTCGAACCTAAAGTAAATACGAAAAAGGTAATGCCTACTTTTTTCATGGGGAATATCAAGCGCATTATTTATTGAGAGTTGCTTTTAAAAGGAATAGAGGGAGGATGAAGAAATTTTGCTGCCAGAAATTAGAACGCTAATATAATGCACTAAGTAGTTAATAAGATTGACTTTTTCCAACATTGTAACTCTGTAACTCTGTATAGTTTACAAAATAAAATAATTGATAGTATGGTACAACTTACACAAAAATAGTTTTTTTTTCAATAATAAATTATCAGAGTTTTACACTGAATATAGTTACCGCCCACTAAATGATACAAAGTCAAAGACAGTATGAATATGATTCTAATTGCTTATGAAGTATAGATTTTAAAATATTTACTTACAAATATTTCAGGTTTAATAAAACTCATTAGCCAACCCGACATGCTGGCACTTGACCCAGTTTATCTGGTTAATGTTTAAACATGTTGAACTTGGAAAACATTTCTTTCTTAAGTTTCTCATGTGTCTATTACATCAGTCAAAATTAAAAACTCTTCATAGCGAGTATTCGTATTATGATAGCAAGATGAAACTTGGAGGATTAATTAACAATAGTGTGCAAAAAGTTTGAAATTTTTTTAATATTGAAAAACTTGACTCTACAGGAAATTCTAATTTTGTTGTGTATTTTTCTAGTTTGTTACGTCAATTATAATTCTAAATAAATCCGACGAATTTAAAGTTTTGTAACCTTAAAACAAATTGTCACATGAACACCAGGTTTGGGTACTTTCTTTGAACTCATTAAATTACTTATCATAATATATTTCATATAAAAAATACATCTGTATTTTGATAATGGCTTGCTTCAGTGGGCATTGTAACTTTGAACAGTTAAACAACAACTGTATAAAATTCTATAATAATCAACCAATATAACTTAAAGTCCATTCGCCAATAAACCGTTTCCTAACTTGTTTATGTAATTTATTATCATGTAGCGTATTATGGTAATTTTTGTAACGTTATTAGTGGTTAAAAAGTAAAGTAGTTTATTTTTAAACTATATTTTATTAAATGATTCAGCTATGATCAATTCACTATTGCGATTGACATTTTCTATTAAATTCATTGAAATCTTATTCCGTATAAAGAGCTTCTGCCCTCATTGTATTTTTTTAACGATGAAATTCACGATTATGTTTCTCGTCTATTTCAATGGGTTATTATTATTTAAACAATCTGTTATCACGTAGTAATAGATATAATGCTTCACTATTTTTGCTATATTCCTTGCCATTAAACTTTTTTTACATAGAAAAAATTTTAAGCGACAACATTTAAAATTTTAATCATTTTATATACCAGCTTATTTATCAAATTATCATATCAAAACGGCAGAAGGGATTTCAACGACCATTTTATCTTTATATATAAAACTCAATATATTAAAGTATTCTTTAACTTATATAGGCTCCGATATTTTTCAACCAATTTTCCTCTAGTTTTCCACTCTTAATCTCTTCTTCCTTGGAACAAATCACAAGTTTGGGTAGCTGAGTTTTAAGCTCGAAAAGGGCTAAACAACATAGCTATCTTCTTTATAAGAAAATGTAATTGCTTGGTCAAAACGTAGTTTTTTGATAATTATTCTAAAATTCTATTTATATTGTTCGAAATGTGTTTATTTAAAAAAGTGAAATTAATTTTTTTACATTACTATTATATTAATTATAATGCAAAAATAAACAAAAAGAAAAGCGTTAAAGTATTCTAGCAAGTAAAATGGATTAAAAATAAGTTAAATTTGAAATGGTGTGTTTATTTTTTATGAATATAGATCTCGATAATCAATATTGTCTGCCCAGAAATTTGTTTTAATTTTTCATTATTTGCTAGTGTTGCTTCACTGCATTTTTTATATATGGCATTCACATAAATGTGTATATTATTATTTACCAGGAGGTCAGAGTAATTTCATGCATAACGTTAGCCAGTGTACCTGTTTTGGTAATGTCGCTCGGAAAGTATTTTGGATTTATAAGGCACTTATCATAAGGAAAAGGAAAGCTCCCACATTCCACACCCGCCCGCCCTCGAAGTATGAATACGAGACGAGAAAGTACTTTATTTTTACATGAAAAATACTTCAATGATTTTTTTTCGTAAAAATGAGTTATTGTAAATAATTTAAATCATAAATTACTAACAATGCTATTAATAAATTACGAACAATAATTTAAAATCAAAAATTACTGAAATTTGACGAAAAAATTGAGATCGACTTTTTAAAGTTTTCGACCAGAGCTGCATGTTAAGTGCTGAGCTACTGAAAGGGCGCATATATATACATGGACACACACATACACGCATTATTATTTATTTCTTATTTATTTATATTATTTATAAATTTTTATTTATTATTTTTAAGTTTGTACGATTACAATATTGCCATAATTCCTCGTCACAAAAAGTAAAAAACCAACCTATCAAATCTGAACAAAATGTAAATATTCTACAAAGTACATAATAAACCTGTCAACACAACACAAGAAAACAACATTTCCATTCAAGCGATTAGCCTAATACCTTTTATTACATTTCCCTCGGCGACGAAAATCTAATACTACGATTTTAATAGCCAAACTGATTGCTTGATCGTCTAATAATATAAATCGCGGAAAAACTTAAAATAGGTGAGATTTTATTTTGTAACCTTTTTCCATTACAATCTTTTAAAACATCGGCTATAAAAATTATAATCTAATATCGAAATAAGTTTTCTATTTCTTCCGAAATCATTTCACGTAAATTTCGGTTTACGGTGTATTGCTTTTTCTTCATTTCCTTTTCAGCTTTCCGTCTGTCGTTTGTTTTTAATATACGTTTCTGCCTTACGTTTTGATAAATACTTCTAAGTCTGATATCCGTTGATGAGATATAAAGTCGAAACTTGAAAAGTCCTTTCCACGGAAGTTACAAAAGTGCATTTGTAATATAGATGGTTTTAATAGCCAATAAATCTTATTCCAGGAACGAACACTTTCCTAAACAAAAAGTTTGTAAAAGTTCAATTAAATAATGTACCTTATAATTTCAAAGTTATTCCAATTACACGCAAAAAAAAACTACGTGGAATTTAAAGGTAATTTTGATTTCAACTCTTTTTTTTTAATTAATATGACAAACCTAATGCCGACTCGCAACATTTACTGCATTCATATTTTTGAATTTATAAATCATTAAAATTATCCTTATTAAGTAATGAGTTATAGTAAGTAGAAATTTCATTAGAAATTTAATCGTTTTTATGAACGATTTGACACTATTGAACAGTAACTTTTAGTTACTTGCCAAATTTATTAAAATTTACCTTCAAAAGTGTTAAAAAATAATTTAACTTCAAAATTGGTTTGATCAGCTCTCATACATAAAGTGCGGATATTTTATAAGCATTGTATTTACTTCACATAAAAAATGAGTTTCTAGAGATATTCCTAAAGAGATCCAAAAAATACTTGCCCTCTCTTTTTATCTTTGAAATTGTTAAAGTCAAAATTATAAAAAACGCCGTTAATATAAATCTCTTTATCCATAGTTTTTGTGATATCCATCATAGTATTGGTCTTGTGAAGATGCGCTAAGTAACATACTTGTGCAGTGAAAATTAATATTTGGAAATCAATACTTTGGTATATTGACGTTTGGAAATAGTTTGATAGAAATGTTATATAGCCTTAAATGATTACATGTATCTAAGTGTGTATATAAACTTCGTAGTGCAAGTTCTACTCGTGCTTAAAAGGTTTTTCTTCTAGCTAGTACTTTTAAAGCTGGCCTAAAACTTTAAAAAGAAATATATACTACTGTAATAATTACTGTTGTTTTTATTTTTTATACTTATTTATATAGAATAAATTCTTTTTATCGTAGCTTACATAGAAATTTTGAAAAATATAAATATTAGTAAAATTTCTTATTTCATAACTTTTAATTATTGGGCTATTAATATTTGTGATGCGTGATTTATAAACACAGATAAACGTATGATTAAAACAATATAAAAAGGTCCTCTTAGTATATCTTCAGATATGAAAATAATACGCTATTGTGATTCAATCCAGCCCGAGTGGTCCATTTGAATTTCTATCGTTAAAAATGATAATTTAGTTTTTATTTTTAATCAACATAGTAACGTTATCTGCGTTAATTTGTGTCAATTGTGCTTCTTTGAATAATTTTTGTCGACATTCTTTGTCTTGCAGTTGAACCACGCTGTCTTCGATCCAATCTTTGTAAGCAAAAATCGGATTGAAAACGGAGAAAGCAGACCTGGTGGTTTTTTCTCTGGCGTAAGACAGGATTCCTATTTGTTCGTAACCCCTCACCATTAATGCACTGCCGGATTCACCTCTGAAATATTTCCAATGAAAATATTATACAACACATTTAAATTTGTTTGGAACAAAATTGTAGGGGAAAAAGATTTCTTTCTAATAATTCGCGTGCATTTCTTTGTATAACCATTTGATTTACTGACGTTTTAATTTAGGTAACAGAATTAATAATAAGATTTGAAGTGAAATTTATGAAAAAAGCAAATATTCCGATTCATTTCTATGGTTTTATGAAACTTTCTCACACATATATACACATATATATATATATATATATATATATATATATATATATATATATATATATATATATATATATATTTTTTTTTTTTTTTTTATTTTCCTTCTTTTGTAAAAGGATGAATTATTTTTTATTCTAATGATAATTTAATAATAATTTAATTATTTATGATAAATTGATAATAAGATGTTAACAATTTAAAAAAAGTTTACAATGAATCGCCACGTCCGGTCCCCGCGACTTCTTTCGCACAAAACTTATGAGACATGATGTTCTAAAGTTAATTGGTGTAGCAAATTTTTTTTCCGCTTTCTCTCGAAAATAAAAGATGCAAATAACTTTATTGATCTGTAAATTATTTTATCTTCTATTTTGGAGAGGAATTTTTGCAAGATACAACAATTTACTCTTCAGTAATTTTTTTTTCAACTTTGGTTATCGCACATAGCCAAAAAAACTAATAAATATGTTTAACGAAATCAATTTTATTTCGAATTTCTGAAATGCACGAGACACTATCATTCCAAATACACACGAAAGGAAATAAAGCTAAAAAGAAATAAAGGAATACGTACCTGAAAATTTGTGAATTTTCATGAAACACTGTACAAAATTCATTACTTTTCATGAATGAGAAAATACTTCTACACGTTTCATCGCTTTGGACCAGTTCCCTTATGACTTGAAATTTAAGATAAAATGACAATCTCCAAGGTTCGACCTAAAACAAAGGGCTAACCTTAATATTTGATATTATTAAGTAGACGAGCATTTAAATTCACACATCGACTTTATTAATATTGCTTTCTTTAATTTCATAGTGAACATATTTATCAAAGAGTCTTCGAAGTCTTTCACAATTGTTCACTTACTACCGTGCTTAAATTTGTTTATTTATATGGATAATGTAATATAGAAAATATTATAAATGGAAAATATAAATAATTTTAAAGAGATCACTTTTAGACTTTGTGGGCAAATGACAAAATCGAAACCTTCCTAATTTCGTCATTGTCGCCTGTACGTTCGTAGATCGCAGCATAATACTTCTTTTAGATTAAAACCCATTATGATGACACTTTATACAATCGTAAGCCAGTATTAAATTAATGGATTAGGCCAGCAGTGAAAGCGGTACATTTTAGCGCCATGGATCATTATGGGCAGAATTTTTTTCTCGCGTATTTCATCGTACGGCATATTATTGAAGAGCTTTCGTTTACCATTTTACAAACTACATTTATATATTACCTGGAAATAAGGCAGAACTCCGCCAAATCGAACGAGTGCTGTCTTAAGAGTATTTAAGAGCTACTTATGTTTATGTAGTGGAGTTGAGCAGAAAACTCCAACTAACCTAAATTGGATTATTAAAAACGTATAATAATTACGATAATAACACTCTAGATGAGTATAATAATTACGTATATTTGTCATATAACACTTAGTTTTCCACAGCCTGTGAATTTTATTTTCACGCAAAAACTTTTTAATAATATCACTTAATCATTATATTTTTATATATAAATAGGAACCTCACATTTTAGTGCACTATGTTTTTGACAAAACACGCAGACTAATATGGATTTTGCAATGAATGTATCAGGATCAACAAGAATGCGATAAATTTGGTTCACTTGAAACCCCGTTACTTTTTATAGCCAAGAAGATCATAAATCTTATTGCCGTTTTTCACATGACGTTTTCCTTTTTTTAATAGGACACAATATACTCCGGTAGCAAAAAATCTTGGTTTTTTATATTTCTCATAATGATAATTCGCTTAAATTTCGCCATTTACGTTAAAACCATAAAAAAAATTATTTTTCCCTTAAAAAGAAGTCTTTATCTTCTTGCTGTTACGGTAACACCTCAATTCGAAAGTTGTTCCCGCCAAATCCATTGGTGTTCGTCATCATACACAAAACAAAAAGGTGAAGCTGGACTAAATTAAAATACTCCACGCGTATTTTTTGTCAACAATACACACACACACACACACACACACACACACACATATATATATATATATATATATATATATATATATATATATATATATATATATATTATATGTATTATTTTATACTTTATTGAATTTAATATTGTTGCTTAATCTGTAATTAAAAATTATTTTATTATTTTTACATTGGTGAGACGTGTTCTATATCGTGTTAAATATTAAGTCATCATATTTAAACGTGTTATTAGAAAACTTAAATAATTATTTTTTCCATATTTACTTTATATTCGTCTTGTGACTAAGCTTTATACAAAATTTACATCTATTGTAAAATGAATAGAATAATTATATTACTTCACCTTGGAAATCACGTATCCAGCCACGTAACCTATTGTTCCGGTCGCAGGAAAGTTATCGCTTAATAGCACTTTCTTCACATAAGCACTAAACTTCACCGGTGAACTCAACAGTAGTAGCGCAACATTGTTTCTAAGGTCATGCTGGCTGTACTCGGGATGTATGATCCAAGAAGACACCTGTATTCTCTCATACTTTTCTTCTAAGAGTTTTATTCCCACTACGACGTAGAGATCTGATGCATTTTGCGTTCCACTCAAACACAAAGCGGCCGTGAGGATTATTTTGTCTTTGAGAATTGATCCATGGCAATGAATTCCAGCTTTCTCGTTACCTAAAAAAGCCACGTGGGGATATTTCAGTCTTTTATCCAACAATCCTCTTCTACTGTGAATCGAAATGAAAAGAATTGTTGCAAAATATTTCAACAGTACTACGCATTTGAACGAGCACTGCATACTAAACCTTATCGTAATGTATATTTGTAAAACGTTTCGATTTCTACTTTTCGCAATATGTTCAAATGCATCGAGCATTTGTTTTATGAGCTAGTACTGGAAAATGGTAATTTTAGCGGTTTTATTGAAGTCGTATTCCGATACAGTTCGGAGTGAAGTTTAAATAAAACTGTAAGAGAACCAATAACAGTTCCAAAAACAATATCCCCGTATAGAGAAATTTTAAGTACGTTGTGATATTTCAAACTTTTGATTAAAAAATACCATCGATTTTGAATATTTTTTTACATATTAATAATATTCTATCGCTTTTTATGAATAAATGTGCCACCGTAAAAAAGTTAAATGTAAATTTAATTTAATACTTATTTGTACTATGGATATGACATAATTAATATTATTAATTAACAGTATACGGTTATTGAATTTCTCTACTTTATATCTCACCATATGGTCTAAAAATTTGTATGATATACAGACTATTATAGAGATAAATTTAAAAGAAAATTTCTGTCCATCAATGTGACAAATTAAGGAAAATTGGTAAAAAATTTTTTTAATGATTCTCGCATTCTCAAAAAGAATTATTGTTGCATATACTGGTTGTAATAACAAACAGTTTAATTTGTACGCCTATTGAAATATAATAAGTAAATGGGTCTGCATTTGTACTAGAAAATATATGTCAAAAAGTAAAAATTACCAGTAAAATGTACCAATATCACAAATGAAAAAGCATAGCAAATTTTTTATCGACTATGTTATGGTTACTACATTAATGTGATTCTCAGAGTTAAGCGAATCCGCAAGTTGCTTGTGTCTGTACAGATTCGCGCAATGCATTATAGATTCACGTAACTCGCGGATTTACTTAACACTAAGATTCACGTAACTCCGAAATTACGACGGATATGCTCTGTAGAGTTATAGAGAATCTTGCAATCAAACAATTCGATTGCGATCATCTTCACCATACCTTTTTCTTACAATAATGTGCGACATCAATAGACACTTGCAATGATTGGCTGGTCAGCACCTAGTTTGAGGGCTATTCGGCTTTTCCTTCTCCACGACCTCGTCATCGTCATCTGGAATTAGTTCTGAGCGGTTTGGTAAATTTATACGTCCATATGGCAATTGTAATTTGAAGTCCAGCAAATCCATGACCTGGCCTCGATGCGTGCGTGCTCATTCACAGTGAATTTTGTATAAGGGCAAAGCATTAGCGACAGCCAAATTCAACGGCGGCCAAAAAAAACTTCTGAAGGTGTATCATACCTAATTACGTAGAGACTGTAGCGCAAGGTATTAAAACGATATTTTCTCAAAGATCAATTTTAGTTGCATCTCTTGTATAAATTACCCGTGTATTATAAGTTATACATCCCATTATAAAACGAATACCCATCTTTTTTTTGCAGCATTGGTGTTTAAAATTTAACCATACTTCCGTAAATAGTTATTAGTTCAAAATACTCTTGAAAGTATTCAAGGGCGTAATATGCAGTACTGGATCATGACGTGGATAAGTGTGTTCTTTCTGTCAAATGGGATACGTTTCCAGAGTCTTCTTTAAGGTAGAGGTCTCTGAGGTGGAGGTGTGTGAGTTTGGGGTATCTGAGGTAGAGATGTTTGAGATTCAGGTTTTTGAGCTATTCTTTTGTTCACAAATGGTTAATTAGAGACTGATAAAGTTAGTGGTATAATTTTAGGGAATTTGGACGATCGACTAGTTGAAGACTCGAGGTGATTGTTGGTTGTAGTTGGTTCGGTGCGACATGAGCAATTTTTCCTATGTCGAATGATATTTCATTTTTTGCGGTCTTGAGATTGAATCTCAGGAACACGATGACTGGTGACAGCAAGAACCTGATCAAATACCTAACCAGTAGCTTGTTTATCTACATTTTGCAGAGTAGGGCTCAAACTGCGAACTAGTATTGGGTCGTTGGTGATATTTTCAGTATCTTCATCAGCTAAACCATCAGACTCGTTACCATCTTGAATTAACTGAAGCACCAGATCTGAATTTAACTCTCGCTCTAAAAGAAAACAAAATACAAAAATAAACAAAAATGTGAATAAAATCTGAAACAAATTTTGCGGGTAAAACTGAAATATATGCATACATGACGGTACGTCATAATCGTGCGCTTGCGAATTTGAGCTGACTCGCCATAAAACAAACAATTTCACGAAATAATCACTTACACGAAGTACACTACTTTAGATGCAAAGTAAAAATAACATTTTATAATTATAAGTACTTTAAACAATAAAATCAATCACTTACTGCAACTGCGGCGACCAGGTGTATTGCCTCCAACAGGTGTATTGTCATTTTCACAGAAGCCACTGAACGCGACAACTTCACACAATTGATTATTTCCCGCGTATCTTCAAAAAAGTAATATCATTTTTTTCAATTGTAATAAGCAGTCTCTTATTGGGAAAACTAGGGAGACGTGTATTTTTAATTCTAACTTAGCTTTTCTATGTCTTGTAACGTTTCAATTTCAAATCTCATTGAATTGTATTTTTAAAGAAAACATGAAGTAATTTGTAAAGGAGTGGAACTTTCTCGAAAACTATAGAATTGTCTTTTATTTCATTTTATTAAAAAAAATTGTTAATTAACTTTTGTTCTTTGCCGTCGTATATTATTCCGTCGTTTTGAATTCTTTTACAAAAACATATCATGCATATTTTAGATTATTTGTTACAGATTATATTTTGTCATCAATTCGGTGCTCAGTCTTTAACAAGTTTTCAAAGTGGCAAGAATATTAAGTGTACATTTTTGCTGTGCAGTAAATTTCAAGAATATTAACGGTCAATTCTAGTCGAGAAGAGTCTTCGGCAAATAATTGAGAAGCAAGAGTATACGTGTACTTTCTGGCTTAAACAATTTCCCTGTGATTAGCCGAAAAGTTATGTTAATGACTATAAATCATGGTTATTATTATTATCGCGATTATCACGACAAATGAAAATAGATATAAATTTTTTGTAAAGACATTTCTAAAAGGTGTCACGATGGCAAAGAACAATCATAAAAATTAGTTTAAAGTATGTGAAATCTGTGCTTGTGATGATGAATATTTTGTATAATTGATTTAATGAAAATTAATAAACCGATAACTGATTCGAAGCGTTCTCTTTTTATTTAATTGCACTGGTGAGATAAGCTTAAAATTATTTGACTGAAAATAAAATAATCCTGCTGGCGAGGACTGTTCGTCGTGCTGAGCATCTTCTGATTACAAAGTCAGGCTACTGCCAGCAAGATCCCGCTCACATTGGAGATTTTCAGTCACCAATTTAGAGGAGCCTCAGAAATTTACAAAATCCGTTTTGGTGCTCAAGGTTTCCAGTCAATGAACGTAGATTGATTTCATACAGGTGGTTAATTATAATTAGTCGCGAGAGAATTATTAATGTTTAAATACAAATCTTTTTAATCACAGAAAATCACACTATTATTCGATCACTTGAACCTGATATGCTACAATTAAATGGAACAATTTCTTAAATATTTTCTGTTTTAAGTTAAGTTATATTTTAGGATAAAATTTTCCACGTGATGTTGTGCTATTTTTCAAGCCCCACCAATTAGCTTTCTTTCTGACTTCTTTCTTTCTACGAAAAAGAGAAAAGTGTAAAGAAATCGAATGAGATAAATTGATCCTAAGAAAATGTGGCAAAGAATCGTAGTATCGTAAGGTTCTTTCAAATAACAATGACACTTCACGATCTTATTTTCACAATATGTTCAATGTGACAAAACTGGATGGAAAAATGAGAAGTAATCGAGATTTACAATTGACTATGATGAAAAATGTTAAGTCTAGAAAATATGGTTGCGAGCGAGAGTGAGACTTAAAACAAATGCTTCTAGAACTCAGTACTTTATAAAAATCGGTTGAGAATTATGATATTATTCTGAAGATTAATATGAACACATATTGCAAACTAACCACTGCCGCCTAAAATCTGATCATTTTGAAAAGCTTAAAATCCCGAAAATAAAAAAAATTGCTGACCAAAAAATTATTCACTACATATAATTTGATTTTGATTACTGAAATGAGATATTTTGTATTTAAAAAAAATCACTACTTGATATTTTTGTCCGCACCGCATAAAGCATATAAAGCTATACACGCTTTATTCGTTGCGGACATATATATATATATATATATATATATATATACATATATATATATTAGTAATTTAAAAATTTTCCAATTTTAATCGCTTCTTCTTTTGTATATTTCATTAGTAAAACGAAATAATTTATATAAAAAATTGCTTACGTTCCTACCACAACAAACGGATTTAACTTGAAACCCACTAAAGCTATTGGAAAGAATTTCAATAGTTATACATATTAACCAATAGAACAATTTAGCCTTTGATTCACTGTGGCATCGCAAACCAGTTCCAAACTCACGATTACGAAGCGATTATAAAATAAAAATATAAAATAATACAAAATCTCTACAACACGGTTGGAGTCAGGCTGTGGGAAAATGCGGAAGCGGAAGGGCAAAATCGAAGGAAAGGAGCTCTTTGCGCCTAATATATTTAAACGCATCAAATTTACATAGAGTTTTAATCTCAATTCAGTCAATTCTAAAATATTTTTTTAATAATGGTGTTTCCATTCAACAAAAAGGCAACCAGGAATAGATTTGAAGAAAGGCGGTCATTTTAGAGTTTCATAATATATTCTCATCTGCCTAAATTAATTTTAGCACAAAAATATAAAAAGTAGGCCTACGTAATATGTAAGTTACTTTTAATTGAAACGCAATATCGATATTGAATATATTTTACGTTAATTTTGTAGAAATTCATTATTCACAATTAAATGAAACTACGTGATGTAGTATTATTTCTACTTTCTTTAAGTTCTTTACCACGACCTAGATTTCGTTGTATTACAATTAAATTATTATTATCTTTGCTAATAGCCCACATGAATATGTTGTAATACAACCAAACCTAGGTCGTGGTAAAGAACTTAAAGAAAGTAGAAATAATACTACATCACGTAGTTTCATTTAATTATGTGCAATATCGATATTATACGAAATTTTATTAATTGCAAATTGTCCAAAAATATTCACGTGCATGTTCCTTTTTTCACTGAAAATGCTGTAAATTTCTACAAATTTACCTCCATAACTAATTACTTTATACATTTCGAAACATGTAATTAACGAAAGTAATGCAAATTTTTGGACAAGAAAAATTAAGTAACATCTTATTTATTATTAATGTTGGATGTAGGTTTATTGCAAACAACGTGTTTCTTGTAAAGATCTATTTTCCTAAATTCCACATAGAAGTGATTTATATCCATAATGAACTTCTGAGGCTGATATTAAACTGGTCTTTCGTTTGTTGTATGCTTTCTCTAAACCTTATTTACTGTTTTATACTTTTATCATGTCTTAACATGAACAAACGTTTCATACACATATATTTAAATAAATATACAAATATATATATATATATATATATATATATATATATATATATATATATATATATGGTATGTTAAATTTGTATAATAAGCAGATTTGCAGGAGTTATGGATATTCAGTAATATGAGTATGAGTGACAAATTTTCTCGTGCCTTTATATGCTTTAATACTTACTAGGAATACGAATATTATGTCATAGCAAAAAAATGTCCCTAGACTAATAATTTCACTTTCTTATTCAGTTTTTTCCATAGTTTCTGTTTGTAAAGATGTAATACTTAAAAACGTGTTTTTCTTATTTAAGAACCAATTAATACTCCATACGTAAAAAAATATTTTATAAAATATTGTTTAATATTTAACAGAGAAATTCAAAAAGCTCTGACTATATCATTTAACCAACATACTGAATAAAAAGACAAAATAATTTATTCTTATCTCATTTATATACACAAGTACTTCTTATATTTATGCCCACTTTTTAATTGATTCTATTTTACAATATGTAATATTAATTGTACTGACGGCTTTGACCGCAGAACAAATTGGTTTTCCGAGAAGAGTAGATTTTTTCGAACCACGTAAACAGTGCTATTAAAGTAGCGTATATTATTATCATTTACGTAGAGACATTTCATGATAATTTCCAGCCGTGCCTTTCATAAATATAGGAAAAATTAGTCATTTTCCAAAGTCGTTGAGTTCCTCTTTTCCTCACAATGTGGGGAACGTAATTTCTAAGAATCCGTGTCTCAATGGTAAAAAAGAAAACTTGCTAATTTTACCATGTCAATCAATTAGTCATAGCATCGAGTCTCCAACATACTATTTGATTCCCTCTCCCCCCAAAATTCCAAGTGAATTTTCCAGAAAATTACACTAATTGCTGTGTTTTTTTTGCTAAGAGAAAACTAATAATATTATATATCCTAATTAATACTGCTCATCCAATCCAATCCATTCTAAGTTAATCTAATCCAAGCTAACCCAACCCAATCCAACCTACCACAGTCTAGCTCACCGTTAACCTGTTTCTCACTATTTTTTTTGTTTATGTGCTAAAATTCATGTTTTCAAGTCAAGTGGTCGGGGATTTTGATAGTTAGAGAGTAACTCGGTATCAACATTCTCAATGTTTTGGAGGATATATACGTCAGTATTAACTAAATTTGAAATTCTTCCTCAGTCTAATTATATCCTTACGTACGTAATGTTTTATTCTGGTGGATTAAATAGGTCTTGAGTTGAAGGGGTTGTTAAATGTGGCTCGAAGTGCTTCGTATATATGTACGGATGGTGAGCAAATGGATGTCCAGAGGTTGCGTGCACTCTAACTTGCGCACAAGTATATAAAAAACCTATGCCGAAAAAATAATAAATAAAAGTAGAACAATGCCACAAACGTATAATAATTATTTCGAGTATAAATAAATTGTCACATAAAACCCGTTATTTATCTAACAGTTATAATGTCACTGAATTTTTTTCATGACATTCTACCGAACACCTCGCTTAGAAGTTTAAGAAATAAAATGTCAAGTTAATTTTGAATAATTTAAATGCTATAAATTCTATTTCAGATCGTATCTGGAAGAATAACAAATAAATTTTCGCTTAAACTAACGTAATTTTCTGAGATTTAATACGAACTTGCTATGATGCAAAATTTGACCGCTTTCTAAGAAGTTTTTTTAAATTTATGTAAATTTAAATTTAAACTACTGGAAGGTCAATAAAGAGCTTGAAATTCAAACGATTCTGTCTCTACGTTCTTAATTTCTGTTTCACATTTCTCTTTCAAAACATTATACACGTACAATACTTTATCAATTAGTTTCACTTGAATAAACTCATCGAAAAAGCTTTGATATCAAATAATGTCATGATTCTCGGAAGTAGTTTTCCCAAACTTTACATTTAAAGAAATACGTTTTAAGAAAAAAGATAGGCAGTATAATATGATATTAAAACAGCTGAATGTGAAGAGCGATTTTTTAAAGGGTTTGTGGAACGTTACACAGAGGCGACAATATACTTATAATATAATACAATGTAAATATGAGACTGAAAAGGTGTAAGAATGGTAACACTTTCTAAGAGTTAAGGTACTTTTCATCCATTTACGTGATGAAAAGCGCCTTTTGAAATACTTCACATTTTTTGTGATGAAAAGTTTAATTTCACTTTAAAAAAGTATAAATATGAAAATCAGCAGATGCAATTCTATTCATAAAATGATATTTTCACTGAAATATTTTCACTGGAAAGCTTCAATTGCCCGCAGATTTGAGTCTTGCACAGACAGTAAATTTTATGCTGGAATCATTTTAAATTACATTTATTTGCGCCTCCCAGCTTTCTAATGGTTTTTCTATATAAGAATTTAAAAACAACGAAAATAACTAGTAATAAATTAGGAAACATTTCGTAGGGAAAATCTCATTAGAAAAACAGAATATAGTATACGATTCTATCAAAAGGGCAATAAGCCCACTTTTTTATACCAGAGAGAATAGAATTGATTTGTTGGTTCAGAAATGCTAATTTTTAATTACTGAATATATTTTCTATGTGACATTTTACACAATATCTGTTTTGAAAACATTTTCTTCATACCTTCGGATTGTCATGAAAAATAAAATTTTCCTCTATATATATATATATATATGTATATACATATATATATATATACATATATATATATGTATATATATATATATATATATATATATAGAGGAAATGTGCGAGCATGCGCGCGTGCGTGTGTTTGTGTGTGTGTGTAAAAATACTTACATGTTTATGTCCACCAACAAAAAACCTTGAAGTAGATACTTTGGAACGACCTGAAAAAAAATGTTAATGCAAATTGGCATGACGCTCTGATGGTAAGGTATTTGAGAAATATGCGAATTAATTCTGAAATGACAATAGATCTTCATAACCCATTGCCAATAGATACTTTTTTATCTTTATTGATCATTCCCTAGCTAGCCTAAATTTAAAAACATGTGAGTAGCCTAATAATTAAACAACGTATTTTACTTGTTACGTATTTACATATTTCGTGTAACGTATTTACACATACGAGAAAATAATATACGAGAGAATATAGCAAATTGACATTATTACATATTACACATAAATAGAGTAACTGGCGACTTCCAGCGTAAAACATTTTCACACTTACAGACACTGCATTTAATCACTTTTGAGGATAATTGTTGAAGAAACAATTTACGTAAATTTCGAAATTACAAATAAAATATTGAATTCAGCGATTTCCAAAATGCAGCTTATCAATATGGCATTTGGCCATACGGCAAAATAAGATTTTGTGGGTTTCAAATTAAGCAAACATATGAAGCATATGTTATCGTGCTCGATCTGTTACGTGTGGCGACGAAAATAAAGAAGTATGTCAGTCTTCATGACTTTCGCTAAATGGTGTACAATTGTTTATATGTCGTCTGCTCCCTAATATTTTAAAGGTTAAATTGCAAGGTTAAATTTTAAATGGTTTTATTTTATATAACATTAGTCTACAATAATATTATAGTTCAATGTATATCGTTTTTGCCATTCGTATCAAACAAAAAAAAATAGATAAAAGTCATTGGCTTAATGTCACGGAATATAAATGTCTTCTTTAATTTGTCAGCTGTGCATTAAGGTCAAAAATATTTCTCACTAAAAAATAAATTTCAGTGTAAAAAAATTATTCAATAGAAGCCAGAAGAAATCAAACCATTCCATATTTCTATAAAACGTCCATATTATTACTTATTAAGAATTTAATATTTAAATAAATATTTTTAAAAATATAAGAAATCTCTTTCAAAGAAACATAAATTTAATATTTAATAATTCAGAAATTTATACTAAATTTGAGTACGTACACATATCTAAGTATACTCTAATTTTCATTAATGACTATTGTTGTTTTAGCTGAAATATTAGCGTTAATCAAAAAGAGAGATATGATTTAATAAAATAAGGTATTCCTCTATTGTTATTTGTGAGACAATAATCTAATAAAATAAAGACTCAGAAAAAGATTAACACTAAAATCCGATACATAGTGTATACACATTCTGGTATGTCTCGAATCTAATAAATTCCACCATATTTTTAGATACCATAGACAAGTAACATTAAGTAAGGTTCGGTAGTTGCCTATTTTTGATGAAATTATTGATATAGCTTACCAAAAATATCTTTTTTTCAGATTCAGATTTTTTTTCAGGTTTTTCAAATCTACTGTTGAGACATAGAAAGTACCCTCTAAGATAAAAGAAGAAAAAATAAAAAATTATGAAGTGAACCTTACCTGGACCTGGATTTAAGTGGACCTTACACACAACACTACATTTTTTAACAATCTCTGATAGCCCCAACTAATATATATACTAAAACTATCTTTTATTTTTCCTCTCTACCTTCTATCAGCTCACTACCTTCTTATCTATATATTATATAGCTAACCCTTCTTATTATATAGCTAACTCACTACCTTCTATCAGCTGATCACGATTCCTGGCGCTTTTCAAAATCGTTTTTACCTCTGCCCCACCCTATATTTCATACACCTCTCTATTTTAACTGGCTTTCGATAAATTTTTCAATTAGTTCCTCGCAAACTGATATTAAATATGTCATCACATGCTACAAGTAATTGTTTCAAACAGTATATCCTTTCCAGTGCCTACATTATTTTTCGTGTAATTTTTTTTAATTTGAGCATACTTCACTATAATATTGAAAACCCATTGGTATTAGCGTAATTTTACAAATAATTTTATTGAATAGTTTTGAAAAGGTAGGTTAATTCGATTTTCACATTACAATATATTCGAAGTCATTTGGTTTACAGCGCGACTACGTACGGGGTTACATGAAGATACATTTTGGTATATCATTTTCAAATTTAATTGCGTCTGGTTTTCATAGTACTCCGAATCCCAAGATTTTATACAGATGTCTTAATGGTTAAAAGTGCTGCTGTCAATAAAATCAATAAATTTATTGTCTTATTACATAAGCTAGGATTGACTAAATAAAACAGCAGCTAAAAAACGAAGTAATTTTATCATTTTGTGTAGGGATTTATTAAATATGTCGTATGATTTTATGAGGGACTTTGTCTTTACTGCGAAATGTTCTTAGACGACAAAAAATAAAAGTTTAAGTGTTGAAATTACAAAGATTGTTTTTAAAAGAAACAAATACTCTTTTTAATCATTACTCTTTTTAAGTAAGAAATTACTTTTTAATTTATTAATAATGTTAAATTATCTAAAAGGGAGATGTGGTTTCTAAGATCACAAGTATATTTATGCAAAATTTTACTCACACACACAGGCACTCAGAGATGAATGCGATAACCCAAATACGTGTGCATACCCGCACGCATGCACACGCGCACGTACAAATACATAATCTGGATATTATATGTATATATATATGTGTGTGTGTGTGTGTGTGTGTGTGTGTGATAATTTGCATAAATTTTATGATCGATTTTTAATAAAAAAATTCAGAATAAAATATTAATACGCAGTTATTAATCAGTGAAGTATCTCTAGTCTTAGTTTTTAAAGTAATTTAATTATGTTATTTGAGGAAATATGACTATGAAAGTTAATTTATAAACAATTTATAATTTTTAAATTTGAAATGGATATACATCTACTTGTAAAAGTACAGTTGTTATACACTAGACAAAACACAACATTTTTGTGAACTTCATTCACTTTCACATGCAAAACCGCTAAAAAGAACTAACACTAACTAATTTAGTATTGTCTCTTCCAACCACATCCTGGTCTTTTAAGTAAATTAAATAACAATTAGGGCGTGGATTAAACTGTTTACGTAAACAACACAGTACAATAGATTTTATATAAGATTACTGATACTAATTATGTTTGTATTTGAATAACCCTTCTGAAACATATTTTTTATCATTGTTTTCTGACATTGTATAATTTGTGTAAGTATATAAAATTGTATAACTTCTCTTTGTCTCGTGATTTGTTCATTTTCTTATTACGAAATATTCTATAAGAATAGGTGTTTAAATCACAAATTTTATCCAAATTTTTTTAGTCGAGTAAAAAATAAACATACCTTCTCCGTCATATTTAAAATTGGTCAATTTTTGTAAATTGTACATAATGTTCATATCAAATTAAATTGAAAATAAAAAAAAAAACTATCCGTAAGTCTATCTATATATTAAAGTGACGTGTACGTAAGTCTGTCTATATATTAAAGCCATTTTGCCAGAAACTGTTTAACGTAGAGACTTACAATGTACTAAACATTAATAAAGTATTTGATTCTGGATAATATTTATGTCGAACCTTCAGAGCAAAAAAATTTTTTAAAAAATTGTTTTGTATATCGTGGAGGAATTATTTGTAAAAGAATGTTACAAAGATTCAAATAGAATTTTTGACCTACTACGGCGAAGGGAAAACGAATGTACTCTATTGTATTTTACGTGAGCATGTGTATTCATGTGCATTAGCTCATCTCGCTCGCTATGTAACTCTAGTCCTTGAGCGGGTTTCAATAAATGAGGTATCCATTTGATTCGGCATAGTTCTCCGGGTAAAACAGAAAAAAAATGGGGTGTGGCTTTGTCATGGACACGGCAGTGTTTTGTACGTAAATACGGCTATGTAACGAAGCGACTTCATCATCCACTTGCATAATTTCAACCGCCCCGGCTGCAGATGCACTGACACCGTCGTTGTTCCGCCCGGCCGCATTCATTCTTTTACGTTCCCGGCACCGCTTGACTCGGTCATACGGTGTTTTATTATTACCATTCGATTGTTCTTGAGAAGTCCTTTCCAGCCATATACGATCTCTGTATTTGGTTTTGGCTTTTCGACGCGTATACACCGACATTATATATTTTTGATAATATTTTTTTATTCTAACACCTATTCACTGTCACTACTTTAAACTAATGTTTTATATACAATCGATAGATTTTAACGACAACTGACGATTAAAACTTAAACAAACATCGTAGCTTTCTGAATAAAATGTTATGCTAATTGCAAACCTCGATACGCAGCAAAATAACCTCAAAATGGCGAAGCTTCCCTCTCCATCGCGCGCGATGCGTCACTGTTCTCGCTTATCATAATGAATTCTTTGATTCTTTGGCTATCCAGTGGTATAATTTAATTTTTGATGTAGAGGATAGATTCGAAACTGAAACGCCAAACTGTATCCCCCGATTTATTTATCATTAGGTTTTTTGAATTGCCCCCGTATGGTAGCAAATTTAAAGACGTATTCACGTCAAAAGTGATATCAAAAAAGTCATCACGACCAGTGATAGATGCCAAATAGTTGACACCATTTTTTTTAATCTCTTTTAATATGGTTATCAAATGAAATATATTGACAAAAGGATTCTGAAAAGCAATATACCTATATAAACGTAAATATAAAGTTATCCTACTACGGCAAAAAAAGATGAGTAATGGACTTTGAACGTACCCGAGAGAAGACGCGCCTAAATGGACTTTGAAAGTACCCGAGAGAAGACGCGCCTAATAACAGGAATATTTAATTTACAGGAATATATTTATAGCTACATACGGTTACACTACCGTTAGAAAAAAAACTTATTGCATTATTTCTAATAGCACTTAAATATTCAACGCATGTCCTGAAGGAACAATATGGCTGCAACGTTATGGTGGAAGCGAAAAATAAGATTTGCTGTTAATAAACATAATTTTTTGTTTTTTTTTTTAACAACAATGGTACCCCACTGTTTTTCATGTGACTATGTGTACTCATCTGCATTAGTTTGACTGTGCAGTTGAAGTACCTGAACGAGTTTCAACAAATGAGTTATCCGCTTGATTCGCCATGGTTTTCCGATTGAAATAGAATAAGTGACGTCACAAAAAAACCCAGAACATATGTCAGTCGCCACATTGTTGAAGCGAATGTTCTTACAACTTTGTAAGATGCATATCAAACGAAAGATATTGACAATAAATTTCTGGAAATTAAATGTAAGTTTGTAATCCTATATATAATATTATTCCTCTGCGGCGAAAAAAGTCAGTAATGAGCTTTTATTTTACCCTAGGGAAAGCGCGCCCGAACCTAGAGGACAAGAATATTTCATTTAAATTAATTTATAAGAATATATATATATATATATATATATATATATATATATATATATATATATATATATATATATGGTTACATACGGTTATACTACCATCAAAAAAAAAACTTATTGTTTTATTTCTACCTAAACATTTGACGCAGTTTCAGCTTACACAGTGTAGTGACACCAACGTGGGAGAAGCGAAAAGTCACATTTTACTAATAGACAGAATGATAATAGACAGACAGGTGAACGGATGAACACGTCAATTAATTTGTAAAATTTCCGTTTTTTTTTCTTTTTTCTCCTTTACTTTCATTATTAATAATAATTTGTGGGAAACTATGTGTCTGAAAATAAGAATAAACTGAATAAGAGGGAATGAAGAATAAAAAGTTCCATTAGCTTTAGCTGTTCTTCAAATAAACATATTTGGGGGAAATTTGAAATGTTTATATCTCTTTATTTATTTCCATTGGAAGCTAATTTTCCCTTCATCAAATATATCTACTAAGTATTATAAAATAATATTTAACTCTGATCTCATTGAAATAAAATGCTTTTGAATCAGTTATATTTGCTTTAGAATATTAATAAAATGTATATAGCTTCTACGTCTTTCTTGGCAGGAAGCAATAAAGTGTTTCTAAAGTTTAGATGACGACTCAATTAGATGGAAGTTGGTAACTGAAATAATTAAGTTTTCCCTTTCATATTTCATATTTCGACTAATCAACGTATTATATCTTAAATCAGCTAAAGATTCATTTTCGTTTACATTAATTGAGCCTTATTTCTTTAAGTTTATTTATACATTCAGATTCATTCGATGCAAATTCCAATCGGAATAGAAATAGTTTACTACCTAAAGCTTATTATTGTATATATTAGTCAACGTGGTGTTTGTCTGCGCCTGAGCCAGTTTGTTTGGCGTATATTCAAAACATGTTGAAATTTGGAAATCAGTATTTTGTTGACTTTTTCATACGCATATTCCAACAGTCAAAATTAAAAGCTCTAGCGTGTAATCGCATTATGATCGAAAATGTATGTTAGGGAATTAATTAACAACTAGCGTGACCCGTGCGAAGTCTTCGCATTATTTATTCTATTTTACTAAAATTGACATATAGAGGCGCAAGTATCAAAAGCATTGAGCTAAAGCGCCACTTTATTTATACGTGAGTGGATTTGAAATTAAACAAAAATTTTACCGACCGTCAATCATATTGACGTTGAGCCGTTAGATGGTAGCATTGCTGTTTTGTGTATATAATTTTAATAATTAATTAATTTGCAAAAACAATAGCAATAATAAATTTTTTAGTTGTGGATGCCGGTAGAGCAAGCAATTATCTATAAAATGATATATAATTTATGTGGATTAGTTGTGAGGATTTTTCTAAAAAGGGAGTGTAACATCTTAACCTTAGCGTATTTATATATATGATGATGACGATGATAATGTAGAGAAATATTGAATTTTGTTGTACAATTTTAAAAATTTTACTTCGTGCGAAGTTTTAAGTTTAAATTTAATTGAAAAGGGCCTTTTCCGTCCAAAGTTACACATATTATTATAAAGTTGTTATAATATATAAATTTAAAAACACACAGGATGTCTGGGAATAAATGTCGGACAAAGAAAGACGTCGGTTAAAAAGGAATAAATTGTCGTTGAAATAAAACGTAAAACACGCTCTTTTTATCATTGAGTGCCAAAAAAAATATTATACATAACTTTTTTTAACACACCCAATACTTGCCCGGAATGCGGTGTTTACGCATTCCGCGCAGTGGCGACGTCTTCGCATCTGTTCGCGAGTTCTTCACCTGGAGCGACGCTGACCATCGTGCGCAAGTATCGATGTATGAAAAGGATAACAATTATTAGTATTATTTTCAATTTTCTGAAAAAAATTATCTTTTAAATTTTATTTTAACGACAATCAACTATTTTTCAGTCAAGGAACTTATTTCTCCATACCGTATATATATTTCATTTCAGAAAAAAAACTAAATTTTCAGAACTTAATTTATATATATATATATATATATATATATATATATATATATATATATATATTATATATTACATATTACATATTACATATTTTATTTTTGTCGTTTGTTACGTAAATGAAATTAACACCATTAATAAGAGATTTAAAATGACAGTTCTCTGGCTTAATTGGGTGAGCAGCAATTGTAATTTTAAAAAATACCCGATGGCACATCTTATACACAAAATTTAAACCCTTTTAACTTTAAAACCAATTACCATATGAACATAAGAATGGGGAGTTTCTTTGTACCTATTGAATCAATTATTATACCAAATTTGTGACAATAATTCTGTAGAATTTTATAATAATCAACCGAAATAACTTCAAGTTCATTTGCCATTAAACAGTTTCCTGACTTTTTCTTTCATAATTATGGTATTTTTTCTCTCACATTAGTAGTGGTTAACAAGAAGTTTAATTTATTTCTAAACTGTTTTTTTTTTACAGGATTCAGCTATATTCATAATCACCCAATTCATTGTAGGGTTCATACTTATCATTAAATTCATTGGATGTTTCTCATTCCATCATGAATGACCGATTCAATGCGAAACAAACGAGCGATTTAATCGCGAGATTGTGAACAATTTTGTATTTTTCGCCAATACCAACGAATCAATCTCATTCACAATTGTTTGATCGGTATTGGCGATTTCAATTGGCTACAATTGATAGCTTCATCTAGATCACATATTACAAATTGTCGCGATTGATGATTGATATTTTGATTTTGATTCGGTTCAGGGGTCATCCTTTGGTAGCGAATATTTCGTTAGATGGCCGGATCACCTGTCGAACTAGCGGGCACGTCCCAACAAGCAAAACATGCCACATTTGCTTCGGTAAATTGGATACTTTGTGTAAATAAATATAAAGTATTATTATTAAAAATTATTGGACATTTCGTGTTGGTGACCTATTATGTATGGACAGATTAAATGTAGGCTAATATTAGTGATGAATAATTAAACTAATTTAGGCATTATTTCTATATTTTTATTTAAGTGATTCACAATTTTTATTTAAGTGATCACGTTTATTTTGTTTTATTATATATAAAAATTGATTATCGCCTAGTAATAGCGATAATACTTTACTTTCTTTGTTATATTCCTTGTCATGAAGATTATTTTTTAATACATAAAAAATATAAAAAGCGACTAAATTTTCAGAACTTAATCAATTCATTTATTAAAATAACCAAACGTTATTTTAAATATTTTTGGAATTGATTTTAAAATTGTCTCTTTAATTTTGGTTATTTATAAAAATAAGTTTAAATATTTTAACATTATATTAATTATATTCATTTTAAAGGGAATAATAACAAAATAATAACTAAGCATTGAAACGTTCTTCTATCAAGCGTAACAGGTTAAAATAAATTAGATGAATTATGGTCATATGTTCCAAATATAGATTTCTATATTCAGTATTGTTCCGAATTCGCTTATGTTGCTTCATTACAACTTTTTATTTTTCTATCGAAATGGCATTTTCACAAATATGTATGTCTTTATTTATGGGGGCTCTGAGAAAGTAGGAAAATAATCTTGAAATGAAAATCGAAAAACGTGTGAAATTACAAACAACTATTAAAGATAAAACTTTATTGTTAGTAAAGTTTAAGAAACTCTCTTATGATATATTTCCTCATTATACCAATATTTTCTAGGAAAGATAATCAAACAAGAAATATCTTCGAAATATAATAAATTTGGTATCTTAACTAAATTATTCAACTTATAAGATTCAAATCTTTTATATCACAACTATTAAAGGAATAACGTATATTAAAGCACTTCTATAGAACAAACTTAAAACTTATAAACAGCGACCTATAAAATTTTGATTTCCCAACCTACATCAATGCATATGATAATTTTATTTGTTTTGTCTCTAATATCGTATTTAACTAAAGTGTATGATAGGATTTCTCATTGTAGAAGGACTAACATCCGGTTTTTGAATTTTTATTTTCTTTTATTACAATTTACATAAGCGACACAGCCACTCTACGAGGAACATGCATAATGCTAGCCAGTGTGTGTACATTTTGTAATGTCACTCATAACGTATCTTGAGTTTATAATGAACTGATCATCAAAGCGCCGCGCGTTCCGCGCTCGCCCGCTCTTAAAGTGGGAATGCGAGACGAAGAAAGTACTTTACTTAAGTTTTATATAAGCGATATTAATAAATTTTTTTTCGTAAAAATGAATTATTATATATAATATAAACCATAAACTACTAACAATACGAAAACATTGGGAAAATCATTTAATTTTTCGGACAGATGAGACTTAATGTTTTAATTTTCCATCCAGATTTGCATGTGAAGTGCTGGACTACTTGATGGACGCATATGTATACATGGACATGTACAAACACACTTTTACTATCAATATATTAATAATATTACAATATAGCCACACTTTTTACGTAGCTAAGCGTTAAAAATATCATTAAGTTTGAGTAAAATGTAAATATTACCATCCGTCAGAATAAAGTAAATAAATGTATGTAAATTTTAGTTAGTAACTTTGTAACAAGTTAGTAACTTGTATATTATCTGGACTAACAATAATTTTATATATAAAACAGGTCACAGAATTGCAATATTCCACAAAGATATAATAAATCTGTCAATTGAACACAACTATAAAATTTTCAATTGAATCTTCTAATAAATTTTCTTTGATGACGGAATTCTAACACTTCTACTCCAATCACCAAACAACTTATTCGATTGTCTAATCGAATAAGTGGTTTAAAAATCCTAAAGAATTGAAATTATATTGTGCAACTTGTCAACGTAAAAAGGAAAACCTTCCATTCTATGAAAAAGTCGAATAAAAAGAACTAATTCTATATCTAAATAAGGTACTACTCTAATTCTATATCTATTAATAATACTTCTTTCGAATTCTCCATTTTAATTGATTTTTCTCTATTTCTTTTCCAACTTTTCATTTAACGTCTATTTTTAGTCTACGTTTCTGCCTTACATTTTGACAAACACCTTTAAATATCATTTGTTTCTAAATTTCAATTTTATTTCAATTCCTGGCAAAGAAGCTACTTCGTATTTACAAGCAGTTCCGATTTCAACTCATTTTTCAGTTAAAATGACAAATCTAATGCCATCTTGCCGCTTTTCATACATTTGCGTTTTAATATAATATTACGACTTTTACGGAAAATTGAGAAATTGCGGTATTCTTCTACTTGATACCATAACGGAGTAAGTTATTACAGATGAAGATGTCATCAAAAATCTTAAACGCTGAGTAAACTCAATAATCCTTTTAACGCAGGGTCTGGCAGTGAAATCTGACGATTTTTGAAATGGGATAACTTTATGAACTTTGAGATATTTAATTATTATTAGTTTTATTTAATACTGGAAGTTTAAACTGTATACAAGAAATTAAAAAAAATTGTTACGGACCAAAAAAACCTTATTTAAATTATGATCTCCATTTTCCCTCCATTTTACCTCTATGACCCCATTTTTATATAGCGCTTGAAATTAACCCCCAGAGTACGGCCGTTTTCCTCAAAGAAAGGGTCTCATCACAGCTGTCTTACCAGAGTGCAACCCAGAAAGTTGTGTTTCAAAAGTAGTAGCGAAATGTGCATACATGATGCGTAGTATACATTGTTACTTACTATGCTAATCACTTTGCTAATCGCTATGTATACCCAAGAAAAACTGCCCATTTAAAAACAATCAACTTTCCAAAAAATGGTCAATACGACAATTTAACACGGCTGAGCAGTATTGGAAAAACTTTGTACAACCTTCTGGTCTTAAACACTCCAGTGTCTTAAGACGAAAGTCTTCAGCCAGTGTGTGTTACCAGTGATCACAGACGGAAGTGAATTGTGACTATTTACCATTTGTCTCAAAAAAAGACTTCAAGTCGTTCGGCGAATTATGGAAAGGGCTACCCTCGAAGTTTCTCCCGGATATATCATCGTATAAATACACAGAAGGATTAAGATCACAGATATAGTTTGTACGTCTGATAGGCTGAAATGGAGAATGGTAACGATGAAATGGCAATGGCAGGTCATATAGCGCGCAGAACCGATGGCTGTTGAGAAAGAAAGATTCTTGAATGGTGACTACGTACCAAAAAATGCTTTGTGGAACGGCCCCTACTAGGTTCACAGATCACGACGGGTACAGGTAACTGAAAGCTTTTGGATTCAAGCAACATAAAATCAATCTCTGTGTAAATTGTTGGAAGCAACATAAAATCAATGTCTGTGTAAATTGATTCAAGCAACGCAAAATCAATCTCTGTGTAAATTGATTCAAGCAACATAAAATCAATCTCTGTGTAAATTGATTCAAGCAACATAAAATCAATCTCTGTGTAAATTGTCAGAACCGATGGCTGTTGAGAAAGAAAGATTCTTGAATGGTGACTACATACCAAAAAATGCTTTGTGGAACGGCCCCTACTAGGTTCACAGATCACGACGGGTACAGGTAACTGAAAGCTTTTGGATTCAAGCAACATAAAATCAATCTCTGTGTAAATTGTTGGAAGCAACATAAAATCAATGTCTGTGTAAATTGATTCAAGCAACGCAAAATCAATCTCTGTGTAAATTGATTCAAGCAACATAAAATCAATCTCTGTGTAAATTGATTCAAGCAACATAAAATCAATCTCTGTGTAAATTGATTCAAGCAACATAAAATCAATCTCTGTGTAAATTGTCAGAACCGATGGCTGTTGAGAAAGAAAGATTCTTGAATGGTGACTACGTACCAAAAAATACTTTGTGGAACGGCCCCTACTAGGTTCACAGATCGCGATGAGCACAGTTAACTGAAAGCTTTTGGATTCAAGCAACATAAAGTCAATCTCTGTGTAAATTTTTGGAAGAGGTTATGTTCAACAGTGGATGTCTTCAGGCTAATAATGGCGATGATGAATAAAAATTGATAAATTGGCACACATTTATTATGAAATATGGAAAGAAAATGTCTTTTTCTTTTAACAAAAAACTATGACTACTACTTGTGATAGCAGTTTAACGTAAGATTACAACTCCGCATAAATTTGAAAAATCTATCCATTCGTAGTTTTTAAAACATGTCCCTGCAAAAAAGAAATAACGTTTGACGTGTGGGCCCACAACTCAATCTCTCCATTTAAATTTATATGTCGATATGCAAATATGTATTAACGTGGAGTCTACTATATCTAATAACGTGGAATGGTTTAAATCTTGAGAACAATTTTATACAATAACTGTCACAAAGTCATATTACTTACATGCTAAATTGATCATAAAGTATTCTCAAACGTTTACAAAAATATTTAATTCCAAAATTGCTTTGACTGACTCTCATACAGTGGAGACATTTTGTAAGCGTTCTTTTTTTCATCTCTTTGTCAGTATTTAAGTTAAAAGGAAAAAAAATGGAACTCGTCCAAGATAATTCATCTGTCCACTCGTTTGTTCGCTCATCACAACCAAGTTTCTCATAAATCGTTTGATATATAAAGTTACTGCGTGATAATTATTCGATGAAGCATATAAACTCATTACGCTCGTCTCTGAATAGTTGTCGTCACCATAATGTATTGGATTAATCATAAGGTGATTAATCACGGCCTTGGACGATGTGGCGCACCGCTGGGACTCGGGTTCGATCCCAACAGTTCGTCGAACGGGGCTGGACTGGTGTTATGGTTCCGCCATATGTATCAATTAGATACATTAAAAGTAGATATATAAACTCTTATGTTTCTGAACAGTTGATACTCAAAATTATTCATGAAAAAACTTTTATTAGGAGTCTGTTTATTCGTAGTTTTCGAGATGTTTGTGATATTTTTGTGTACAAAAGTCACACTGGGTAATGCACTTACATGGTGCAAACAATATTAATATGGGTAAATAGTTTGATAGAAAAACGATATGCATTGATATGTTTACATATGCCTAATTGTATATAGAAACACTTAGTGCGAGCCGCACTCGGACTTAACAGGTTTTTCCTTCCTGCTACGATATTCTAAAGATAAACAAATACTATTGTAATAATTACTGCGGTTTTTTTTTACTTTTGAAACTTATTTTAATAGAATAAATACTTTTTGTTATAAATATAATTTATTATTTCTGCTCAGTATAGTAGCGCTCCTGCATTCAGTCATATCAGTTATGCTTGTCTCTGAATAGTTTTTGTCGACATTCGATATCTTGCAGTTGAATGACGTTATCTTCGATCCAATTCTTATAAGCACAAATCGGATTGAAAAAGGAAATAGCCGACTTAGTTGTTTTTTCTATGGCATAAGAGAGGATTCCTATTTGTTCGTAACCTCTCACTATTAGAGCGCTGCCGGGTTCACCTCTGAAACATTTACAATGAGAAAATAATACAATACGTATACATTTTTACGGAAAATTCATAGATAGAAAATATTTCTAATCATTCGAAAGAAATGCTTTGCATAACATTTTGTTTTACTAACGTTTTTATTCAGTTAACTAAACTAAAAATAAGAAATATAAAAAAGCAATTATTTAAATTTATTTTTTCAATTTTAAAAAAGCTTTCACATTTTTTTTTCATTTTTGTTTTTTTGTAAAAATAGACGATTTATTCTTTTTTATTCTTTGCAAACTAATGACAAATCTACAATAGTATATTTTAAATTAGAAAAAAATTTTCAATGGATTGTATGTCGCGACTTCATTCACGCACGGTGTTCTACAGTTATTGGTTAATTAAAGTAACAAATTTCTTTGAGGATTATTCTAGAAAATAAAAGATAAAAATAACTTTAATTCATTTTCATTATTTACTTTTAAATATAGAATTTTTTTAAATTTTTTGCACCGTATTTAGAAAAGACAAAATTAATAATTATGTCAAACGATATAAATTTTACACAATAAATTACTGAAATATTACATCGAAGCCATCTCTTCCTAAATACACAATAAAAAAAAGTAGAGTTAAAAAGGAATACATACCTAAAAATATGTGAATTATCATGAAACTCTGTACAAAATTCATTGCTTTTCATGTATGGGAAAATATTTCTACATCTTGCATCGCTTTCAACCAGTTCTCTTATAACATGAAATGTAAGATAAAGTGATAATTTCCAATCAACCTAAAATAAAGGACTAATCTTTAGCGCCGTAGACCATTTTGGGAAAAATGTTTTTCTCGCGGTTTCCATCGTATGGCACATTATTGAAGAGATAGTTTTTGTTTACCATTTTACAAACTACATTAATACATTACCTGGAAATACGGCACAACAGCCGCCAAACTGAAAGAGCGCAGTCTTATGATAATTCACCGAAAATAACTATTTAATCTTTTGAGCCTCTCATATCTATGTGCTGGACTTGAGCTGAAAGATCAAACTCACTTAAATAGTATTAAAAACATATCTAGAGGACAAATAAACCACCTGTTTCTCCACAGCCTAAGGATTTTATTTTCATGGAAAACTTTTTATAATATCACTTAATCGTTCCATTTTTAAATATAAGTAGGAATTTCACATTTTAGTGCTACGGAAGCCACACAATTTTTTTAACAAACCCTACAGACTAATGTGATTTTTTTAATGAATGTATCAGGGTCAACAATAACGCTATAAACTTGGTTCATTGGCAACCCCGTTACTTTTTAAAGCCAAACGATCACAAATCTTATTTCCGTCTTTCACATGACTTTTTTTTAATGGGATGTAACATACTTCGAAAACAAAAAATCTTGTCACGGTCCAAGTAGTCTTTACAATTCCGCATAATAATAAATCGCTTAAATTTAGTAATTTACGTTAAAACCGTAAAGGGAAAATGTTTTTTTCCTTTATAAAGAAGTCATTATCTTCTTGCTGTTACTGTAACGCCTCAATTCGAAGGTACTCCTGCCAAGTCCGTTGGTGTTCATCAAACGTATGGATCGCCAAGCATTTTGACATTTTGTACATTTTGCAGAATTTTAACAATTCAAAGGGATAACCCTTTGAATAAGTAAGAAATATTGAGATTTTATTTCTAGTGTAAAAGCATAAAGAAAAAAATAAATAGTTCGCGAACGCTGTACTCGCGAAATGAAAGCTGGAGCTAGACTAAATTAAAATGCTTCGCCGCGTACTTTCTCTCACCTCAATGTCGCATTACGATTACTACAGATGATAATATTAGCGCAATGACATTAAGTATCTAAACACACACACACACACACACACATACTTATATATGTATATATATATATATATATATATATATATATATATACTCTTTTGCAAAAAAAACAGGCACTTATAAGAATAAACAATATCAGAATTATTTTATTATTAATTGATGCATTTCATATGGCGATATGATGAGAATATTGTTATTTATTATTGAGATATCGTTTTTACCTACTTCAGTCATTAAAAATTCGAATAAATAAAAAAAAAAGATGTAAAGTCCACAGACGAACGGTTCCATACTGGTACTTTAAAAATGGCTAAAGTTTATTTATGAATATTTTTTTAATAATTTAACATAAAATTTGAAAATTTAGTAACGAGTATGGTCTCCTCTAGCTGAAATCAATGCGCTTAATCTGCTAGGCATGCTTTCGCCGACTTTTTTTATAATTTCCTGAGGAATACGTTCCCATTCAGCGACGATCACATTTTAACATGAATGTTTTCTGGAGCTGGTTTTACGGCTCTGATGCGTCGTTTGAGATTATCCCATATGTGTGCTATTGGATTGAGGACGGGACTTCTAGCTGGTCAGTCTAACCGACGAATTCCGGCCTCCTGCATATACGCATCAACGTCTCTAGAGCGGTGGGCGCGATCGTTATCGTCCATAAAAATGGACTCGCCTCCAACTGCTGTTAATGCGGATTGGACATGAAAAACAAGAACCTCTGTTATGTAACTTTGCGCATTAAGTCTGCCATTTTCAATAAAAACTAACTCGATACGGTCATCTGAGTTAATACCAGACTCCACCGTAAGGGGTGATTTCCTCAAAGCACACTTCTGCGAAGCGTTCTCCAGGTCTTCTTAAGACTCATCGACGTCGATCCTCACCATTAATCAATATACGAGCTTCATCGGAGAATAAAACACTATTCCAGTCTTGTTGAGTCCATGACGAAAAATTTTGAACGAATCTCAATCTGGCAACTCGATGCTCACGGAGCAATGTAGGGCCTCGAGCTGGGCGATAGCTACATATATTGACGGCCTGAAGTCTCCTTCTGATTGTCCATAGGCTTACTCGTGTACTTCTGACGTCCTCGAGGTTCTGTTTGAGATCCACTTACGTAACTTGACGATTTCGAAGCGCTTGACTGACTATGAAGCGGTCGTCCCGTGGCTTAGTGCACAGTTTTCTTCAAGAACCGGGCCTTCTACTGACAGAGCTCGCTTCTTGGTATCGTTTCCAGAGCCTTTGGACGGAGGAACGGCTCACATTATACTGCTGAGATGCATATCATTGGCTATAGGCTTCTTCAAGCAGCGCAATAATTTTACAAGCTCTTATCGTTTTTTCAACCATACTGAGAACAGCAAACAGCAGAAATTTAATTAAAATTTATTCGTTAAAATAAAAAACGTAACAAATGAAAAAGAACCAATGTTGTGTGCCAGAATACACTATACCTGCCAGTAACAATTACAAATAATAAAACCTCTTAATAAATAATATTTTGTTAATAAGATTACGAAATCAAAACCGCCCGTTTTTTTACGCAAAAGAGTGTATTGAATAATAATAATTATTCAATTATCAACTTTTTTACATTCATGGGACGTATTCTATATCAAATATTATGTCATACTTAAACGTTTTATTAGAATGATTAAATAATACTTTTCACATTTACTTTTGAAATGTTTTAGTATTTATATTTGTTTCGTAACTAAGCTTTACTTAATTCTACTAAATTTACATTTATTATAAAATGAAGTGTATACTTTATTATTAAATTTGTAATAAAATGAAGCAAATATTTATATTACTTTACCCTGGTAATCGCATATCCAGCCACATAACCTATTGTTCCGGTCGCAGGAAAGTTGTCGCTTAATAGCACTTTCTTCACATAAGCACTAAACTTCACTGGCGAACTCAACAATAGTAGTGCAACATTGTTTCTAAGGTCATGCTGGCTATATTCGGGATGCTTAATCCAAGAAGACACCTGTATTCTCTCATACTTTTCATCTAAGAGTTTTGTTCCCACTATGATGAAGAGATCTGATGCATTTTGCATTCCACTCAAACACAAAGCGGCCGTGAGGATTATTCTGTCTTTGAGAATTGATCCATGGCAATGAATTCCAGCTTTCTCGTTGCCTAAAAAAGCCACGTGGGGATTTTCCAGTCTTTTATCCAACAATCCTCTTCTACTGTGAATCGAAATGAAAAGAATTGTTGCAAAATATTTCAACAGTACTACGCGTTTGAACGAGCACTGCATACTAAACCTTATCGTAATGTATATTTGTAAAACGTTCCAATTTCTACTTTTCGCAATATGTTCGAATGCATCGCGCATTTGTTTTATGACCTAGTACTGGAAAATGGTAATTTGGGCGATTTTATTGAAGTCGTATTCCGATACAGTTATGAGAGAAGCATAAATAAAACTGTAAAATAAACAACAATAGTTTCAAAAACATTACCCCCATATAAATAAATTTAAGGATGTTGCGATATATGAAACTTTTGATTAAAAAATAACATCGATTTTGATTATTTTTCGTTGGCATCTTGATAACAATTTATGGCTATTTATATAGCAATGTGGCATCATATAAAATTAAATGTAAATTCTATTTAATTATTGTTTGTGCTATTGATATGATGTAATTAATATTATTAATTAACAGTATATGGCTATCGCATTTCTTTATTATATGTTTCACCGTATGGGCTGAAAATTTACATATTATTATAAGATCTCCATAATAAAATAGTTTTTTGAGATAAAAATAGATTTTCTCTCACCACGTAAACAGTTGTATCAAAGTAACGTATACTTTTATCATATACATAGGGGTGTTTTCGTTATAATTTCCAACGATACCTTTAATAAATATTTACGCCAACTTAATCATTTTATAATGACTTTGGGTTCATATCTCTCATAATGTGAGGAATGTATTTTCTAAGAATCCATTCCTAATGGTAGAATGAAACCTTTTTTATTCATCACGTGCATTAACTCATCATAGTACCGAGTACCATAGCTCTTTCAATTTAGGAGCAATTGTGATGAAATTCTGCAGCAAGTTGAATTACTTACCTGAATACATAGAAGCGAAGGAAAAAATGTTTATTTTTTTGACATTCTGTCTTGAGCATGAGTAAAAAACTTTTAAAATTAAGTGAAATTTGTTCAATATTTTGATTCTAATTCCATGTCTCCAATATATCACTAAATTCCCCGACCCCCCCCCCCCCACCTTTCGAATTTCACCTGGTTTTTTTAACAAAAATACACTTATTGCGGTGAATTTTTGTTGAAAAAAACAAGAATAGAACGTATCCTAATCAATACCGCCCGATCTCACCCAACTAAACCCGACGTAATCTAATTTAGTTGATTCTACAGAGAAATATATTCTTTCTGAAGCTATGATATATAGTTAACCTAATATGAGCTAACCCAATTTAGACCAACCCAATCTAACGTAACACAGCCTAAATCACCTTTGATCTATTTCTCACATTTTCATGTTTGTGTGCCTTTCATGTTTCTACGTCAACTGGAAATACGCCAGAGGTTTTGAAAATTGAAGAGTAAGTCATTGTTAATGTTTGGAAGATTTGTACGTCACAATTAACGACGTTTAAAATTCTTCGTAATGTTTAATTATTTCCTTGCGTACGTAAAGTTTAAATCTTGTAGATGTGTTGAAGTGTTTTTAACTGGGGCTTAAAGTACTAATATGCACATAAGTATGAATATACCGATATCAAAAAAGTAATATATACATAATGGTATTAATGCCAAAAAAGTAGAGCAATTATTTTAGATATAAATAAATTGTCATTTAAAAATAGTTATTTAAGTAACAGTTGAAAAGCAATTGAATTTTTTTATAACATTTGTATAATATTTATACGTATAAGTCACATAAATTTTATAAATTTATCTTCAACAAATTGCGAGTATACTAATAATGGGACAATGCCTAAAAATGAAATGCTTAAAGAACATAACATATATTTCACATTTAATTTTGAGAAAATTATAAATTGAAATTATCATATGTTACATACCTGTGAAATACAGTAACTGGCGATTTCCTGTGTAAAACGTTATCACACTTACATTACTGAATTTAACCACTCTCAAGGATAATTGTTGAAAGAATCATCCATGTAAATTTTTAAATTACAAATAAAATATTAAATTCAGCGATGCTCAAAATGCAGCTTATCAATATGGCGTCTAGCCACATGGCAAATTAAGATTTTGTGACAGTTTCGAGTTAAGTAAACACGTGAAGGACATGCTGTCTCGCTCGATCTGTTACGTGTAACGACGAAAAAAAGAAGTAAAATATATCAGTCATAATTTTTGCTGAATAGGATCCAATTATTTATGTATAATCTGTTCTCTAGTATTTTAAACGCGTCGTAAGATTATATTTTTAATGATTTTATTTTTTACAAAATTAATATAAAATAAAAATATAATTTTTAGGGTATCAAATAAAAAAAATAAGTACAAGTTATTCAGGAAAAATCTAGTTACTGTGGCTTAATATTAAGGAATACAAATTTATTTTTCAAGATTTTAGCTATCCATTGAGGTAAAACAAATTCAGTGAAGCACATAACGCAACTTATAGCAAAACAACTGATTTTCTTATAATTTTCAGGTTAAAAAATTTCCAAGAAATATACAAAATTGCAACAAGCATTTACTCACGTTGTTACTAATATTTTAGCTTCGATCGATGTACAAAAGAAAACAAGCATTCTGTGTCAATATGAAAACGTCCATTTTATTATTTCCTGGGTTTTTAATATTCAAATTAATCCTGCAAAAATACAAGGAATCTCTTTCAAAGCAATGTAAATTTAATATTTACTAATTTGGAAATATCTGGTAAATTGAAGAAAGTACACAACTAAGTACATACTAATTTTCTATTAATAGCTTTGGTCCTTTTAGCTAAAACATAGATGATAATCTGAAAAAGAGGTGGTTGAATAAAACAAAGTTTTACTGCATTATTTTTTTAAGGTGATTTACAATATTCTAATAAAATTACAACTCAGAAAAAAATTAACACAAAGAATTCAAAACATAGGAAGTACATTTTCTAGTATATCTCGAATCCAATCCATTCCACCATATCTTAAGAACCTCAGAGTTCTTGAAATTATACTACGTACTTGAAATTATCGATATAGATTACAAAAATAAATGGAGTCCTAATAAAATGCTCGTACCCCATTTTTTTTAGATTTTCATTATTGAAAAATTAGACAGGAAAAACCCATTAAGACAGGAGAGGCAAAATGAAATATAATAAACGAAATCAGAATTTAATATTGTAAAACTTTTACGACACTTCAGTCAATAGTTCACACAGAAAATATTTTTCCCACACTTTCCACACTATATATATATATATATATATATATATATATATATATATATATATATATATAATAAGATAAAGGTTATTTAAGCTGGTGCGGAATACTGGGCGGAATTTTGAGCCAATGTTTCCATACTCCGAAAACTTAATATTAAACAAAACTTATCGACTTTAATATCATATCGGATACCCAACTTCTTGGACCATGCCTGGCATCCGAACGAGAGTTCTATAGGGCGTCTTTTCATGCCACATGCAATAGAAAGTAACAGAGCGAGCGAGCCCAAGCGAGGCACGGTGATACACATTCCTAAGACGGGCGGTCAAAAATATATAATTTGGAAATAAAGCATTATATTTGTATTAAAACGATTGCAAACAATAAAAAGTGTTATTTACTTAATTATGTTATGCTATAGAAAATATTTATAGATAAAAAATTGTACATTTCAATGTACATGTTAATTAATATTAAGCAAAATTAATTGCAAATTTTGGCCTTAAACAATAGTGATGCTTAAATACAATTACTTTAAAAAAACATAAATAATGAATAAAAAACGACATTGATATTGAGGAAAAACTCTAATTTTCTTATGCACACCATTATTAGAAATTTTCTAAACTACTAAAAAAAAAGGCATTAAACCTGACTATTCAAAAAACCCTTTTTCTTTCGGGGAAACGTCCGTAGGCTGGTAATGAAGGGGTCCATCTCTAACATTATTGTATTCATTAAATCGGTAATAGTAAGTTCTCGACCCATTTTTCGAGCATTGTCTCGTCTAAATACCCTCAAATCTTTGTTATTTGCTTCCATAATCTATTCAGATAATTCCCCGATAGACACTAATATTTTATGAGCCATGTATTAGTATTTTGCGGACGGAAGCTGGGAGATTGTACAAATAATATTCTTATGCCAAAAGTCAAGCGGTTTGCACACTAAATTTACTACATGACTCTACATTAATACTGTACCCCGAAGATAAAGCTTGCAAAATTGTAGAACAACGGTCCATTAAATGTCTGTTTAAGCTTGTGATTTTGGGTAAAAAAGAATTTTCTCGTGGTATTTTCTTCGTTTGATATCCCGCTTCCGCCACTTCGTGGTTTATCTACAATTGATCCTAATCAAGACCTAAAGTTATTTAGAGTCGTCTGACCGAATCTACCAATTTTTCAAATCTGAATAGATAAGAAAGGTGAAGTCGATACTGCAAGAAACGATTCCACGCATATAGAGGAGACCAACCCAATTTCAAAACGATTTTCATCGCTTTTTTTGCAAGCGCCTATCTATATCATTCATTTATTTGGGTGTCATTTCACAAATATAATGTTTAGCAGCTGATGTTCTACTTACCCCACTAAAAATTTTACTATCGACCATAGTCAGTTGCAAAGAATACTGGATGTTGACAGCGCGATCATCTAATATTGAATGTTGTACAAAGGAAACTATCTTTTCTTTTTTGCGAGTTTCCTCATTCTTAGATACAGTAGAACTCTCCTTCATAAATTGGAAACGAAGAGTTCTACTATGTCTCCTAGAAGTGGGGCAGGGATTTTTCCACTAAATATTGGTTTCACTATCTGAATGTATTACTAACTGTAATATCATCTAAAGTAGTATCCACAAAAGAATGCTTGTACTCGCTATAACCCGTACTACTATCAAAACCCTACTTCCCAATTAAATTTAAATTAACTGACTCTACTGAAATACTATTAAAAATAAATTTCTCTGACACTAAGATCCACAAAATTGTCACTAAATTTCGCAGGTCTTAGAGTCAGAATTAATTTTTTCAACTCGATCTCGGTTTTTGATTCTATAATTACCATATTACTTTGATATGACTAATTCTTAGCTTTTAAATACTGATACGTTTGTAAAATGTTATTAGAAGTCTTACTATTAACAAATTCTTAACTTCATCAACAAATATTGATATTTAACAAACTTAGCCTCCACGAAAATTTATAAAACTTCATGGGCATTAATATTTGTTGATGTTGACGCAACCGAACTGTTGAGTAATGCACTAACTGCTGAAGCTTCAACCTGAGATATTTTGTTAGGCGTCTACGTTTTTTACTATTCTTAATACGTACTTTTACTAAATCCTATAACTCAAAGAAATACATCCCATTAAAGGAGCACTTTAGTAAAGTAAAAAGATAAATACACAGTTTAATTAACATTGTAAAAATCTCGTAGACCTAATTAACCTTCGTAGCACTAAAATATTGCAAATGCTACAAAACATATAACATTAAAATACATAAAATATTACAATACCAGACGTTGGAGTTCCATGTCACAAACAAACAAATAAACCAAACCAATAATCACAAACAAAAAAATAAAATATCAATGGTGCGATGGACCGTTCAGGTAAAATTTGCTGCAGGCGGCCCCTTATAGGAGTGCACCAGATTAATGGCATGCAGAGATATATGGTAAAACATGAATGGTAGTGAGGCAGGTTATGTTAGCTCCTGAGAGTACCACGTGGTAACCATGACCGCTCTGTCTAAATCGTCACGATGGAGAAGGTAATATCCCGGTAAAAAATTAAACTATAATCATAAAAAATTAACTTTAAACTATAATCCCGGTAAAAAATTCACGTATTTCTCAGTTTCTTTGGTTTGTCAAATAAACGCTAACTATTAAAGAAAATTGTTGCGTATGAATTCCTCTAAAATCCCTTAGTATTCTTCAATTACCTAAATGTAATTACATATTAGAACACATGGACACTCACTTTTAATCCTCATTCATTTTAGTCACTTATAACCTCCCTAAGAATCTCCTCTAAAATAATGTATGGAATGAAACTATTTAGGGAAAACGGTTTGATAATCGAGGCTTAAATATAAACATGTAAAAAAAGGGTAACGAAAAAGGTGTGAAATGTGTGCGAGTACGTAATTGGTCGGCACCGCGCAGGTAAATTGGCAAGCAAATTGAAAAGAAATTGAATCGTAATTTGTGCTTGAGAAACTTTAGGAAGATTTTTGTGGGAGATTGGGAATCATCCACCTTTCTGCTTCGTTCGAATATTTACAGCTTTTAAAAAGTTTTTACAATAACTGAATTTGAATATATTTCTAATCCAGTTGCAGTGTAGTTATGTGTACAAAAGTCAAATATGTTATAAACAAGAGATAAAAACCCACTAAAATTTTTTTTTTAAGTTTATGGGGTAACAACTGTTATTTTAATTTTTATTAATTACTTTAAGACGACTTTATTTTGATTTGCGTTATTATTGGATCATCCATGGAGATCTTATTATTGTAGAGAAAATATTTTCGGCTAACTGTTTCCAGCAGCCTCACTTGGGTCGAATGAGTGTTATTTCAGATAAAAATTATTTTACATTTATCTCGACCAAACAGGTAATTTGAGAGACAAATTTCATGAAAAATAATTAACTAATTGAGCCATAAAAGCCGAAAATAAGAAACTCATCCTCGCATAACAAAATATTTACACAACCTCATAGCAGCACAAATTACCTTTATAGAATTCCTAGAAACTATATTTAGTCACACTACTCATAATATGAAATGTTGACATGTCCTGAATTGCACTGCCACTACATACCCACTTCTATTTACCTTATTAGATTATGTTATTTATCATAGATGTAAGGGTCCCGACCCTTACATCACTGGCACTAATATGATTTTGAAAATTCATCTGAGATGATAGCACTCCAAGTACGAATTTATATATGCGTCTAATTATTTATTTTGTAGAGTGCTTCTACGTATATTCAAGTTAATTAGAGTTCTTTTCTAGTGGAAGCCGGTTAACACCGATAGACACCTTTTACGTTATACCAGGAAAGTTTGTGCAAAATGTCAGTTTTCTCAAGCCTGCGATTCGGAATTTGTGTTGATTATACATCCGCAAAACAGTACGTCAAAAGGTAATGCAACATCACCGAAACTTTCCGAAAAGTAATATCACTCCGTAAAGTCATTTATCAACATAAATATTACTCGACATGTTGCATGATATGTATCACTTTGTGTGAATTATTAGTCTATAGCAAGCAATACCTATTACCGTTTCTTAGATGTTACTCGAGATAGGCATGAAATGTATCATTTTGAGCAGAATATTAGGTGCACGATTGATTACATCTTATCGAGTAATCTTAAATGCAAAATGTAATACTGTTTGTAATGTATACCTGGTAAGAATAAAAAAAATCTGGTGTAATAATTTGATGTTCCTTCATACTTAGTTCCAATTATAGATAGATAATAAATATCAACAATTTAAATTTGTTTTTAAAACAGTTCTTAAAAATATCTATTTAAATTTTTATTTTCAATACTAAGTTGCCTATTCGTAACATATAAACGTAACTAAATTATTTTATTAAACAAAATTCCCAGTAATTTATTCAAACACTCCAGATATGAGGCTTCAAAAGTATGTTTACAATAAACTAATTTCTAATTACTTTGTTTACTTGACCTTATCCGGCAACATTTTGGCGACATACGCCATACTACTGAGATGTGTACAAAGAAAAATGAACCGTACTTGTCATCCCATATGTTTGAAATTCCAAATGCTCGTACATACTCGCTCAATCTTATATGCCTATGTCTCTTTCGCGTAATGCGCACAGTCGGATAACACGAACGCATCGCATTACGTCGCGAGTCGCGCATCACTTCGTCACGTGTAATATATATGAACAGAAACGACGTTGACTGAACTTTGCCGAATCGAAGTGATAGGTGATGCGGTGATGGTTAAAACCTTCGCGTAATGCGTAATGTTGCATCACCTCTCCGAATGATATTACATGCATCACATACTCATGTCTAGTATTGATATGTTAGTCGGTCCATTTCAAAAGCCTTTCCTTAGAAGATATCTGCGTTATGTATTGAAACATTTCAAGTTTCTGGAACCATAATTTCGGCAAGGATGAACCAGTCAGTCGCGACATGTTATTTTAAATGTTAATTAAATCACTAGGATTAACGTATGTGCCTTTATCAGATTACTGCTCTGAAGTCATTATCGAAATAATGTTCAATTTCCCACAGACCGGGAGTTCATTCGAGTGAGCTCTAAGAAAAATAATATAATTTATTAACAACAGTGTCAAATATGTTTCAACAAGTCACAATCAAATATGTTTAAACAAGTCACAATGTTCAAATTCAAATATATATGAACAAGTCACAATCAAATATGTCAAATGTGTTTGATCAACATAATCAAATATGTTTGATCAACATAATCAAATATGTTTGAACAAGATTGCGTTTGCTACATAGAGTTAACAATGTTTAAGTTTCAGTTTGACATTTCTATTTTAACAAGTTTAAACATTTTTTTGAAGAAATTTTATTTTGTCAACACCTTTTTTAACGTTCCCCACCTCAAAAGAAAAATATGGAAATCTCTTTAGATTGGAATATTAATCCTTCTGTCTACGTTTCATAGCCGGTTTTCTCAGAAAACAGAATGCTTTGCAGAAACTTGAAATTTTGTGTATCAATAAAGCATATTAATCGTTACATACTTCAATATTTAACGGACGAAAATATTCATAAGGAAATTTTTAAAAATGTAAATTATTAACTTATTTTTTACTCAACTTATTGTATGGGACATCAGTTAAAAAGTGAAATACAAGAATTTAGAAACTAGTTTTTTTTCTAAGTTGTATGTAAAACAGTCCCAGAGATATTACTAAACGTACAGATAAAAAATACGCCTTCCCCTCTCTCCAAAATCACTAAAATCAAAATTATGCAAAGAGAACCTTTCAAAGAATTTGAGGAGATTCGATCAAATTTTCACAAACTCACGTGAAAACATATTAAAGACACACTGGACAGTATATCAGATAAAATGATGTGACTTGGTAACAAAACAATTTATCAGACATACCATGCACCCGTAAACGTTTACGTGCCCGAATGTGTACAGAGCTCTCTTATTGCGAATTCTTCTCCTCTTTTACAGGTATTATTTTAACTAGGCATTATTGAAAACAAAAACCTGTAAAATTTACGTTATCACATAAATAGTATGTCATTATATACCGCAAAGTTATCAAAGTACCACGTCCTAAAAGATCTGTTGATCGTCGTTTGTAAATACGATTACCGAATTTGTTCTGTTTATCTATTTATTTTTTCAAGTCCTGACCCAACTCACAAAGCAAACCGTTGGATTGAAAAAATATATAATACATATCCGAACTTATATTGATCATGAGATATCATTATCAAATAGTCGATTACGAAATAATTATAACAGTTATTAAATTTTTATAAACTTAGATCAAAAATCCCAAAAAAAACCAAAACTTCAAGCTGGGGACAATATGTAGCAGGAAATTATATCAACATTAACTGCAAAGTATTAGTTTGTGCCACAAATAATATGTTATATAATAATTACTGTCTGGATTCAAATATATGATTCAGGGATGAAAACAAAATTGAACCGGACACCAAAATTTAAGGCTATTTCCTCATAAAAAAAACAATACGTATACATGTTTAAGAAGTATAGATAAATTAAAATCTTTTATTAATTTCTTCATGAAGAAAACAATTCTTGAAGACCGCTAAAGAATTTTACATATCACTGGCATAAGTATAAAAAGATAAACATATAATGCTCACAAAGCAAATCGAAAGGTTAATGAGGTTAATATTTTCTTGGAATGTTATTATTTGCTCGAAGCGAATGAAACACCTCTAAGCCTGGGTAGGTTTTACGATCCAACATTCTTCATACGTCGTCCATCATCATCAAACTGTATAATATGGCGGTGCGCGAAGTTATTTATCTTTTAGTCAACCCTACAACGCATGTGGTAATTTTATTCAGTAATTTTTGGCAAGTTTTCCAATGTGACATGACATGATTTATCACCTAAACTGCTGAGACTGAAAGTTTATTGAATATATTTAATGCGAGGAAAAGATCAGCTCTATCTACATTTAATAGATATTTTTTCTTATATTCGATTGTATCAAGTATTAGTAAGTATTACATATTACGCTTTATAATAGCTTGATTTGTACAAATATATGTATGAATCTAACGGAATATTTCAATTAATTTTTCACCAATTTCCAAACGTCTGAATTATTTAAAATTTTGCACACGTTTCAAGAACCGATGGCGAAACAATAATTACGTAACTAAAAATTTAGAAAATAAAACAATAGTTTAAAAAAATTAAAAATACAGTCTTTTGCAACAAACAAATGAAATAAAAAAATAAATTTTCAGCCAGTTCTAGACGACCGAATTATTTAAAATTCTGCACCCTTATCAAGAACCGATGACAATACAATAATTTTGTATCTAAAAATTTAGAAAATAAAATTATAGTCTAAAAAAACACGCTTTTGTAACAATATGAATTAAATAAATTAAATATAATCTTTAAATATAAAGATTTTATTTAAGAGCGAAAGGATGTCTTACAAATCGGTATAATTTAATTATTTTTAATAACCTTAAAATAAGATCTTTGCTAATAGCCCACCTGAAGATGTAATACAACGAAACCTAGGCCGTGGTAAAGAAATTAAAGAAAGTAGAAATAATACTACATCAAGTAGTTTCATTTAATTGTGAATAATGAATTTCTACAAAAGTAACGCCAAATATATTGAATACACAAAATAAGAATAAATTGATTTACAAAAAAATAACATTAATGTAAAAAATCGCTTCCATCGACTTACATTTACAACTACTAATAATCTGCCAAGTGCTTGACACTTGTTGAAGCGGATGGATACGTCCAGTGTCAAAATAAGTGTAGAACTGAGCTTTTGAATGACTTTCTCAGAGTACATTACTTCGAAACTTCAGGAATTACTCTCGGTTAAGGTGTTGGTTGGCTTCATTTTAGTAATGAATAGAACCAAAAGATTATTAAATCGGTTTAATGTGCCAAAGAAGCTAAATTTAAATGTACTCCATCTTACCGACTTTGGAAACGATTCGGTTTATCTTCTGGGGGTAGTTTCGATTATTTCAGTTGATTCGAATATTATATGACAAACAAAAAGATAGAAGACATTCTCTTCGAAACTCTGTCGATTTAGTATGCTAGAAAACATGCTATCAAAAACGTTAAAAATATACAAAATTGTTACCCAACAATTTATGCAAATTTATTTACGACTATATCAAACAGGAATTGCATTGAATTTTTTGAGATTTGATTATTCCATTTTGAACTGTAAATTAGTGGTAGACGCCGCGCGGCCTGTGTATAATATACATGCTTTAAAATATAATATTTCATATGTAGTATCCATACATTTCATATGTAGTATATAAAATGTTCTATAAAACAATCAAGGTTATTTAATTGAAAAATACATCACTTATAGACGTTATAATTTGAATGGACATATGGAAACAACAATTCATATGAAAATGCATTAATAATAAGCGCTGACAATAAAGTAGATTTAGTAAATTCTCGCAAAACACAACAAACATATTCAATCAAATACACAATGTGCCTCCCACACTAATCCCATTCCATTCTCTATTTCGGGACAAAAAGCTTAATTGAAATGGTCGAACGGTGGGAGCTTTTATTCGCAGATTTACCAGTCAACCAGACTACGCCGCATCGGTGATCCATCAAGCTACATTGAGCCCCTTTAGCAAGTCGGAGATAACTCCTGTAGACAAACAGAAACATGATATTTTTATAATAAAGTTTTCCGGGTTAATACTTTTTTTGAATTACTTAGGCTCTCATCTTTACAGAAATCAACAATACTTAACACCTTTGTTACTTAATACCTTACAAAAGTGTAATCAATAGATGCTAATAATAATTTCAAAATAATTTAAACAATTCTAAGCTTAAATTACGATCATCAAATTTCAAGGTGTATAATATTTATTAATGGTATAAATACTTCATTGTCTTAATGATGCAACATTTGTAACGAATACAGCCATTACAGTTGTCAAAAATTAATTATTTTCAAAATGTTCTACTTGGAGTTCTTTCAATAAAACTTTACAAATTACATTGCATAGAAATTAATTCGCAATAGTACAAAACATGTAGTATATTGTTTAAATTTACTTTAATATCTGTCTTAAAATCAGAGTCCGGAGCCAAATAAATTATAACTATCGTTTTATATATTAATTGTTTAAAACTAATCTACCAATAAACCTTAAGGCAATAACAGGGAATCCACAAGAAATAAAACAAAATTTATGAACACTAAATTTAAAATGTAATTGGGTTGGATGCATCCAAAGAACTACAAACGAAAGATGGTCTATAATACTGTCAAATGAGTACGTTTTAGATACAAAATGCGGACTAATAAGATCCTACACACGACGAAGTGACAACATAGTGGAGATATCTCGAAGAACGTGGAACAGGAAGGGTGAGACCGACAACGATGGAAACACTTGGTGGCAGTTCTTTAGCTCTACCGCAGTTTTTATGCTAAAAACAAAAGATTTACACTTTAAGTTTTTTATACAAGGACGCAAAATTTTCCAAAATTACTAAATATGCAAGCTTATCCCTTTGGAATGATTTTTAATGTTAGCCAGGCAATTTAGTTAATCTTGAAATTATTGCAGAAATAAGAGCACTATGCGTTTTAGGACGTCATGGGAAATATATTAATGCAATTTGTTTTTGATAGCACAAATTTTGGATCGAAATAAAATTGACACTTTTAATTACTTGATGGAGATTTTACCGTATCAAGCTTTAATTTTCACTGGCAGTCGGGCTCTTATCACTAGTAGGCCACACGCCTATTCAAAATTAACATAAAAAATTGAATGGAGAATATGTAAAATGTTTCTACTCATAATATCTGATATCATGAAAAATAGTAATTATTTATTATTCAATAAGACTAAATCTGAAGAGATCACTTGAAAAACAATCAGAATATTCCGAATATAATTTTTAGCTACTACTTTATCAAAATTGTGAGATATGTTTTTATATGACGTAATGAACTTTATATTCTATCCTTACTCTATCAACATCAAATCCATATCAACTTTTTACCTCGTTACTAAATTCACGGAATTATCTACCCTTAGTAGGTTTTAAGTTCGAGAAACTTACATAAACCCCTCATTCCTAAACTTCGTTTAATCCTAACATCAGAAACTTACCGTCCTCGTGCGCTTTCGAAAGTTGTTTGAGAAACAATACCTTTCCTGACTTAACTCTCCTTATTTTTCTTCCGTTTACATCCTGTTTTACTTCACGCCTCGTCTTTTTTTATTTTCCTCTCGTCGTATCAAATTAAGTCCTACTCCTTGGTTGCCATCGACAAGATAAGATTGGTCTTGTAGGAAAAATTGCACAGCATATACGAGTATTATATTAATGATAAAATAAAGAAAAAAACCATACTAACTACTTGATAAAATGTACATCTTTAAATAAAAATGAACAGAAATATTTTGACGTTATTAGATGTAGTTATTTATCCTTCCAGAAAAGTAAACAATTAATAAAGAAAAAATAACGGTGAATATAGTTCAAAACTATTTTTCAACAACCATCAATTCCACAAACAAATTTCAAAACTAGTTAATCAAGAAGAAAGAACTTTACGTGTGGTAGGCTTCCTTTTCCATTTTGTCATCGATTTCCTCCTACGTATAGTAGGTTTCCATTCTTTGTAATTTAGAAAAAACGATGCGCACATGAAATTTATTTTCTAGCGTCTATATAGAATCTCGTCAGTGTGAATTATATAAGAATTCTCCAGTTTCCCGCGATATTAAACTGCTCAACCGCCTGATCGCCGTAGTACCAGAAAGTGATTTGTTTATTGTCACCGTTACCTTTCACGTTTCGTATGTAATCTGATTGCATCCCATCATCATTTGCCTCTCTATTAGAACCATTAAATCATTGTTTCTTTACACAACGTATAATTTAATTTGTTAAACAATATTAAGCACACACACACATATACATATATATATATATATATATATATATATATATATATATATATATATATATATATATACATATATATATATATATATATATTTATATATATATCGATAAATATGTAGCAAATATTTGTGATTTTTTTAAAATATTTTTTGTGAAACGGGGAACAGTTATAGTTCCCATAAATATGTCGCTCTGACTGTCATTTATCTGACACGGTTTCACAGTTTCAACCATTGTTGACTCAGATGCTATTTAAATATCTCCGTTAATATGTATTAAACGGAAAATGTATACAATGTATACAAATGTATATATGTACCTCTTTTACACAGGAAGCGAGTGTTAGAAATTGTTTTATGTATCCTATTGAGTGAAGTGCAGGTCTTTCTAAGTAAAATAGAGATTTCATTTTATTTTTTTAAGCCTTTGCGATATGTTGAGTTTCAGTTTACAACATGAAATCGATAAAATTGTATCAAAAATTTTAAGGGATATAGACAAATATGGAATTTTACGTTACGTTTGTTTCGACACGCAGTTGGTTGTTATAAGTAACAAAAAATGTTTTAAAAAATTTTCTAAACCCTTATGCAAGATGAAATATTTTCTCTTACAGTCGAAAATTGAATAAATATGAATTATTAAAATTATAACAATTGTTTTAATGCATATAATTTTCGTTTATTGTGGACTTTTTCGACGCCAAAAATAACCTGTTATTTCCAAGTTGAAAACTGATTGAATTATTTAAAATACAAAATTCTTGAAGAACTGGAGAGTTTAAAATATTTCATTGAGTACATCAAGAGGTTAATTTTTTAAACCCCGTTCTTATTATGTATTTACATCAATTTAATCAAAAGTGTGTTGCAATACCAATTTGATAGATGACTCATTTTTGAAAAACTTGGAAATTCTTTATTTAGAAAAAACCACCATTCGATCAAAAACCGTTTCGCTGAATAAAAATATACAAGTTATTAAAATCTACACACATTTTTACATAGAAGTATATATGAAAAGTCGTTTTGGTCAAAAATCGTCATTATTGGCAAACATTTTATTTCTGGACAATAACTTAAGGAAAAAATTTTCTGTTACGCAAAAATTTACAATCAAACTAAAATTCAGCACATGTTTCTGTATAAATCATTGTTATAAAGCTGCATTTCGAATTTCGAGTGAAAAGATTTCACGGTGTTGAAAATAAAATTTAAAGAAAAATGTGTTTAAAACGTCTTCATTCGCAACGTCACGTATAGGTTAAGTTAATGAATATTTGATTTATTCAAGCCTTTATGTGTTTAATTATAGGTTATTCATTGTGTATTTAAGAAAAAAAATTCCTATCTTTTTTTACAAAACTGTGTGTTCTTTTTCAAGGTAAAGTCTGTTTTACATGTTTTCTAACGCCACTGTCGTAATTGGTTTAATTAATGTCAAAAATTGAAGAAACAAGGAAACAATAAAAAACAAATGCATTTCTAATATTCGTTAGAGCTGTGTAAGAACCGTCAGTTTTTAAAAGTCCAAAGTTATTTGAATGTTGAAGCTGTCGACGACAATATGCACACATTGTAGTAATAACACAAACACAGTAATAACACAAAATATCACATAAATATTTTTTTCCGATTGCGTAGAAGGTAATTTTTTTTCACATTCTAATATACCTATCGTATGTAATAATTAATCAACTTAATGATAAAAAATAGAGTAACAAATACACCATATTAGTTACATACTTGTTAAATATTCATTTGGTTCATATTAAGTACTGTCCTAGAATTCAAACAGTTACAATAACTGACACGTCGATTTTATTTGATCTTACGGATCCGCTTAAGAAATAAAAACAATTTTCTTGTAATTAATCTTCCTCTTACTATGATACATGTAATTAATATCATCTGTGAAGATTTAATTGAATTATATCGACATTAAACATTTATCTATAACAAAATTTTCTCTATGGAACCAAAATGAAGCTAAAATATGAAAAATCCCAATTATACCCAAAACTTTTCATGAGTGATTTTCCGCAAAATACAAATTTAATGTCATCCATCTGTCCATCAATTTAGTACCAAGGTTACGTGCAAGTGCTTTATATATGCTCACTCATGCTTTTCTTTCTGTTGTTATTACATTCTGAACATAAGTACTACGATTGCATAAGTTATATATAGTCCTTTGGATACTGCGAGAAGCCTATATATGCGTTAAGAATTATAGTTGTTCTCCTTTTATGATATTTCAAACTTTTTTTGTGGTAAATTTAATGGGACCAATATCATTAATTTTCATTCAATTTTAAAAACACACAAATATTTATTTAAACCGATTTAGCCTGCGCGCGTATTTGCATACACATAAACACACTTACGTTTACATTAACATAGATGGGAGAATAAATATTAGATTATTTCTTATTTTATTTTAACATCGTTTAAAAATAATGAAGTAAATTTCTTTATTTAATAATTTTTAACGTTGCTAGTTCCGTAAGGGAAAAAACAGAAACTATGTAAAACCACTCACATATCCATCCATTCTTGCCATAGCAACTTTGAATTTGACACATTGATGAAGCAAATTATACTGCACATATTTAAAGTAATAACTCGAAAATATATATTTTGGTCGCAGAAATGAAGTAAGAAAAAAATTCTACATCCTCCACAATAAAATGCCCATGAAGGTGTAGTTCATTATTTTATCTTCAGAAACGTATCCATTATAAAATATTGTTATTTTGGTGAAACCATCATTCTACTTCTAATTTAGATGGACAGCCTATTTCATTGGATGAATTTGCTTTCGTACCTCCTCACACCTTTATATTTGACTTCATCCATGATGAGTTTGCCTATACTATCACTTTATGCCTCTTCTTCCTATACTAGGTTTAGTGACACTAAACTGACATAAAAGAGTAATCAACAACATTGAGCCTCGACGAGCACGGGTGGTATTGATCCATCGCGCCCTATCTTTTTCTCAACACATGCACTATTCAAATAACTTGGTCTTGTACATAAATCCATCGCTTTATATCCATGTTTGCTATACATCCATGTTTGCTATACATCCACAAAATAACGTTTCTATCCATGTTTGCTATACATCCACAAAATAACGTTTCTAAAAGAATTTTCTATCCATGTTTGCTATACATCCACAAAATAACGTTTCTATCCATGTTTGCTATACATCCACAAAATAACGTTTATATCCATGTTTGCTATACATCCACAAAATAACGTTTATATCCATGATTGCTATACATCCACAAAATAACGTTTCTAAAAGAATTTTCTATCCATGTTTGCTATACATCCACAAAATAACGTTTCTATCCATGTTTGCTATACATCCACAAAATAACGTTTATATCCATGTTTGCTATACATCCACAAAATAACGTTTATATCCATGTTTGCTATACATCCACAAAATAACGTTTCTAAAAGAATTTTCTTCAGTAAAGTCCTTCTTTAATATTGAAAATGTTTATATTATAAGTCGCAATGAGCACTTGGTGTTTTTTTATTCAAAATTGACATTGCATAAAATTGACTGTCATAAATAATAAATAGTTCAGAGTTTTTTTTATTATTCTAGTGTATAGTTTATAGAAATCAGTATTTCCACTTTTTAAAACTCATAATTAAATATTTCTAAATACTTTCTGAAATTTGTTTACTTGCACAGAAATCTTTAAGTCTTTGAGCTTAAAGTGTTTGAACGAGCTGAAACTTCTTTTAATATATATGTGCATAAATAATTGATTTTCCCATCTATACATATGCATGTGATAATCTCTAATCCATAAGTAACTTTCCTTATTATAATATCCATAAGTAACTTTCCTTATCTTAATATCCCATATGACTTCACTGTTACATTGATAATCGAGTTTATTGAAAACGTCTGCCGAGTCGAATTTCCGATCGTTAATATCGTTATTATAACTCGTTATTCTATATCGTATTAACTTACGTATATAGTTTTATTAGTAACTGGGTTCCCACGTATCATTACTAACTTAGTTCGTATTCATAAAATAAATTTCCCGCGGGGATGAACTCTGTGGTTACAAGTCATTCTGACAGTAAATCATTGCTTGATAGTTACTTAAGCGTTAAGCATTTCAAGTAACATTTAAAAATGGATAAAATTGAAATTCGTAATTTGCTTCAAATATTATTTCCGGAAATGGAAAAGAGCTCAGAAAATACACGAAAGGTTTTTATCTACATTGGTTGTATATTCTACATTGGTACATATAGCGTTTTTGTGAGCATTGTTGAAAAATTACTAGAGCAGTCATTTAAATGTCCACTGAAATATTTTATACATTAAAATCTTACACCATTCTTTTATAAAATTTCCTACGAGCAACTTTGAGACCCGGCAGCTTAAAGTTGATTAACATAAATTTTTGAAACTATAACGCCGATTTGGCTTAAAGTTCAGGTTAAAATATAAGATTCTTCTATCACAGCGTACTTTTAATCTGAGAAGAATATTGCTAGACAAAAACTCCATCGCGGAAATAAAAAAAATTTAAAAAAAAAAAAAATATATATATATATATATATATACATATAAATATTTACGGTAACCTTGATATAAAGACAAACGATTAGGAAAAAATTCTCAAGCAAAGGGTAAGCTACTGACTGAGGCCCTCACGTGTAAACAGATAAAGTCAGAAATACAATAGTTTATTATTTTGTCGCCGTATATCTTAAGGATTACTAACCGATAATCCAACAAGCAAACCGACTAGGCCTTTATATTTTACCAAAACCCGCTCTTAGCCTCTCGCGGCTAAAGCTTTCTTCAACGATTGAATCCTGTCCGACGGATAGAGTTCGGAAAGATACACAACAAAACAATTGTCTAGAATCGCTAGCCTAATTTCAAAAACTTAAATGGTAATTTATGTATTTATATCCAGTCGATAATATTTATTTGGTTATTTATACTTTTCATCTAAATGGTATAACACAACCATACAAAAAGTCGTATTTATAAAAAGTTGTCCAATCATACGTAATGGCATGAACAACTTTTTATATGGATTGAAATCCCTTTTACACTTTCTGCCTTATAATCTTTCTATTTTTTCCGAATATCTAACATGTCCCTAATCTCGTTTTATCCACATTGTATTTATATTCCTAATGCATGTCTATTTGTAAATAAATTTATAGTTTTTTTATTTCTTTAAATTGCTTTTAAGAGAGTTTATAATCAACTACAATGCTAATATTAGTACTATTTCTTCCCTGTTACCCCAATAGCAATGATCCACCATCGGCGTATTTAACTTTCTAATTTGTAATGAAATTAATAAAAAAATTCCTACTTATAAAAATATAATAACAAGAAAATTGTACAACATATATTATATATAATTTTTCTTCTCATATCATATTTATGAATATACATAAAATAGATTGCGGTATTCTTATTTCCATTTTTCAATAATATTTAGAGTGTAATTATTTTTTTAGGACATTTGATCTGTGTTTTACTATCTTTTAAAAATGTTCAATTTCTGAGAAGAAATTTGGAAATAACTAGATTTGTCAATCACAATATCATATTCATATACTATTTTACAAACTAAATTGAACGAAACATAAAAATTGGTATGATAAGAACTTAGACTTTGTTAAATACATGTGGTCTTGTTACTCTAATGCCATCTCTCTCTCAGAAAATAGAAAGTTAACAACCGTCCAGTTTATATTGTTTCGTAATCGCTTATATTAAGTTATAAATAGAAGTATATGAATCATGACAACCGTGTATATAAATCGTAGACAACCGTATGAATTATTTCATAGTTCCAAATTTCTCCAATATTTTGATGAGCACGTTTTATACAAAGTTAGTTACAGTACTTACTAGCTTTTGTTTGCTGCTTCGCTCTCGAATATTTGTGGCAGAGTCGTTCTCCTGTAATAACGTTTTCATTCAGAGTACCCTTTGTTTGGAAAATAATACTTACTAAGGAAATAACAGCTGTATCTCAATATTACTATTTACCTTAACCAGCCTAATACTATTGTATATCTTAGCTTGAATATTAAATCGTATCGCAGTGACAAACTCGACAATTTCTATTCATCGGTGTTATTTCCGCGCGCTCGGTAAGTCTCGCTTAAACCAGAGTCTAAATGATTGAATTTCAAGTTGGTTAGGTACGCTTGGTAGAAAAAGTACTTTAGATTTTAATCTGTTCCTTAAGCATTATTTAAGTGAATATTAAATTAAAATCTGAGTAATAGTAGTAAATTTAAATTAAAAAATAAACCCAAGATCACGTACATCATGAATACACTCCAATAAAATACCGTCAACATTATGAATATGATAATGGACCATCTTATTTTTAGAGAAATAATTATATTGTTAAGTATATCATAAGTATATTCCGAATCAGTCGATAATAAATAATCAGCAAATGACAAAATATATTCTAATATCAGGAGGGTTATAAAATATATTTGCCATCCTCATTTATATCTCTGTCAAATAAACTACTTTTAAATTTAGGAACACGTGCAAGCCAACTTGGTATATTTTAATTAAGGACGACTTAATCCCAAGGGAAAAGAAAATTCTTGATTATAGGACTTTAATGAAAGTTAAATTAAACGTATTTCACTAATGATGTTTGTGGTTTAAAGATAATTTTATTTGTTTCTTTAACCCTGACTTGATAAATTAAAATATATTTCCGAGATGTTCCTTTAATATGGAAGAACATAAGTTATTCAGTTAAGGTATCTTCAATGAAAAAACTGTAGTTAAAATATCTCTAAAGAAGCCAGTTTGAGTAAATAAAATAAATTAAAAAACAAAAATCTAGTGAAAAAGATTTATAGTTTCGCCACAAAAGAATAACAAAACTAAAATAATTTACCTGTTAAACATAGTCAGTACTTTAAACATGAATAGACAATATTATTTATGCAACCTAATTTGGTTTTTATTTAAATTATTTAATCCTTTTTGGAGAAAAAAACCTAAAATATTTAACGACATCCGCACTATTTAGGTGAACTCAATGATATTCTGTTTATTAGAATCAGAGTATTAATTGTTGACGAAAGGGTTAACGAACTTACACATATACACACTTATGAGGGAACGAACTTATGTGCATACATATACATGCATACATAAACGACTAATTTCATAACATTCCTTCTGACTTGGCCATTTATTGGAAAAATTAGGACAGCAGCTAGTTTTGAGAAAAAAAATAAATAAATAAATATGTGTGCGTGCGCGCATGTATGTGTGGGTATATTATATGTGAGCATTTATATATTTGTATATATGTGTTGACCTTTTTACCTCTTGTTCGATAGGCTGTCGTTCCGTACTGTCATGTTAACCTATCGTTTTGACTGTTTTTCTCTGTCTCTCCAAAAAAATATTAAAACATATTTAGTAATAAATAATACACACGTAATTACATAACAAAAAAGATTAATTACATAAAAACATGTACATTATATTTTCAAATTCCACGTATGTAATTTCACCCATGCATGTAATGGAGCAAAACAAATAGATAAGTACATATTAGAATGCAGAATAATACATTTAAATGAAGTATAAAAATATGGAAAACAACGGCTTCCAGGCCGTAAGCGTATTCAATGAAAGCTTTCTTTGTTTTCAAGTCAAAAGTATTCAGTGCATGTTCGGGTCGAGAGAACATTGAGTCCTTTTGTGCATTAATAAATGAGTAAATTTTATTACAAAATTTTCTTCAAAATAAAAGCTTTCGGAAATGCTTCTAATTTTCCATTATATATTGTTTTCTTAAGTTATTATGAATGCAGCAAATGAAATAAAGAGGAAGTAGGGCTATATTTCCAGCAAACAATTTAATAGCCGTCTATAATTTAGAGTTGCAAATATTCTATATAAATTAAGACCTGATTTGAGACATTTCAGACAAGAGAAATATGTTATTTGAGTAATTTAATAATTATATCCACATATTTGTAAAACATATTTCGAAACATAACATCACACAAACGTGACTTGGGACGAAAAATCACTACTAAGAATAATTATAGCAGATTGATAGTGAACTATAATAATTATTATTTGACAAATCGAAACTCTTTTTAGTGTTTCAAAATAATACTAGGAATCCTTATCATTTCATCATGTCCGCCCATCTGTCTGTCACAGTCTCTCATTTTCTGCTGTGTTAGAAATTCGTGCAAGAATACTACATACGGAGGTGTCAATATTATAACATTAGTTAAAAAAATAATATAAGAAATGGAAAAGTACTATATATAAAATAGGTAAAACTACCCATAGTTTTACCTATTTTGAATGAATTGTGGATAATTTTTAGACAGGTTTTTGAAAATACAATAGAGATTCCACTTACTCTTTTCCAATATTATTAACAAATCATTAAGCTTTAAAGTAACATGCAAAAATTCCTCGTTATTTCTTTCAAAATTTTACTTTTAAAATTTTTTTGATTTTGAATTTTAATTGATTTTGAAACATTTAAAAAATTAGCAAGAACAAAAAATAATACATATTTTTTGTATTAGATTCGATGTCTCTGGGTTCTAACCTTTTTGAATGGAGATGAAACAATAATTTCGTTAACGTTGCCATTACATGATTACCACTAATTAACGCAAGAAAATTCGTAACTTGTTCCCGTATTAGAGTTATGTCAAAAAAGTCGATAAATTTTCTGGAGATAATTGATTAATATGAGTAAAAACTAATTATAAATATTATAAGCTACAAGTACAATTATTGTTTCAAATAATGGTAACACTTTCAATCTGTAAATATGTCTTGCATTTACGCATCATGAACTTTTTTATGTTTTCCATTACGGTTTTTGTTTTGTTACATTCGGACTAACATTCAGAAAGTTTGAATCCTTTTTATACGATTTACATTGACAAACGAAACTACGTGATTATGTACGCATTAAATCCTCTGGTTGCTCAAAAGAAACTTATCAAATCATAGTAGAATTCACACTGATATAGCTTCGTTTATACTTAGGTTCAAAGGAAAGTTTAAATATTTAAAAATGCATAGTATTTGGATTAAACTATTTACAAATAGCGACGTTATTTTTTCACCAGAATAATTTATTGTTCACAATATATTTCACAAGTGTGAAATTATCGTCAATTTCTTAAAAGCTTTAACAAGTGAAATCGGCGCTATACTTTTCCGATAAATTTAACTTTAACGTCTACTAAGCTTATCTTTTTCCTAATTTTAACTTTACCCGGAGACGGGCAGGGTGAATGCCTTTTATTAAAATTGTCAACAATATGTCTGGAATTATCTTCTGTTCATAAAATATTTTTATTTCATAAAATATTTTAGGAATCTTTGTAACCATTCATTCGGTTGGCTTTTTGATTGATATCTCACAAGACCGGGAATAAAAAAAAATATGTTTATTACACAAAACTTTCAGCTTCCCAAGTTTATTTCTTTACCAACCCATATTGTGAAATATATTGGTTGGTAATATCAGGGACTTTACCTAAGTTCAAGTTTTTGGATTGGTTTCAGTGCAGTTTATTGATAAAATGGCCGTCACAGACAGATAGAGACACGAGTTATGTTATAAGAGTTCCATGTTTATATATATAGGCAGGAAACGTTATAAAAGATTTCTCATTGCTTTTCCCCGAGTTTTTAACTTTAAACTTTTAAAATGCTTACTTGGCTTGTCCATTTCAATTAATCACAGACATTATTTACTACAACGCTTGCTATGCTTGGAAGCATTATTCGGTTTCTCCTGAAATACTTTGGACGCTTCCCTTAAAATTATATATCAGCTTTAATTCTATGAGTTTTAAGTCTTGATTAAGATCTACTCTGTTGTACCTTTTATTCGGCTTTATCCTCGTAGAAATTTCTAAATTATGTCGCATCAGTCTGACCTTTCCGCGGTCACTTAACACCTCGGCTCCGTTCGCCAAACGACATGGGTTGCTGAAGTCAGGTTGCTGGATCATCTAATTATGATCAGTTAATAAATAAGCCGACCTCCCTCTATTTTGCACCTCATTGTCAAAGCAGTGTTTCCCAACTTCTGCTACATTTTTTTTATTACTACTTCACTTCTATAAACAGTAGCGTAATGTTATATAATGATTACAACCCATCACCAAATACGTGTTTTCTGGCAAAAAATAACTTGAAATCAAACGTACGATTTTAGTGCTTAGCGTGAACAAACGACGCAAACATAAACTTTTTCTCTTTATCTTTGCTCTGCTTTTATAAATGGTAGTATAATTAATATATTTGGCGTTAATTTTGTAGAAATTCATTATTCACAATTAAATGAAACTACGTGATGTTCTTTAAGTCCTTTACCACGACCTAGGTTTTATCTTAGGTTAATATCTTTGCTAATAACACACCTGAAGATGTTGTAATACAACGAAACTTGGTTAAAAGAGGGAAAAAAAATTTAAAAATGAACTGCATGTTTCGAAGACAGAATAACTAAAACGTGGAGATAATAGAATGAGAAGTATAGAATGCGTGATTTTTTACAAAGTGTATACAATTTATTACATGACAACATTCTAGAGAAATGTAGACTATCCTCATATAATTTAGCTAATATTAAAAAATAAAATTCACAAACTTTTCGTTATGTTCAAAGTATTTAAGTTCAAAATATGTATACGTATAGTTCAAAGTATGTATAATTTAAGTCATGGTCTTAAATTAGTTTGTTGTTTTTAGCAATACCGCGAAAATTATACCTCTTCGAACTTTACTCATACTTTTGTCATTCCGTTTATGTTCCTTTATTTTTGTTTCATTTAATTGTCAATAATGAATTTCTACAAAATTGATGCCAAATATATTCAATAAATGGTAGAATTATCTATATAAAGAGATTTTGTAAGAAAACCATACATTGTGCATCTGGATAAATTTAATGAAAACGATTTGTGTGAAGGCGTGATAAAAGATTATCTGAATGCATAGAATAAATAAATAAACCGTTGAGAATACTATTAATAGATAAATATTTTGATCGGGATGAAACTTGGAGCAATAATGATGATCTAAATGAAGTTCGTTGATAGATAAAATTGATCGAATAGTTACAAAAGGGAGACGACTCAAATTGCAAAAAAATACATCTTACAATAGAAGTGAAAGTAATAAATAAAAGTAACCTTTACAATTCTCAATTTTATTGAAAAAACAAAAACGTCATAATCTGTACAACTTATACTAGCATAATACATACGGCGGCTTAACAAAATATCACCTCATTTTAATAAATATTCCTTCGAGAAATATTTATTTTCATTAAAAAATGTCAAATAAATAATATGAAAAATGAAGTATGATTGTGAGACCTAAGTTTGTGGTACTCTGGCACTTCAGATTAATTCTTTTTTCTTTGTTTCTTTTCACTTTTTTAATCTCTTTTCACCAATCTTTGATATATTCAATAAATTTCATGTGAATGATAATTTTAAACTTCTTAATCGGAAATCGAAATATTTTTACATTGAAGTTGGGAACAAAAATAATTTTTTTTAGAAAAAGTAGTAAACATAGCTATCGTTTTAGCAAATGATTAAAAGTTTAGTGAAACAATAAGTAGTCTATTAAAAATATAAATTAAAGAACTAATATTTATAAAAAGTTATAATGGCCACACATATTACATTTAATTGTGCAAGTAATTTTTAATATAAAAGAATTTTATATAACGTAAAAAAGATCACTATTATATAAATTACTGCGTAAACACTTGTTTTGACACAAAATATCGGTACACAAAATATGCTTGAAAAAATGCAAAATGTAAATATTCAACGAAATAGTGCACTAAAGATATAAATGGACATGAAATAAAACATGTTAATACAGTTTAATCATGTTATACTAAGAAAAAGAAAACATCAGTAAATCCGGTAATAAATAAAAACATGAACCATGAAACAAAAATGGATAAGATTAAAGAATATCAAAACATTAGAACCCACAAAGTTATGATAATAACAAACCACACATAACAATTGATTGAAAGATAATCATTGTTTATTGCTACAGCAGAGCGTTGCGTGGGAGCTTCTTTGAATGGATAAATAGATGCATAGATATGGCACTCTTCTTTATCGATACCATTTAATCAAGTATTAATAAAGAATTCGGAACATGTGTTAACTTTAACTCCAGTTTAATCACCTAATCCAAATTGAATGTAAGCAATAACATCGCCGCAATTCAAACAACCTGTTGGCTGTAGAAGCTTTTGAACAAAATAAAGCTTCACGAAGGTTCGTCGCGCTGAGCTTAAGCGCTCCGCTTTACGACAACTTTTCACTTTGCAATTGGATTTAAATCTTCTGAATTCAGCTTTGACCTAGTTCGATAATACCGTATAAAATACAGCAACAAAATATACTTTTTTTAATTTTAATTTCAAATTCATACATGCTCTGTAAACACCTTTTTAAAGTATAATTTTTTTAATTTTGAAACATCATTAATCTTGGGAAACCAAATGTTTATTTAGTATAGCTTATAAAAGTTACAATAAAGTTATAGTTTTTGTGGTAGGGTTTGAAAAACCGCACGACTAGTATGTATTATTATTTCAATATTTGTAAAATATTTTATTACGCTGTCTTCTGTATACTTCAACAATCATAATTATTTATTTATTTACATTCATTTATCGATACATCAAGGTTACCCATTCGTGACCATAAAGAATTAACGGTTTAACTAATTTAAACAGGAAAGGTATGTATTAAACATGAAGAAAAAATATCAAGAACTGTAAAATATAACTAGGATATATTTCGAGAAATTTACTTTCACTTTTCTTAAAATAAATCTCACTCTGGTGCAACCACGATCAGATGGTTGAACAGTTAAATACCGCGGGAAACTGAAGAATTTCGATATAATTCAGTTCTAGAAGATAATACAGCAAAATGTATGGTACCAAAATATAAGGTAACACAAGAAATTATCGGATATGAAGAATGAAAGTTTACTCAATAATAGCTGAAAAATTAATTTCATAAACGAAACATCTCTTCTGAGTTGCAAGGAATGGAAACGTAGCATATCCAAGAGGAAATCGGTAGAAATTAGAAAGTGAAAGTAACCAAACTGAATATTAAATAACTGCTTGAAAATGTGATAGTCAAATAGAAGCACCAAAGAGTATTTATCAAAACATTATGCTGGAATACTCAACAGTGTACTCAAAACAATATACTGATGTGTCAAAACATTATGCTGGTGCCACTAATAATATAAATGCAAAAGTTTTAATGTTTGTTGTTCTATCGTTTACACAGATAACTTAATAGCTCAACCAATTTTCATTAAATTTTCTTTAAATAAAGTTCATGGTTAAAATTAACATATAGGTTACTTTTTATTCCCGTAGATACAAAAATGAATTGATATAAAAAAAGAAATTCGAAGGATCCAAAAATTTAATAGGGAATTTTTTTAGTATTGGTACCATGTAAGTAAATATTTTAATATATAAAAATGGACACAATAAATTAACAGTTAATATTTGAATTTTATTTATTTATAATATATTTATGTTAAAAGTTTAATGGTTTATAATAAATTGTGCTGGTAATTTTGCATTAAATGCTTAGTGATAAAAAAACTGAATTATATATATATATATATATATATATATATATATATATATATCTAAATTAATTACAGACATACTTAAAAAACAAAGTCTTAATTTTTACGCCGCAGATATTATTTCATAAATTACCAAAAGTTTGTTTATATTTGGTATTGCAGATCACCCTCGCGGTGATAACCATTAGGACAACTGTCAAGTTAAGGTTATGGTTATAATAACATATTTGTTAAAGAATTCGCTTAAATAACAGCAAGTATTTCTATATACATATTCGTACTACTACATATAAATTCTAAATGACATAAGTAATTGCATAGTTTCTTTTTTATATGACAATGGCTCGTAATCAACCATCCACTTATCAGTAATTACTAGACAGTACATTCAAATTCGCGGTTCACGGTAGTATTAAAATACACGTAGAATTTAAATACAGGTTCAACTTTATTTATCAATAACGACTGAATAATACCTTTTATTTTGGCTATGTATTCTTATCGGTGAAATTTATTTTTTAAATAATCATTTTTGCATTTGTACCGAATTTTGAAACAGATCTCTTGAAAAGGATTACGGTTCACGCGTTTCTAAAACTGTTGTAAAACGACAGATACGAGGTATATCAGTAATGTATTTAGAATCTCAGCAGCAAAGTGAACTAATGAATAACAATATTAAATAATTCGTAATTAAAATCATTTAAATTATATATCTCCAGTCATATGTTGCCATCAATCACTTTTGAGAGAATGTCTTTTTTGTCAACAATAATTGTACGACACGTCAGTTTAAATAGGCTAATGCTGATAAGAGCTAATTGAAATTTCATTTACTAAAGCTGCAAAAAAAATTTTTTTCTCAGGTTCAGTAAATGGAAATAGTATAAGACTAATATAATAATAGAAGAATTTTAAACGAACATCAAAAAGGTTTACATATGTATAAACGCATATTAACTGCCGCTATTATGTGAAATACCGCTAGTGTGTAAAATATTTAAAAATTCGCCAATTTATTGCAATAGAAAATAATTAACCGATGTAACATTCGGATTTACATCTTTTTTTATATCAGACTGTTGTTACCTGCGACTTCGTCTACTTAAAAAAATATTTATAACCAAATTATCCGTAGGTGGCATAAATAACGAGCTTGTAATGATGATATAAATGATATAAGTAATTCTAAGTAAGCTTGTAATGATGATATAAATGTTATAAGTAATTCTAAGTAAGCTTGTAATGATGATATAAATGTTATAAGTAATTCTAAGTAAGCTTGTAATGATGATATAAATGTTATAAGTAATTCTAAGTAACCTTGTAATGATGATATAAATGTTATAAGTAATTCTAAGTAAGCTTGTAATGATGATATAAATATTATAAGTAATTCTAAGTAAGCTTGTAATGATGACATAAATGTTATAAGTTGATGAAATCAGAAATGGCGCTGTCTAACGGTACTCTAATAGAGATTTTAATATCAGTTAAACAATTCTTCAGCTGCATGTTTGTCCGGAGAAAAAAATATTGTAAGAATAGTAAGTATAGGTCAGTAGTTAGTAGTAATATTGTAAGTATAGGTCAGTCAAAAATAAATTCAATTATAACGCAAAATTTGGTGAGATTTGGTACATTTCTTAAAAAATTATTTAATAACAAAAACACAGTTAAGCTTTAAATTAGGCCTTCTTAAGATTTTCAAATGTCTACTTATAAGTCTTTTGACATACGTAAACGAATAAAAGCTACTTAGATGTAATAATTTTTCTTTTAATTTTGTTATTTATGCTATTGTTCGAAATATTTCGCAGATATTGGAATATAGCAGTGTAACTGCTGTGGGAATGGGTAAGTATAAAAAAAATTACTTTTTAAAGCTTAATATTACGTGAACGGATACTGAATCGATAAAATTTTCACAACATACTACAAATATTCTAGGGCAAGTATCCAAAAAACTACATTTGAAAAAAATGTATTTCATAACTTTGGAAAAAACGTTTAAGTGTTATAAATATACCCATATCATTTTAGCTCACGAATATTCAGCGGGTAAAACGGCTATAACATATAGACGGACAGACAGACAGACCGACATGGTGAAACATTAATCATCGGCTAATTCCGTCTTCATAAGTACATTGATCGTAGGCTACGTTCATAGCCACGTTCGTAAATATGTTAATCATAGGTTGCTATTCAAAGCCGCCTTCAAGAATACGTTGATCATGGGATGTCATGCAAAGCCACCTTCATGAGTAAGTTAGTTATAGGCTGCCATTCAAAGATGGTTTTTTAAAGATTATTTGATTTTGCTGCATAATTAAATTATGTATTATGATTTAAAAGAAACGTATTCTATCACATTTTTTTGCAGTATTCTTACACTTATAGACTATTTTATCTAAAATATTTTCTTATCCTTTCTTCTTTTTGGTTCTTGTTAACATATAGTTGAAGGAGCACCGAAGATACTACGCCGCTGGAACTGCGGCTTTTTAAAATGATGATCTTTCATTAATCGTATCGAGCCTTTAGTTTGGTTCATCAGATTTCATCGATTTATTTCACTTGCCAACACAGTGACTTTCCAAGCTTTTCAATTGTAGAGCCAAAAATGCAACTACGTTATTTTAGATCCGCCCATTTGGCACATATATTCAAATCACCAAGGCATCCTTGCTAGATCTGGTCTTCGATAATTGGTTTTAACGTCATGACGAGATGGTCGTCGGTGATGCGGTCCCGAACTGATACGTTGAGGACATGTAAAATCCAGTGCATTCAGTTTAATCACTTTTCACAATAAATCCATTTCAAATTAACTTTGTATATAAATTGTATATATTATAAACTAACTGCCCACATGAATGGTACAATTTGATGAAATCGAAACGAGGGAGAGTATATTTTAAAGTTATTTAATTTCTCCAGCTCTACGCATGTTGAAAGCCATTTTTTTGTTAAATAAACTGGATATTATGTTATAAAATTCTCTTCTACTTAATAAAGCATAAAAACACATTCAGATCGATTAAATATTTACAAGCTTGATGTAAGGTCTATCTACAGTTTACAATCAACGAAAATTTTGTAATTTCTTGATTATATAATGACGAAATATACATTTAATTCCTAATTCTAATTCACATTATGGCAAATCATTGATATTCAAATTTAGAAGAGCTTTAAATCACCTCAATGATTAAATCTTTTCACGTAGATAGGACTTGACGTGTAAGAAAGCATTAGGCTATATAGGTATTTACACACTCCTAATTTCTGCAGAAATAAAAATAAATTCAGCAGATTCGAATTATAACAATCGCCCAACTAACACAATTTTTCTATGTTCCAGTGGGCAATATTTAGAGCTTCATATTTGGTACAATTTGGCTTGCGAATGCCGGGCAGAAGGACAGAACAGAACAGTCTCCCCTTTCTGGGTTATTGACAATAACAAACACTTGAAGAAACAGGGATGGCTGTGAAAATTATGTAAAGCCAATTTCACCCGTGAGCAACACAGAAAAATTACTGCAAAATCCTCTGTATGGCTATAAATCACTCAACATCACTTCAAGAAACTGAAACAAACGCTTGTATTATTTTTAATGTGAAAAACAAGATTTTTTTACAGATGAAATTAAAAATCTTGACATCAAAGAATTCACTGCTTTTTCGAAATTTCGATATATAGAAGCTATTTCGAAATATTCACTATTTTTTTCATTAATTAGAGAAATCAATATTAAATAAATACCAAATGCTTACGCATGCCATTTATACAAATTGTACATAAATATTTTTCAATTGAAGTAACCTACTCAATCTATGACTAAAAGAAACCCAGGATCCGCTCAAATCACAAATATTATTTCTACTTGGTAACTGTTTCTAATTTTAATATAATATTGATACCTAAAATGTACATTTAATTTGAAAAATTCAGTTAGAAAAGTAAGTCGTGATGTCCGTAGTTAGAGGAGTGGTTTGCTTTATGAAATTTTGTCAGCTATCTTAACGTCGCTGAAACGAGTTAACGGCAGAGAAAATCTAGCCATCTACAGAAAATCTAAGTGTCTCCAAGTGCCGAAAAGAAACTTTAATTTATATTTAGGGTATTAAATGGAAATACAGGCATACATGTTGCAACGTTTCTAGAAAATCTCTAATCGAAAATAATTATTTTTTAAAAATGCTAGTAAAATAAAAACCAATAATTATTCCTTGTTACCTTGACAAAACCAGGCCAGGCAGATATGTATTAAAAATTTAAATGTATTGAAAACATGTACTGAAAATTTAATGAAAATGCTAGTGGTGAGGCCACAAACGAGCCTTATTGGCTTGCTTGAATAATATTCTGGAGGTGTAATCGACCTAAGAATGTCATTCTTTGTCCTGAAGACAAAAATATTGAGATTTCGAATACATTAATGAAAAATTAAAGGGTATAACTTCTAATTATATTTAATCGGATTAATACTTAACTAATACCATTCCTTTAACAACGTACAATTTTTTTACGTAAAACTTTTTCTAAATGACTCATTTCAAAACTATAATTATTTGTTTTGAACTAATTTCTAGATATGATCTTTTCTAGATATAATATCTAGGAATATTATATTCCGGAGGTGGTAATTCTCAAAATATGAATTGAATTTCCTTAAGAATTTATTTATAACGTGAATTCCTTTCAGACATTAAATGAAATAAATTTTTTCTTTATTTTTATGTTACAAACAAACCATGCACAAAATCAAATACACCGTCCGCTATTCCTTAAAGGATAACAGTGTAAATACTCTAAATATATAACTGTAGTGCACATCAATAATTTTTTTGCGCACAATTCTAATTATCAAGATGCATATAAGAAGAAAACTTAAAAATAAACCCAACGATACTCGCAGTTTCTTTTACGTAAATGATGCCGGAAATTTCCATTACATTGGAAGCCATCTCACTGAAGTAACATCTAACTCAATAATTTCTCACGTTATACAATCCTTTATTACATTTTCAACATGAAATCTCGGCGAACGGATAATAATAACGTATTGTTCCTAGAAAACCATAATAGCTTAACACAAACCCGGAGGAGACGAGTTCCATTGTTCATCAAGTCCCGCCGGCTGCCCTCAGCAAACAAGACAATGCCGGATCTGACCCATCCTGATGAAATTACCTTGTCCCTAATAAAAACCTTTACATCTATCTACCCAAGACAGTTACTTTTGACCTTTATCTTTTGATTAATGAAAATTTCATTTAAGTTCTAAATAAAATTATTCTGACTTGAAATCACACAACATTGATGGGATACATTCGCTGTTACTCTTACAGCCATGATGAGTACAGCTTCCCGTATAATCTGCAGGTAAATTAAACATTGAGAGACACTAAGCAAGAATAATCGTAAGATTAATCTCGCATAATGGTCCTGTTGATAATAGTAGTTTTAAGTCATAAAGTCAATTCATATATATATATATATATATATATATATATATATATATATATATATATATATATATAAATATTTAACCAAATTTAATTTTGATAAATATTTCTTAAATTAATAACCATGCAAGTTAAGTAAGAATAATATTATTTTAATAACATAATTTACTAGATACCGTTATAATAATAAAACTAAATTTAAGTTTTCTTGAAAAACCAATTAAATTTTTACTTAAATACTACTAAATGACGTAGAAAAATTACGCTTCTTCACAATTTTGTTTAGCTAGCCAATAGCTTACCCAAAATTCAATTTTTACCTTTCTATAAACTATCACAGGATCATTTGGAAACGTTTTTAGTGACATATGTGCTAGGGGTAGTTTTAATAATAACCCGACAGTCAGACAATTTATATGTGCATACAAAGGGTTATTTTGTCACGCAGAGTTAACTTGAGTGAAAATGGAAACTGCTTGGGAATTGAAAAAAAATTACTATCCTTTCCGGTATAGTTTTCACTGTAAAACGCATTAATATTGCAATATAATATGATGACATTTTAAAGGAATTTTTCTGGAGTGATAATTTTCTAAATGACAATTAAGGTAATATTGTAGACGTGTCCTTGGTATTATTAGTGAGACTACCTAATACTTCTGAAGACTTATAACAATTTATTAAATCGATTGTCGAATGTATGGGTGAATTCATAGTTCCAAAAAAAATATATACATTGCGAAGTTTGCATATATTCATGAATGCTATCACGAAATACTGAATTAAGTATAAGTAGTAAAATTTTTGCCAAACACGGTAAGGGCTTTTTAATTTGCATGATTTATAATATATGCATGATTTATCCATCAAGTGATGTAACGCATCACTTGATGGATAAGTCATGCATAATACATGGATAATGCATGTATTTAAAGTGAGAACTTTATTTTTGAGAACATTTAAAAACTAATTTTAACTTTGATATGATAAGTGTTAATAAAACTGTTTGAGAAATTATACAATTTATTAATGCTAACATTTTTTACAGTTTAATTAATTATTTATATGAGCAGGATCCTCTTAATAGCTGCATGTAATTTAATTTTAAACATTAGTAAAATACAAAATTGAAAATTATTTAGGTTAAGATATGAAACAACTTTAAAACATTTGTCAAAATAAATTGAGAAACCATTTTATTCAAAAGCCAATGAGTTTAATAGTAACTTACAAAAGGATAATATAAAATCGCAGAAATACTTTTTTAAGTTTTAGTGCCATAATACCATTATTTCAATAACTGTAAGGAAAATGCCTTTTTTCGTATTGAATTCTATTATTTTGTCTCGTAGTTAAATTGTGTAATTGAAATCATTACAATATGCAGTCTCAGTAATATTATTGCATGAGGAACTCTTGTTGGTTATTTCTTTTAATTTCAAAAACAAATATATATTGTTTATAGTTAGTACTTAAAGGTTTTTAGACTATATCTTGTTTGTTTCATTTTAAAATGTCTGTACATATTTATCTACTTTTCTACATAGAGACTGTATATATTTTCTACATAGTAAATATTTTTTCTAACACGACTTTTGTTTTATTCTTAACCCTAAATTTAAGCGCTTTTGCAGGATTTCTGACCATGATATTCTATTTTATATACAAATATTTCGATATTTTTTCACAATACAATTAACGTACCAAAAATAATTAAGATTGAGCAAATATTTAGGTTCAAAAAATATAATAAAATATAGGCTCGTACGAGGTAGTGCATAATCATTTTTGAGACGTGATTGACTCTTATAGAATTTAACCATTCTCAAGAATATGTTAAATTAGAGGCGGGTATGTTAAATTAGAGCCTAAGTAAGTAAATCCTTAACAAAATTTGATGACATAAGTGCTCTATTCTTTTTAAGTTGTCGATAAAACTTTAATAAAAAAATAAAATCTTTAATAAAAAGCCATCACTTAAACTCACACATGTGCACAATTACGCACACAAGAGCTATTCCAGTGTCGGTGATGCGAAAATGAAGAGTATGTTGATTTATTCGCAGTATGTTAATTCTATGATTTGAATTGTGTTAGTAGTTTTTACGTGATGTATGTTCAAGGAAACACGTAAACATACAAACAGATAAACATGTAAATATACGAAGAATTTAAAACAATATTTTTGCGTTCCATTGCTTATTACATACTTATAAATATTTTTTCGTAAATATTTTCAATGTAAATACAGGCCAATTCTATGGCTTTATTATATAAATAGATTTATTACTTTTTTAAATTAGCAATTCCATTTAGGAATACTGCCCCTTCCTCTTTGCTCTCTTAAAAAGCAAATGCAAATTTTACGTGACGATATAATCCGTCAATACAATTCATGAATAACATTAACTTGATAAACACAAATAAGGTTACGCAAAGTGGTAAACTTTACTACCATAAGTTCAGTCTGTAGGCATAGCTTGAATCTTCAAATCGAAACTTCAAAGAAATGTTACGCTCCAACTACGCAATATTCTGAATAACTTTAACCTCAATCAGGAGAGACTAAGTCTGGGCGCCTGGATCGCTACGCCCCAGGCTCCATAAGCAATGAAAGCTTAATATTCAAGGAAAACCTGTCAGGTACGAGTAGAACTTGCATTATAAAGGTTTCCTACACATTTAGGTACTCATAAACAATTAGGAGTACACAGCGCCACTGTTAATTTATTGGTAAACATTTATTTTTCAGAAAATATACATATCACATATTACATCTTTCACGTGCGTAGAAACGGGAAGCATATTTAAAAAATAATGACATTTAGAATCCATAGACTTATGTTACTTCATAAGGACAGGCCCATTGTAAACCGAAAATAATCCACTAAATTGAAATGGCGAAATTAGCACCATTTCGTTTCAGTGAAAATGTTGATACTCGTGGCACTTTTATTCGGAAAACTGTCGAAAATGCCGGATTATGTAGTAAGAATATGTTTAAATATCGGAGATGATAATTGTTTTTAATACATTTTGTTATTTGTTGAAAAAAATGGTTTTATTTTCAGTAGCTATATATATGAAAACAAATGTTGTGACCTTTTATGGACGTGTACTTACATATTATTTTTTAATATTCATTTTTCTTTAGTTTTTGAGAATAAACTAATGAGTAAGGTACCGGAAAAACAGGAAACCTTAGAAGCAAAACGGATTTTTAATTTAAGTAAATTTTATTTTAGTAATTGTATTTTTTTTTAATTTTTAATTTAAGTAATTGTATTTTTTTCATCTTGGCATTTTTGTCGCCAAAGAATTATATATCGGTTCTTGTATACTTGTATTACCAATACTATCAACTATAACACGTCTTTGAAATGGAGTCGGAAAAATAAAAAAAAAATAAAATTTATTATCGTGTTTAATCGTATCAAATATGTTTAACTATCCTTATTACTCTTGTACTCTAAAAAATATGCATTCGCACATTCAAAATATATTTGTTATTACTCATGATAAATAAAGTGGTAATATTTGAATACCAGTCTATGTAATGTTATTCCTTCATTTTTACTAGCAATAGAAGTAAAATTTATAGTTTTTCACATCGCACAAGATAATATTTTACCATGTTCCTGTAAAGTAAAATAGTTAAATAAAGCAATTGAGAGACAACCTCCCGATATGAGGAATAAATTCAAACTGAGCGACATACATGAAGTTGAGATAATTAAGCTACAATTTAACTCATTAGTCTTAACTGTGACTCATTAGTCGTATAGTTCCATTGTATCTAACATAGCTATTATAATTACCTTTTGCCATACGAAATTACTTTTTTCATATCTTTTTTCATATTTGGTTAAAAAAGTAATAAAACAAGAAATACGCCACAACAAGGCTACATTTACGATCGCACACAACGGCCATGTAACTGATGATGTAACTTTCTATAATTGCAATAGATGGCGCAAATAATAAGCGTCATCATTTTTAATTAGCTCAATGTCCCTTTGATAATGTCTTAATATTTAGATCAGTTCTAGAATCATCCCTGTAGTTTTCCTACAATTTTTATGTAGACTAATCAAAATTATATTTTTAACAATTTTAGGTTGAGTAGTTTCAAAAATAAGGGGAGGCGGGATATTTATTTGTATATTTTTGGGTTTACGTCTAAAGATATACTATCTAAAATTATGAAAAAAACATTTCTGAAAGTTTTATTAAAAACGCTTTCAAACAATACTTCACATGAAAGCGTAGGGAGTTAAAAAAATTTCGAGCACTTCATTTTTTACATGAGTTAATATATTTAAGCATTATGCCAAATATCAAGTCTCCACGTCAAGTGGTTTCTTAAAAAAGTGACTGTGACAAACATATAAACGCTTGAGTGGTCTTATAGAGATTCCACTTTTTTCTTTTGAGATACGGAAATTTTAAAAGAAAGTATGTTTCAAAAGTACTACTTATAATACCACGAAAAATTTAGAAACGATGTCATACTGACGCAAATGTTGTATTACAATAGCATTAATTTACTAAAAAAAAATGTATTTCAATTAAAGATAACTAACATGTTTTTATTTTTATAACCAATACAAGTACTTTTCGAAAAATGAAGCTATAAAAATCTAGAAAAGCTAAATTACTAGATAAATCTCTGTTGAGATAACTCGCTGAAGGAAAATCAAGTCAAGAACAAGAAAATAAAATCAAGCCTTCAGAGAAAAGGTAATAAAATAAAGGAAATGAATGTAAAAAGGCAGTATACAGACATTAAAATAACGTACAAATAAACCACTCTACTCGTACAAAGTAATGAAAAGGAAACATATAAAACAATTTAGAAAATAAAAATCAAGGGAGAAAGCTAGTTCCGCGCAACTTAAGAGAGAAATCGGTTCTTCAAAATGAAAGGAAACTTATTTTATTCCGAAGATGGCACATTCTGATTTATGCCCATATGATACTTAATTTTTTATAGGTCTATTTAACTTTGTCAAATGGACAAAAATACCTTCGTAAGGGAGATAAAACATTCAAGTCCGGAAAATGCTGCTTTGTTGTCGGCTTTTCGCTTCTAAGCAAGATATGAACAATTTATTTTTGGTTTTCCTCATCAGTAAAAATTAAATAAAACTTTCATAACGTCAGTCTTCCTCTGTACATCGAATATATTTTTAGAATCAGAAAACTATTGCAGTTGAGTTGAAAGTTACTAAATCCATTGAAAGTAATAATTGAAATGTTATCAATTGAATAAATGGCAGCACATGTTATACAGTCTTTTCGGTATCACGTTATATTAACTTAATAAAAACTCGCATTGCGAAATCACACATAAAACTTTAATTTAGAGAGACAAATGTGACATTTCTTCAAATTTGTAAACTTAGTGAGCAAAGAATATCCCACAATAAAAAATCTGTTACCAACGATGAAAAGGCTTCAAACATGTCCACTTTCATGCACATAATAGTCTGTATAAATAATAAATACGTTCGTTATTATTGTCCAAAAACAAACGGTAACAACGGACGAACCTACTATTCATATAGATGGTTTTTTTTATCAAAATCAGTGCATTCGAAGTACGGTTTTGTTAAAAAATATACATTTCTTTTATTGAAATATATCCTTCAAACCGGTTTTTTTTCAGAAATTGTCGTAATTTGAATAGAGTTCTCAAAAATATTACATTCAAAACATTTACATAAGGCGAATTTATTGCTCCAAGAATAATTTCTTTAAGAAAACTATAACGAAGTAATTTCTGGAATCATTTCTAAGGAAAAACGTAAAAGATTGTAAGCGGAATAAGTTTTCTTTATTAAAATTTTAACGTACTTATATATTTGAGTATTTATTTTAAAAGTAAAAATTTAATCAAGCAGCTCTTAGTAAAATTCAATCTAGATTTCACGTTTGACATCTAAAAATGTGATTGCATGCAATATTTCATTTCGCCGCTCATGGAGCTTACGCCACCACGTCGACCTGAATAATTTATCACATTCTCCATGACACATGCAAAAAACGAATTTCGAACTTAAAAGCTCGCTAAAAATTTACGTTGAGCGGAAAGCGCTTCGTTTTCCGTTCATTTTTAAAAATATTAACTTTAAAGTATAACATTAAAAAAGTAGATCCATTTTTTTGAGTTTCCGAAAAAAGATAAGTATATTTAACTCAAATAATGAGTAAACAGATTAAAGAGAAACCCATATATTGTTGTGGATTTCTTTTATAAATTTTGTTTGATTTCATTTAAACATTTCTTTTCACAAAAATGTTTTTTGTTGCGTCACATACTTCATTTTAAATATTTTGTAATCATTATAAAATCTACGTAGATTAATTCATGTGACATATCTCCACTTCATTCAGCTCTGTAAGATCTGTATCAATATAATAGAAATAAATCCCGTATCGACTAAAAGCTCGTTGGTTTTTAATATATAGTAAGCCCTTCGATCTCAATCCATATTTAATTCTAGTACTTAAAGAAAATTTCCAACATCCTTAAAATAATTTTAACAGATCATTTCATTATACTGCTAAATTTTCCTTTATTCTGTAGTTTTGTATTTATATTTATGTCATTACTATTTACATAATTTAAGCAACAATATTGACATCTTAATCGAGTTATTTCTAATTTAAAAATTACATTTATTAAAATCGAAAACTATGTGGCAGAATTTCATTCAAAAAATATTTATTTGCAGGATCATTATTCTTGTAAAAAAATACTTTTTAAAAATTAAACCAAATGCTCTTATTAGAAATATAACTTCGATATTCTTATATGAATACGATTTTCTTTATAACATTTACATTTTTATTGGGGTGATTTCTTCCTGCGATATGTAACTATTTGTTTTCTCGAAAGAATCGTTCCAAAATATATGTTTATTTTATTAAATATTTAAGACCAATTTATGGTTCTATATAATCAAAATATAATTAATGTATTTGTCATATTTCCGTTCATGTTTAGCTACACACAAAAAATGAACTTTGTTTGTCTTTATCGTGTAGGATTATAATTTATGTAATTAAAAATAATGGCTACAAATTCCACGTTGATATATCATAGGTTCTCAGATGTGTATCTGTACTTAAATTACATTTATAATCTTTAATTTTTAAGCGCCGATGCTGCGAAATATTAAGCTTCAAAGTGAGTTGCAATGGACCCAGCTCCACTATAATTTCTCACAAACCTGAAAAAATTCTGGTACTATCATATAATTAGAACATTTAAACCAAATTACATTGTTTAACATTCGTCAACAATTTGCAGGTATAAAGGCAACTAAGAAGAATAACTTTACGCGTGCTCAATCACACTTTTTGCCCGTAGATTTTATAAATTATGCTGTTTCACTATATAAATTTATGGTTATCACAATTTATTTAATCAATAGAATTTATAAGGTGATACATAGATTTGTAAAAATCTTAATGATTCAGTCAGTTAATGCAAATATCGCACTCGCAGATGCACACACGTTTACAAGGGATTTGTGTTGAATTAGAAGGACGTGGTGTTATTTCACATTGACTTGAATTAATTAGAATGATGTGATCTTATTTCATATTTTATTTAGCAACAAATATACTGTTGGTCTTATTTGTTAAAAGATTCAATAAGTATGAAGGTATCTAAATGACTGTATAATTGGCAAATATTTTGACAATGATAATAAGTGACCAAGCTAAAAATCGTTATGCGCAAATTCCATAAAACGAAAAATTGTTTTTTACGGTAATAAAATATTTGTTAGAAAATCGACTTCAAAAGAAATAGATACTAAAAAGTACAAAATAGTTAACTCAAAACAGGTACCTATTAATTTTCAATAAATAACTGAGTTCCTTATTTTTTATTGTACCCCAATTAATCTTTATCTGAACCGAGTAAATAAATTATTATGAACTGAAAGATCCAACGTAATGTTATTCTCCTCTGTTGTCGTAGTTGATTTTATATATTCTAAATACTGTTCTGGTAGATGTAAGGGCTCGTGCCGATAGTAATAGCACATAATGACTCGCAATGCTAACTATCAAAAATATACTTTAGTGGAGGTAAATTAACTACGTAAAAAAAATATTATAGTTACAGTAGAGTCGGGTATCATTTGAAAGGTTCGTTTGTAGGTTTTCCCACAATCTTAAATACTATATCTTCAAAGATATACTGAAAGATATACAAAGAAAAATATGTTTAGTATTGTCCTTATTGTATAAACCATCTTAAAATGTTGAAAACGACACATAAACATAGTTGGGCTCGCCTGGAATTAGAACTCAGGACCTCTTGCACCCTAAGCAAATCCATACCCCTAGATCAACGAATCTTTGTTGTGGTTGTTGAAATTTTAATGTACATTACTAAGGTTATTTTTTTAAATAAAATTACATTTAATTATAAAATATTTTTGGCAATGTTTTTATTTCAAATTTTATAAAATTATTAAATAATTTACTCACCAACAGAGAGCGCTACGGTTGTTACAGTGCACATAATATTTCAATAGATGGCTCTGTACTGAAAACATGGTTCAAACGCATATTTTTTTATATTTATTAAATACGAAATTTAGTTGTTTCACATCTGCCAGGTGTCCCATGTCAGCTCGATTTTATTACGAAACTAGTCAAAATGAAATTACGAAATATAATCAGGGTTTTTAAAAGCATATGAAATGTTCTAGGAATACTATTTCAGTTATGCTAGATCTAATATTTTTTTAAATATACACCATGTGTTCTCTCCCCTGGTATATGTGGTAACACTTGTAAATAGTTTAATAAAAATATCATAAACCCATAAATTTACATAGGTGAATAAATATGTACGAAAACCTCGCAGTGCAAGTTCCTCTCTTTCTTGACAGATTTATTTAATATACATTTTTATATATATTCATATTTAGGGTCTTAAAAATGTTTCATTTTATGAATGATAAAATGAAAGATTTTTAAGACCCTAAAAATAAAAATATCTAGGCTTCTTGGGGCTTAAGTACTATGTGGTCATAATAAAAAATGAAGCTCATGTGAAGATATTTCAAACGGAAAATGTTCGGTTTGTATACATTTATATGCCAATTTTACCATAATCCTTTGTATTCTTTTATTTCAAAATCACTGGTAAAAATTGGTTTAAATTCTGATTGAACCTGGCGCAATGAGTGTTCCATGCCAAAATACGTATAATAGATTTTTATTATTACTAAAGCTCCATATTATTTAATTTCAATAAACAAACTTGCAGTCACGGGGATAACGACATGCTAACAACTGGCGATGTATTCCTAACTTTTGGATTTGTGTAAATAGCGTTATGTTAACATTGTGATGACTCGGTATCATAAAAGTGTGAATAAGTAACGAATAATATTTTTATGTATTTTAATCTAAAAAATGTACATCAATTGTTTTTCATTATAGTTGAGACTTCAATTTTAATTGCAAATATTAAATTGTTTATGACAAATATGTGGGCAATCGAACAAATTAATTATTAATAACAACTGTATAATTACGGTATAATAGTTTGATACGGTATAATTTCGACGATTACATAAAAGTTTCTAGCGGTGTGGAAGTTTAATACACTTGATATATTTTTTCACATTTTTCTGATTTATTCTTCATGAGATACGTAATTTTTTTAATTTATTTAAATTTTATTTTATTTTCCAATTATGTATATTTGCGTGTGCATATATATGTGAGCGCAGTATATATCTAACCGGTTATAGTTGTAATTATAGTCAATAATTGGCGTTATTTGACAACTAATATGTTGATGTTTTCAAAATTGGCATTCATTTAATAAACCGTGCAACGGGATTAGGAAATAGTTTTTTTCCTTAAATAATTTTAGACATCAAGTAACGTTATGTAGCAAATTTTAGTTTTCTACGTTATATAATTTATATTTTTGAAAAATATTTGGAAGAATAGAATCGCATAAGTTCCGCTTTCATTGCGAAGCCATAAAATTGGATAATCCTTATAATAATTAAGATCTTTGGGGAAACGTGCGATTTAAAAATAAAAATTTGTTTGAACTTACGCATCAAAACTTCTTTACTGAATTACATACATATTGAAATATTTTATATCTCAAGTCTAACGTTTATACCACACATTTAAGATTTTAAATAAAGAATGTTTTAAAATAATTAAATATTATATAATTTGAACCGTAAATAATCATTATTCTTTGCTCTTTTCGTTTCACATAACTTTAAAAATTTAGATTTGTACACTAGCAATAAAAAAAAACATTAAAAAAATCGTATATCTTATCGAAAATGATAGCATTCTACAGGTATTTTAAAATAATTATGAGGTTTCTTCAACCGTTTTTCCATAAACACGACAAAATAGCAAAGTGTGACATTATATAGATATTAGGTTGGCAATTTATACACCTTATAACCAATTTTTAGAAGGTAATGGAAGTTTTAAAAATATTTCTTGTAGGGTACATGAAGAGTGCGGCCTTCGAACTTCTATTCTGTTTGCAATTGTGTAATCGGCGAGTAAATAATATATCAAAAATGGAAGTATTTCGAAATATATAGAAGACTATTTTTTCATGAAAGTCGTTTATGGTGAAAAACCAGCGAAGCTTCAAGCAACATAAACACAACAATGGGTGAAGGTATGCCCTCTTACAACACAGCCAAGAACTGGTTCCAAAGGTCATACAAGAAAATTTTGACCTGTCCGATAGACCTCATTCAAAACAACCTCCTACAATTGATTCACTGTCTTTTTCTCTTGCAAATTGAATATTGTTTTATTTATGCGACCATCGCCTCGGCGCGTAACATACCCATCCATACATACCATAGTAACCGGTAATCTACTTTGAAGAAACCTCTTACAAATTAATTTCTATCTCGATTAACTCTTGTGATTCCATCTTCATCGATGCAGCCGTTGTTAGCCGCTAATATATAGCATGCTTGAGGACTCTGCCCTTTAATTTAATTAATATTTTCAAATCATGGAGAACGTCTACTTGAGCCAAATATTTGTTATTACGTGATTCTTATATTTTTCTGTGTCGGTGTTTATTTCTATGATTAAACCTGGGAATTTAGATGGTTAAGTCACTTTAGAAATTTACTTGACATCTTAAATAAGGTTTAGTGCATATATTCTAACTTTTTCTGCTAATTTTTAGCTCCCAGAGTTTCCAAATGTGAATTAGTGATAAACATTATATTGTCAGCGTGAAATTGACACCAGGATGCAGGCTTTTGGTTGTCTTGCCTAATATAATTCATGACCAGTTCAAATAGCAGATCAGGGTCTACGTTGACATCAAGATTTTTAATAGTACTTCTTTACAAATATCCTAAAAGGAGTGCGTAGTTCTCAGGAAAAAGCTAACTTCTACAATCTTTATTAAAAATGTTTTCTAGGTCTAGAAGGCAAAGTCATCGATAGTTTTTGGTATTTTCCAGTAAGTGCTTTAACCACATAAATTGCATACGTAACCCCAATGCTACTGGTGGATCAACATTTATCAGAAGTTATTACCATATGTTCAATTTTGCTTGTCTTTTTACAAGGAGAGATTCGGTGAAATCAGTTTAATTCCTCTGTTATTACCGCAAACCGCCATGTCTTTTCATTCTTATAAAACGGCACCACTTGTTTACTTGTTCTCTGAATATTTTAGGATTTTGCCGCTAACAAGGACTTTATAAGTAAATGGGTCAACCAATTTGGCTCCACTTTCGTCAACTTTCACCAAACTTCAGCCGTTACTTTGTTTAGCTCTGCAGCTTTATTGTTTATCATTATACGCCTAGCTGTTTCTATATCGATGTCATTAATTGAATTTGCTTCTCTGAGCAAGGTAGTGCTGTCTAGTTTTTGCAGAAACTTACTAAATTCAGATCACCCCCGGTTTATAACCCCATCTAAGATCGACCATTTTCCTGTAGAATCATTAATATACTTATTAGGTTTAATGTCTCTACTTAAAATATCCTAGTATTTAAACAGTTTAAAAATTTCATGTTGGAATTTTTTTCTTGATTTGGTCTTCCAAGCGTTTTCTAAAATGATTTGAATAATGCTGTTGCTATAGCGATGCTTCCTTTTGCCTTCAAAGTATGTATTTATATATTTTGGATTCCTAACATTTCTTAAAAGCATTTTTTCTCTCTTAAAATAGACTTAACATCATCTTACCACCATCTTGGATCTTTTTATTTGGTCGCTTGTCTCTTATAACGTCTAGTATTGTCCGGGATATATTGAGGGAAAAGATGCGAAATTTGTTCTCGTGATCATTACTTTTGGGCTGGTCGTTTATATGTTTTTCAAAGTGTTCTTTCATTTTCGTGGCGGATTCGTCTACATATATTTTGTGCAAGTTGTACTATTTTGTATGCTGTGTTATTTTTTTATGGTTTGTAGTTATATTTTTGAATGGTGTATATTTGCGAAGTTGGAAGCCACATTTTGATTAAGTGTTCCTTTTCCTTTTTGGAAAAGGTACTAAGTTCTCATAGGTCAGATTAATTTGATAAATCTAGTATTTCTTCTCTTGGATGTTAAAGTTTCTAATCAAAATTAATGTATACTTGTAGTCTCGTTAAATTTTTACATCCCACGTGATGACATCTTACGTCTATTTCTAAAGCAAATTGATTATACACAGCTAATTTTATATAAATGTTTATATCAGTAAATGCCTACTTTTATAATGCTTTTTTGAAATATCTTGCTGAGTACAATGCCATCGCCATACTTGGAGATATTTCACACTTTTTAAAACCTTTCATTTCAATTCTTGAATACATAAAATATGTTTTAATATTTCCTCTGTGTTAAGTCTCATTCAGTTCTTGGATATATTAGCCAAAGTTCTATACTCCGTGATGCTATGCACAAGTATTAGCGCTGCGTTTTGGTCGATACTTAAAGGAAACGCATTGGCATCTTGTAAGACTATTGTGTTATAACTTTATTTCTACTTGGAGTTAAAATAAAATTTTTACACTTTCCTAACCTTCATTATCATTTAGCTTCTTTTTCATTTTGCTATTAAACACCACATAGTATTTAGTTTTGTAGTTAATCGTTTTTTATCACAAATTGTTAGTTTTTCATAATCCTAGACAGTTAAGGGAAAATAATATTTACAATAGTTTTTTTTCTAAATTAATCTAACTTACTAACTATCGTAAAACACAATTCCTTAACTAATACTTTTGTTAAGGAGACAGCAATTGCGTAACTTCAGTTTATAATACAAAGTAATAAAATGTAATATCATTTAATAATTCATGTTTACATTACTTCTATAACTACAGATTTTATAACTTTATTTTTAATCAATTTAAACACATTACTATTACCTGCTTTACTAATTACAGACTAAAAATTTGCTTATGAAGAAGCCAAAGTTACCATCAAATTTAAAGCTTTTGTATCGGATAAAACTGAACGATTTGGGAATATATTTCTTACAGATATAACCAATAAATAAAAACAAATAATCAAGTGTTGGTTACACGATTAAAAACAGTATCTATATGTATATGCCTAAAAAAATCTGTAAAAAATACGGTTTTCACGATTAAAAAATCCTAGTAATATTTACCCAACAGATAAACTATTAGCAAAGTAGACGAGCGATAACTGAGATAATAATCCCTACGTAGAAAACGTAACCAGAGACAACATATATTTAACATAAGAGGTTGATCGTTAAACAAATTGACAATAGGACAATGTATTTGTAGCCAATAAAATATAGTCACAAAATATCGAAACGGTCGAACTGACTTGAATCAAATTGAAATAAGTGAATTTAGCATAATTGCTTTACTCCCGTCATGCTTACTGATTGAGCAACTTCAAATAAATAGCACGTATACAAACCTTGAATATAGTATACAATACGTACGAAAAATACATTTAATGAAATTCTCAGCAGCTTCAATAAAGTTCGCGCTTAAAGCTCCCGCGGTATTAGGAAGTCGGTGAACCATGTCAACGAATGAAAGCTCATGCAATAAATACGCGTCACAATATACGAGATACGCAGGCTTTGTCAAATGTTTGCGTAATTGAATTTAAAATGAAACGTTTTCATGAATAATTTGACGTTTATGAATGTTAATAATGGACTTTCTCTTTACTGTGAGGTTTTGTAATTCAGTCGAAGCTTGTTTGAAAATATATCCAAAATCTTTTCTTTATGTTAGATACAAAATTTTTAACATTAAATTCTCGGCTAAATTGCTAAACAAAATTTTGTTTACTTCAGTATACACTTTGCTCTGAAAATTTGTCAGCTACTAGGATCTCAAACTTATAAACCTCGATTTATCTAATCAGAAGTCGCTTTATTAAAACTTGGTCAAGAGCGGAATTACATATTTCTGGATTTATATTATATTTACATATTTCTGGATAGATATTAATTATGGATTTTTAGCATTACTGAAATTGCATGTCATTCAAGTTTTAAAAGAAAACTTATATAGACGCGTGAATCGTGTACCGATCGCTTCTAATGCACACCCTGGAGTTTGTGATAAACATGTTATTTTTATATTGCTTTCGCCCGAATAGAGATAAAAGATAATTATTTTATTTTTATTTAATTTAACGTGAGGAATTTACATTAAGTATTTTTCAACGTCCCTAATACTTTGAATTTTATTAAAAAATATTTTATGAATAGGAACTTGACTTTTATTTAAAAAAATTTTATGAATAGGAACATTTGATAGAAGGGTAATGCAAAAATGTTCAGTTATTTTTATTAAACTAATATTTTTTTACTATTTTTTTAATTCTTTCGAAAATAAGTGAAACATTTCTTACTAGACATATTATATGCCAAAATTAAAAAAAAATATGTTACTCAAATACTCAAATGTTATAAATATCCCCGATGGTAGCAAAGATTACAAAAAAACAAAAAGGAAAACAAAAATAAAAGAATCATCGCTGAAACCAAAAGTGCACACCGCATGTTTTTCCTTTTATAAATACTATTTAAGTATTGAATTTTTTCTTCTCATATTTATCTAAGAATAAAATTAGTGTACATTAGCTTTTATAAATAATAACCAGGCAAAAATCAATGAAAACATAGTCATCAACTGCGTAACCTAATAGAAGAAAAAAACAATCTGAAAGACATGAACCTTTAACCATGTAATAGAATTAAACATTTTAAGAAAACTTCACAATAACCTGTAATGTAAGATTCAATTATTTACAGATTGAATTATTAAAATAATTCATTCATTTTTTTATTATATTTCATTTATCGCACAATTTGTTGTATAAATATATACGTTTTTATATAAATATATACGATTTCGAATTGAATTATCTAATTCAGCATGTGAAAGGTCTTCGTCCAATTTTTTTTAACATTTTGCGATAAAAAAGCATTATTTACGCATATTGTACTATGAGCTGCGTAACATTGATATTACTTTCATCGATCATTGCTAGAAGATGTTCCCCACCCAGATTACCACTGAGATTGGTACGACCACGCTAAAGCTCTTTAAATCATATATAAATAAAAGCACGGAATGAGGCTTCATCGCAAAATACCAGTCGGAAAAAGATGGTAACTTTAACATTGATTGAAACCATAATGAAAGTCCTAAAAATCATTGAACGAATAAATCCTCGTGTATTTATCTAGACATGATACACAGAATTTTTAAATTGCCGCTAATTTGCAAAAATTATAATATAGTTCACATGACAAATTTGAGCAAAGTACGTCAATAGATTACCAAATAGATGGACTTTCAAAATTTAGGTGTTTTTTTTTATTAACCTTATTGACTTTAATGACCAAATCTAAGAACTTTCTTTAACCTTAATGACCAAATCTAAGAACTTTCAGTGCTACACTCGTATCACCTGATCTAGTTATCTGTTTTTAATTTGCAGACTCTGTTTAAACTTTTACAAATTTGAGAGATATCATTAATTACAGGGTCAGTAAATCATGTTAGCCAAGTTAAAAATGCGTTCATCATATTAACAATAATTGGAAGCACTACATACTTTTTAGCTTCGTATTATTTCATATTAAGCCATCTTTAAAAATAAGTATCAAATATTAATACAACACCAGTAAGTAGGAAGTATTTGAGAGCGACAAGGTCTTTAAAATAATTTTGTTTTATATCTAAATTTCAGTACCCATCATTATGGTCACTATACATGATATTACAACAATATTGACATCACGTTACAATAATATTGGGTAAAATCATTATTAAAATGTGAAGTAATTTTCGGTGTAATCTCACTAAGCGTGCAGATTAACAAAACAAATTTGAAAAAAAATACTTTCTTTGGCTGTTTAAAACTAGTATCGCATATTGGCGCCATACCTTTTTACAAATATTTGTTTAAAAGTATTGGTGCCATACCTTTTTACAAATATTTTGGTGTTACTTGCTGACCTATTTATAATAATAATTTTTAGGTTCCTTACCTCAAAAGGAAAAAGGGATTCTTATAAGATTATCAGTATATCCGCTCATTTATCTGTTACAGCAATTTTTGTTGGAAACCGTGCAAATTGGAAACTTGCAATTTTAAATAGTTATGAAGCTTGTTAACTCGCATATTTTAGGAGTAAAAAATTGAAAAAAAATCCTAAAATTTCGAGGCAAGATTAGGATAAACTTTTATTAATCTAACCATCCGTGGTATTGACTAAAAGCAAATTATAAAAATTTCAGATTATTTTTTTGAATATGATATTAGATATTTTAAGAAATATTGACAGAAATATTCACAAAAGAAGCATCTCTTTCCAAACCTTAATCTCTCAAACTACTAAAGTTGAAATCAAAAAAAGCACTGGAAATTAACGTCAATACTAGAATTTACTGGACGATAATGTAGAATAAAATTTATGAATATATGTAAACCCGTTGTTAAAACTAAACCACAAATCACACATTTAACATAACAAGATTTAACGAGGCTTTAGGATAAGGAGTAATTCATTAAGATATTCCGGAGGTAACAATTAATGAAGTTATGATCCTGATGGCGTTATTATCAAGTTGAAAGTTTAGCGGAACGGCAATTTCCGATCTTGAGTCAGATATGCTCGCTAGATTATAGTTAGTGGCGAAGAACGTAATTGAAATTCATTGGTAGTGATTAATTAAATTCGTTTACGGATCAAAAAAGACTTTATAAAATCTTTTTAATAATTACGTATAATAGTATTCAGTGATAATAAAATTAATTTATATGTTTATTAAGAAAACTTAAATGTACACAAAATGTTTAGTTACTTCTGGTAAACAATAAGAAAATGAATATTTAATAAAAATTGAACAAAAAATGCGCAAAAAAATCAAATTGTATGATGAAATTTGTACATTGAAATTAAAAAAAAACTATTGACTAAACGTTAATGAAAGTGGGATTGTTTTAGATGATCATTGAAAACCTTTGTGGAGACAACGTTTCTAATTTCAGAATTTAATTGATTCTAAAGTATTGGGTTGGACAGCAAATTACTTTAAATGAAAGACTAGGCCCGTGATCTTTAAGTTTACTAATAGATTTGGGATAAATTATAACGTGTTACTAAGGCTAGATGAATACCCATGTACATTTATATAATATATATGGTGGTCATTAATATTGCCTGAAAAAATACAAAATAATATGAACTTATGTCATATGATAATGATAGGGATTTCTTTAAAGTTTGTTGTAATCTAAAGAACTTACAAACGAACCATCCAATTATTTTAACCTACTCAGAGCTACGTAGATTCCCCCTTTGGCAAACTGATATTCTCATCAAAATCAATTACTGCTTCACGTAACGAACATCCCTGCAATTTATAAACAGTTACGCTCCAAGTGACAACCCTAAGTAATAATACGATTACGCTATAATTTATGGATTGTTAAACCCCAAGATGACACGTTTATAACACTAAACAGTAACAGGTTTATGCTGACACAACACTTCCACCGGATCCTCTTAAACTGTCAAATTCAGTCAGGAGAGATTCTGTTTTAATGAGTCCCTTTATGTCTGGTTTAATAATAGGATCATCAAATTTAGTTAGAACCGTGATTGGCTATTCTGCATTTTACATTTGGTCATGACAAAAAGCTGACCATCCATTGTTTTGTTTATTAACCGCCGATCACCATCGATAATCCTGCAAAGCATCCCAGAGATCCAAAACAGGCCGATTTGAATTATTTGATATTTTATCCGGTTTAAGAGGTGATCTGATGACGATGGCTTTCATACTATGAATTCTAGTTTTTTTTTTGTTCTGCCCTCCCTTGAACGTTTAGATTTCACTTTGTTACATGTGTTTACTTGACATAATATACAAAATGAATGAACAATTTCTTCATATTGATTATTATCTTCAATTATCTTCTGACCTTTTAATACTTATATTTGTCAGTTATTCTGATGTAAACTTTTTTACTCTGAGGTTGTTCAATATATCAATAAAGATATTATTGTTTATCGACCGTAGATTGTGTGTCAGCTCACAAAAACTAGACATCTAGTGTCAATAGCGTAGTATTGTAACGTTATCTGATGATTAGAAACGGTAAACATCATCGATAGTAATAGAAATAGAAGGCAGTAGCATCAAACCACCGAAGGTTCATTAATCCACTCCTCCAAAAATAATAGTATTTTATTTTTACTCCTGGAGCCTGAGAGAGGTATGGTTAAAATCGTGTAGGGCACCATATATATATCTTCTCAAATATAACCCAATTTATTGTCAGTTGCTTGGCACGTTCTCTTTAGAGGTGATCTCCCAATAAAAATCTTAATATAAATGTTGAACTTTTTTCATCAGGAAGGCAAAAATACTGTGTATAACGCATCCACTAGCACAATCTTGAAGCATCATTTTTGGAGGCCGTTAATGCGATACATTATCAAATCGCAGATAATCTTCAGATTTGTTCCCGGACTAGATTTCAAAGTGGAACTCTTAACGCTTTCTGTTTTCCCGGAAATTGACATTCAACATCATTATTAAAGCTTATTATTTTTTTGTCTTGAAAATATTTTCTTTAGGTGACAAAATCGCTATATTGTGATGATAAGGTACTCAATTATTTATTTATAAGAACATTACTATTGTTACGTATACCATCTGAATCATTAGCATTTCAGTTTCCCATTAACATAGTAATTTTATTATCTTACAAACTGCGGAGTGCCCGCAATAGTAGGCGTTTGTTTAAGAAAGCACCTGAAGAACCTCCATAACTACAAGAGGCTCATTCTCAGAATAGATAGACAGTGAGTAATTAATATGTTGCAATCCTGAAGCATAACTTAAGAATAAGAATTGGCAATAAAATATGTGACTTAAAAAAAGGCTAGTTGAGTTTTTTTCTTCATTTTACCTATCCTACATAAAAAAGTTATAATTTGATTTCTTAACTATATGCATCAGCGAACAAGTTCTTATAAATTTACAAAAATGTTTACTTTGGAATATTTTTCTATATAAAAAACATACTTCAAGCAAAAATGTAGGTATTTTATTATCCAAACCACGATGAAAAGCGCGATTTTCAAAATCTGTTGACGGAACTAATAAAAAAATTTATAGCTAAGACAGTTCTTTCCTAGCGAAAAGCGCGAGTTTTCCACTTAACTTTATATGGTTTCACCGTGTACTTACTTCGTTTGGATCTGAGTTCCGTTGCAAACTCTCTTCTGACCCGTTCCACTTTAGACCCATCGGGCATAATATGGGAATTTCGTATAAAGATAACCTTTTTTAACCTTTATGTATTAAACCTTGCAATAAATTATATATTTCTGAAATGTGTTCATTTTTATCATGCTTTCATTAACTCAACTTGTACTTATGTATGTATGTATGTATGTAATAATGTAACGGAATCTTTCAATTAAATTTTCACCTACTGCCAAACGTCTAAATTATTTTTAGGAATATGAACAAAAAAATATTAAATGATCTTTAAATGTAAAAATTTTGGTCAAGAGCCAAAGTATGTCTCTGGTGACTAGAAACTATAATTTAAAAAAAGTGTGGAGTGGCATCGTAATATTTTTATACGCTAGCTATTTGTTAACGTAGAGTCATTATGAAAATACAAGTGGAGGATACGTTTTTTTTACATGAAACTTAATTTTTTTGTCAACAGAGATATCCTTTGCCTAGACCATTGACATTATAAGCTCCTTTTTCCATCTTAACCTTACTTTTTGGTTTCGCCATAGTCGGATAAAAATATTACTTTTTAAAACCAAAATTACGAATGATTTATATATTTCCGAAGCTTTTCGAAAGCTGCCCTAATTTGTTTAAATACTTCTCGTTAAAATACGTATAGTTCGTATCTTCAAACTTAATCAAAATAATAAGAATATTTCGTGAAGTTAGGTTTAGATAGAAGAAATAAAAGATTATAACCACTATGCAAATAGTTGTTTAGATCAATCAAATTAATATAATTGTATTTCAGTTTAATTAATGACAGAGTCGAAGATATAAATTACCTTATGGGAAGCTAGATACTCTTAGTTAATTTTTTCTGATAATTTGTTAATACACGAAAATTAATCTTCCACTTAAAGAAAAATGTATAATACATCTGTGCAACGTAAGCCGAATATCTATCTGTACACCTACATACATAATAGTTCGCGAAAAGGTGTGATATATTGCATCACGCATTTACGTATATTAAAATGTACTTAGTTAGCTCAGTCTCCATTGATAAATATAGTCGACATCACACTGAAACAGCACATGTTGACATTTCGCCGTACTAATAATTGATGGCAAATAATAAAATCATCTTATTTGAACGTCAATACTAAAATATCTAATAGATATAAAAACTTTTATTGTAGATCTCTCGATTTTGTGATCGAATATATTCGCCGAAAATGTTATTTGGAGCCCACAATTCGACACATTGCTATATTGGCCACATAATCTACGAAAGTTGTTTGATCAGTGAGTATTAAACACTTAAGACAAAAACGACGTAAAAGTGTTTAAAAGACAGCTGAAAATTTAGTTTAGTGTAGACCAATTTATTTCAAGCCACACATTAGATCAAAGCAACTTAAGTTAACGTCAATAAGCTTTAAGTTGCAGACTACTTCAAGGGAAGTTTTGTCTCTAACAACCCCAATATTCAGAAGCGCTTTTGTCATCGACAAGTTAATTATAATTCAGACCAATTACAAACTCAATTAACAAAACTAACATGATATGAAAGGACACAGCGTGACGAAGACAACACGCGGTGTGGCAAAGACAACACGATGTGCCGGTGACGGGCCACATGAAAGTCACGGCACATCGTGTTGTCTTTGTCAACACCAGAACCGGAGCACTATCTTGCAATATACGAAGACTACTTTGCAAAGATTTCATTAGTTCAAAGGACAGTTTGATTCGTTGTTTCCATTTCGTCCTATTCATTACATAAGCATCACTCGTTAGTGATCTAAATACGAGCAAAAATGACGTTTAGTTCTTGTGAATTTGTGATAGCGTTACAGTAGTTATTTTATGTAAAAATATTAGTAACGACGTATTTTGTAAAGTGCATTTAGGAACTAGATACCTTATATGAATAATATTTAAAGACAAAACGTGACTTTTCATTAAAGTCTCTTAGTATTAATATAGACATGATAGTATGAAAACCAATATTAGTTTCAAGATTGCACAAATTCATACATAACAAAGAGCTAAAACATATTTTCAGTGTTATAATAATTTTATGCAACTCAACGCCAGGTCAAAATTTCTACTACTCTACAGAATCGGTATGGATCCTTCAAGTCAGTATTTATAGGATGGTAGATATCCTCAAAACCTACCTTTTGATTTAGCCCGAACGATAGATACCGGCAATAGAGAAGACCGTAAGTACATCCATGCTTATTTGCTATCAGCATGTGAGACTTAAAGCCCAAAGTTAGTTCTGCTACTCCTGAAATTTTACTGTTTAAAAACTGCTTCTCCTGAAATCTTACTGTTTCAATGTTAGTTCAGGTAAGCATTCGATAATAACTTTACAGCATAACATAATAAATTTCATTTATATCTGGTAACCTATATTTTTCCTTTCGATTAGCCTCCAATTTCGGAATAATTATTTTGCAACATTATCTATAACAAATATATTAGTTCAATCTAAGGATTCTCTTTAAAAATAACAGGGCAGTTCCAACTTATTTCCATTCAACTTAATACGAAACTTTATCGGAAAGTGTGTTTATATGTCAATTTATCAAGCCTGTTGACATTGTTAAGTTTTTAAGTGAAATTGTATCACAAATGTCAACTGAGTATTACGACGGGCTATATAGACTTCACAAACAAGCCAGTGGATGGTTACCAACAGTTCGATTCACATGTTATTGATACAAAAATAACTTAATATAACGTGCGCCGCTAGCAAGTAACACCGCGTTGTGTACACCGCGTCCTAATGTGAAATTTGCTAAATAGTTTGTACTATCTGTGGTTTTAAGTTAGTATTTCGGATCTTAACCCGTAGTTAAATAACAGAGTCTCTCTGTTATTTAACTACGAGTTCCAACTCCCCATTCCTGACAAGCCTGATGAACTTGAGGATATGCCGTTTTCAAATTAAATGAGTCTCAAGCAGAGACTATACCATTAAACCCCCGGATTCCGATTTCACAGCCTAATGCAGAAGGAGTAGATCTACCTTAATCACGAGGCTTATCGATCTGCTATTTGTAGTATATTGGTAAAGTAGGCCACAAGCCATTACTTCAGTCACTAAATAAAAATAATAAAATCAAGATAAGTAAACAAAGCACACTAAATAATAAAAAATAAAATAAAGGTAAAAAGCATTTTTAAATTAAATAGTTTTATGGCACAGTCGATGATGTACTAAAGGCTGAAAAATAATTGTGGATCACCAATTTTAGATCTTGAGCTAAAATAAAATCATGGGAAACGGAAAATTGTAAAGCGATAAATTATGTAATTAATTTGTTATGTTATAATAAATAATTTAACAATAATTTTAAGGAACTACATTTGATTTGAAAGAAAGTTTCCTGCTAGCATCCTAGGATTTTATTTGAATCTCATCAAAGCCCCACATTGCTGATTGTACAATAAAATCATTTACTTTAAGAAGGTTTATTTATCTGTATTTCATTTTTATGTACGTTAACTCATATCGTTAATCAACCGGCATTAACCAACCAATTTAAATAATTGTTCTTTGAAGTGAAACTTCTTAGACGGCGATTCAATAATCGATAAGTGGACGAGAATTGAGAGCAAAAGTTTAAGATCGTGTCACGTTTAGGCACATTTCGTTACACGTGGGAGAAGTAAAATATCACGTAGAAAGAAAGAGAAAAAGAACTATATATTCCGACGCCATGGAAGTGAAGCAAAAGAGAGAGACGTATACACAACGATACAAAGCGATTGAGTAAGATAGTATATACGTACGCCTCAGATGCTACATATGAACAGCTGAAGTACCACGCGTAAGTTGTGTTATTACGTTTGATTTATTACCAATTCTGCATGTATTTCATTCATTACAAGATTAACAACATATTAGGTATACATTGTATTTAGTTTATTTATAAATCTGCAAGGAACCCGCACATATAGTCGTAAATATATTATACAATACAAACGGCATTTACAAAGTATTCTGATACTTACATTGAGCTATTTTTTTAATTGACAAAAGGCCATATTTACATGGATTTGTAATGACATATTATTAATTTTTCTAAATGTATAGTATTAAATCTTGTTATGCGAATTTAGTACAATCTATGGATTTACACTCTGTATGTTCTTTCTCACTGTCAGTGCCGTTTCAACACTTTACACTTACTTTTATCAAAGTTTAGATCGCTAAAGAAATTTCATTTCTCTCACGTGTATCGAGTTGCACGTGTTTTTTTTGTATTTGAATTATCCTAGTATTACAATTTGAAATTGTCCGAATAAATGTGCACTATAATCCAAATGACTAGAATCAGTGCCGGATTAGCCATGTAGCAGGAGGCAGCAAATGCTACGGGCCCCGCGCCTGTGCCCAAAAAAAACACAAATCAACAAAAATTACGTTGGGGTTCTTTTTCCAATAAGTAGGGAAGTAATTTTTTTGCCATGAAGTTGATGCCTTGCTTGCAGCCGTAGGTTGAAAAAAAGCGGTAGGAAACTGATTAAGTAAAAATGGATGATAAAGCAGAATTTTATTACCGATTATCAATATAAAATTTTGTATTTAACTTTTAAAGAGATAGATGTCGTAGAAGACAGTGAACATGATTGCGACAGTATGACGTGTACGTGTAATGGAAACGCACACACCTTAGCTATTCTCAAAGTGAGCGTTGGCCACACTGTAATTGTATATTATCATGCTGCAAGTTGGCAATAACACAATACTTACAGGGGGAATCCCCTAATATTGTTTTCGATTCGAGCTGTTTATAACCCGACCATGTAGCATAGTTTTCAAATGATTACAAATAAGAAAATAGTAAAATGGACACTTAATTTGATAAGCCTACTTTAGCAGTCAGTGGACTCAGTCGTTCGTTCCTACCACAATTACATAAGCTTATTTTCTTTTGATTTAAGAGTGAAATTTGTTGTTTTTTTTATTGACGGACTATTTAAGTCGTGATATAGTTTCTTAGTTTTTACGTGCTTTTCTGTTTTCATTTCTGTTTTGCCGATCGCGGTGGACTAATACAAAATTAGTATAATCCTACTGTTTTATAACAGTAAAATTCTACATAATATTACAACAGTGAAAACGACGAAAACGATTAGCTCTGAATTTTTTGGTAACTTTTTTGTTCATAAGTGAAGTATATCAACCTACTGTACAAAGATCAAAAAACGAGACGTCTATGTTTTAGAGCCGAACATTAATTGGGGACAATACGACGCGAAATTGCTTAAGGGGCTGCATTGATGGAAATAAGTTCCCCTCAACTCAACTTCCTTTCATTTGTAGATAAAATAAAAATCTGATTTTTTTATATATGATTTTTGATAATATTTGCTAGATTTTGTTAGTTGTTGAAACACGATTTAATAAAATTTTCTCGATAGAATTATTTCCCGAAGTTGCTTTTTAACATTTCTCGCTTAGAATACCAAAACAGCAGGGATTTTAGAAGTACTTTTTTGAGTACTTACTTGATCTGTATAGGTACACATCAGATACTAAATTCTCATCCTTCAGTTTTTTATTTGGGCATTTAGTTTTTAAATAAATATTATTTTCATGTTTTGTGATACTTCTATAGTGATACTTTATGATGTTCTCTCGTGATACTTTATAATGTTTCGTGTTTTTGCGAGTACAAAGACGCTATTTTTTTCACATACGTAAGTGTATGCCGCCATCACTCTCATCGCGCCGCGTTAGGTATTCATCGTTAATGCAGCCCCTTAACAAAGCGCCTTGCTCAGTGCTTGCGTGGATAACAACGCTAACGCAAAGCGTAAATTTTATAAGCGGTAATCCTATTTAGACTATTACAGAAAGTCATTGTATTCAGAGTTCTCACACTGTCTTACATTTACAAAAACATTAAAAGATTTGACGGGCTAGTTTCGTATTAGTATTATGGGTCATGGGAAGGGGTTTTGTCATTAGTTTTCAGGTTCCAACTTCACATTATATTTTCCTATTTTATACAGATCGAAATGAGCATCAACAGACCTAGAGATACTAGTAGACACTATGCTTCTGGAAATGCAAAGCGTAAAGCAAAAGATGAAAAAGAAAAGAAAAATCAGGCTGTTATATCAAAAACTCGTAAGCTGTCTGAGTTTTTTAATATTCAGAATGATGATATTGAAACTAATAAAAATGAAATTGATAACCAAGAAGTTGCATCTCATTGTCCAGATGATGACAGCACCATAGGAAATTCATTAGTATCTGTAACTAATTCCGATATGGTCACATTATGTGCAAGTGCCATTGCATTCAAATCTACAGGAAGTCCTCCTAATTCTGCGATATTATCTTCTAGCCAGAAGGAAGTTGAACTTACAGCAAGTCCTCTAGACGCAGAAGCATCTTCAAGTCAAAGAGAGGTCGAAAGTGTATCACGTGCTAGCGATGTGACTACAACGTCTATAAGCAAAAAAGAAAATAAAATATATTCCAATGACATTGGCGAATGGCCGAACCACTTTGATCGAGATTATTGGATTGCAAAAGTAAGTGGCCAAGTGCAGCATATGAATAGTATTTTTTTGACTTCAGAGAATATGTACGAGAATGAAAATAAACCACGTTTCTGTCAGAAGTCATTTTTTACATTGAGACATAAACTAACGGACAAAAATCACGTGCGATATTGGTTGTGTTATTCGGAAACTAAAGGAAAACTTTTTTGTTTTGTTTGCAAAGTTACGGATTCCGAAGGTTCGGCGCGGTTTACCAAAGATGGATTTGATGACTGGAAAAACGCGCATATTTCGTTGAAAAGACACGAGGAAAGCACTTCCCACAGACAAGCAATAATTTCACTGTTAGTTGGAAAAAACAAGGATGCGCGTGTTGATTCTCAAATTGTGAGCAACATAGAGACCGAAGAAAGATATTGGAGGACACTTTTAGAATGAATTACCGCAGTTATAATTTTTTTAGCAAAGCGAGGTCTGGCATTCAGGGGTAGTGATGAAATTATTGGTTCACCTCACAATGGAAATTATTTAGGCTTATTAGAATTGATAGCTAAATTTGACATTTTTCTGGCCGAATACATACATCTTCATGCAAATAAAGGGAAAGTACATACATCATACTTGTCAAAAACCACATGCGAAGAATTTATCCATTTAATTGCATCAAGTATACGGGACCAAATTATTTGCGAAATTAAGAAATGCAAATACTATAGTATCATTGGATTCTACTCCAGATATATCGCATGTAGACCAACTGACTCTGATAGTATGCTATGTCTTGCCATCTGGACCAGTCGAAAGGTTTATAAGATTCTTGGACATGGAAGGCCATACTTCAGAACAGCTTGGTCAAAGTTTACTAGATTTTTTAAGTGAGAAAGGTATCAACATCAAATATTGTCGAGGTCAAACTTATGACAATGCCAGCAACATGAGCGGGAAATACGTCTTACAAGCACGAATTAGGGACGTAAATAAGTACGCGGAATATATTCCCTGTTTTGCCCATTCATTAAATTTGGTTGCAAAGTGCGCTGCAGAATGTTGTACAGAAGCATCAATTTTTTTCGATTTCGTTGAAAGTCTATATTCATTTTTTTCCGCTTCAACCTATGGATGGAGTCTTCTTACAAAAGCACTACAAAATGCTGGTTCCAATATTCCAATTTTAAAAAGATCATCGGACACTAGGTGGTCCGCACGAGCTGATGCGACGAAAGCACTTTTATGTAGCTTTATCACTATCAGTCAAGTTTTGGATGACATATCCAATAACAACGTTCAAAAGGTAGAGTGTCGTAATCAAGCTTACGGACTAGTTTCGAAAATGAATAAGTTAGAAACAGGAATAATAATTATAGCGTGGAATGAAATTCTAGAGCGCTTACAAGCGACTAACGCCTCGTTACAGTCGTCAGATCAAGACCTTAATACAGGATACGCTCTGTATAAATCATTACATGGCTATATCCAAGCAATGCGATCCACATTTTTGCATATAGAGGCAAAAGCCAAAGTCTTGATTGGTTGTGAAGAATATCAGCAATCGACTATGAGAAAACGCAAGCGAAATACAAAGTACGACCAATTTAGCGGCTCTACTTCACTCGATGAAGTTGTAGAAAATCAAACACCTGGACAACGATTTGAAAATCAAGTGTTTATTGTCATAGTCGATAATGTACTGGCTGCATTGGCTAAACGCATGGAAGCTTATCGTCAAGTGACCAGTGTATTTGGAATACTTCGGCAATTAATGTCTTTAACGGCGGAAGAGATTTTGAAAAGAAATCAAATTATCGTCAGCTCTTACCCAGATGACGTGGAAGATGGTTTGGGCAATGAACTGGTGCATTTCGCTGAGCTTCTGAAAACAGATGTGGCTGCTGGTATTGACAGCAAAAAACACGAGGCTTTGGAACTCCAATTTTATTAAATTCTAATAAAAAATTCATTGCAATCGTGTTTTCCGAATGTAGAAATAGTGTTACGCATTTACTTGAGTTTGATGATCGCAAACTGCAGTGGAGAACGTTCTTTTTCAACATTAAAACGAATAAAAAATGTATTAAGGAACACAATGGGACAAGAACGTTTGAATGACCTCACTATAATGAATATAGAAAATGATTTACTTAGAAATATTGATTTGACGAGTGTTATTTCTAAATTTGCACGCATTAAATCACGAAAAGCCTTTTTGTAAATGTTCTGTTTTATTTACATCCTAAATTTCAATAGGCAATGTAACTCAAGGGCCCCCTGTTCACATTTGCTACGGGCCCCGCGTCGGCTTTATCCGGCACTGACTAATATATTTCATTTATGGAAATATGTACACAGAACATACGGCCAAGCCATAATATAACCATTTTTCAAACGGGCCTTAGAAGACGCTGGCTACTGTTTAATGTTGGGCGCTTAGAGTATACAAATCACAAGGCAATAAGTATGTTTAAACAAAGATAAGTTAATATAGTCTGTTCAAACAAAGATGTAACAATTTATTGGACTGTCCGGACAATCAACAAGACTTGATTGAACTAATTCGTCTTAGAATTTCCCATCTATACTTGATTAGTATTTAGGTTTAAGTACCCATATATGCGGAAGTATGCCAAACCAAATACAAAAAAGGAGCAGACACTCGCCATGTTTATTAAGGGGACCATTTAAAAAAATATTACTTAAAATTAAGATCTAATACTAAAGTTTTCATGGTACTCTAAAAATCAGTCTTCTAACATAACGCAACAAAAAAAGGTTTCGGTATTTTGATACTAAATGATTAATACAAGACCGATATTCAGGAAATTGTTCTTTGACCTGAAATTTTGGAATTATATATGATGAACCATCTCACAGAACAAGGAAAAAAACGGATATCTATAATTTCTAATTCTATGTACAATTATCAAATTTAATATTTCGGTTTTTAACAAAAACAGTATCTGCGTAATTAATTATGATATTGTTAGTGGAATATTGTTATTTACTAAGCGTACCTATTGAATATACTTGGCGTTAATGTTGTAGAAATTCATTATTCACAATTAAATGAAACTACGTGGTGTAGTATTATTTCTACTATCTTTAATTTCTTTACCACGACGTTATATAACAACAAGCCCACCTGAAGATGTTGTCATACAGCGAAACCTAGGTCGTGGTAAAGAACTTAAATAAAGTAGAAATAATATTACATCACGTAGTTTCATTTAATTGTAAGCGTACCTACATACTGTAGGTGCTCCAATATTTTGAGCTAAAAAATAGTAAATAAAAAAATACATAACAAAAAACCGACTATGGCGGAATTTATTATCTGTCACTTTCTTTTTCAATGAAAAGTATAAAACAAATCTTGAAATTACTAAAAAAAATATTTTACCCCTTACTTTTAAATTAGATGTAACCTAATTCTATCATTATAACATATTTTCAATACTAAAGATATTTGTTTCAAATTGGTATTGAAGCCGTAATAGGAGGCTTACCAGTTAATCGATGTGAATAATCTCCATCGTTAAGAGTATTCCTAAACAAGTTATCTCTAATATGGCTATAATTAGTATCTGGATCGCGTGGTGGACCCCTTAGAATCCATTAGGGTACTGTTCATTTCGATGGAGACGAAAATAGCAAATGATGATAAGGCCGTTAATATCGAACCGGCCATAATTTTAGAAGCCTGACTACGACTATCTTTTAAAATATGTAATATTTCAAAAGAGAGTCTTTATTACAAAAATGTATTTTCGTAAAAAAATATTTTTTGAAATACAAGATGTACTAGGTGCACTATAAATCACAATAATTCAAAGAAAGGTTTTTGTTCATTATAGATATGTAAACAATATACTAAATGGAAATAATAATTTACGAAAATTAGTAAAATTAATCACAAAACGAAAAATATTTACAATAAATCATTTTAGATAAATAGCTTTGTTAGTAGTACTTAACTTTATAAAATTTATAATTATTTAGTCCTATCAGAAACGTCAAATATAATCAAAAAGAAGGTCACGAAATCGAGAAGTCTCAAAAATGACTATTAAGTGCTAACTTTAGATATCAGAAGTCATTTCTAATTTCGTCTTTAAAAATGCCCTTAGAAATAGAGATATGATTGACATAACAGCTACGTGCTATAACCACCCTACTAAAATATTGAGGAAAAATGCACAATATTGTAATATTTTAATATTTTACTTTTGTTATATATTTTTTCATTCTTGTTATAAGAATTTCAGCGATTTTTTTACTTTTCGAACCACCCCTATTTTAAAATTAATACCAATTGTCAAATACCAACTTTATTAATTAACAACTTAATTAAGGTATCGACCTAAGCTATATTTATGGTAAGATTTAACCCCATTAAATAAGGAATATGGCTGCCAGAACATCTACAACTTTCGCCACATCGAATATTCATAGACTTTCAAGGCGACTTTTGATTTGGCATCTGGGGACCATGATCGATGAAGATGTAGTGAAATCACCTCAAAATTCAAAATTCTAGATCTTCACAATAGATGCGTTTTTCTGCGAAACGTCAACTAAAACTTCATTTATTACTAAAGTCAATTCAATTTACTAACGAGCGATCCATCAATCTTCACCGACACCTGACTCCTGGCAACTGACGATAGCTAAAACAAACGTGTGTCGAACGGGGGTTTTTATTAGAAAGTTAATGTTTGCGTATGACGAATGCGCGTGCCTATTTTTCCTTTAAAATATTCCAAGTTGAACACGTTATAATCTATACTAGTGTTAAAAAATAAATGTTTATAAAAGCTTTTCATTAGCACCGTGAAAAAAAGTTATTTTCTGAATTTCTTTATATTTTTTAATGGGTTAACAGTGTGTTTATTAGTATTTACACAACAAATTTTCTGTCAATGTGTATGTATATAAAATTTATGCTTAAACAATTTTGCGAACCCAAAATCCAAACCGTAACTTCTTTAGCAGTCTTATGATGAAAATTAAATACTATTACTAAGAAGATTGACGCTATACTGAATATGATTAGTAGAAAAATTCTCATTACCCTCTGAAATAAGATTATTAAAAAAATACCGAGCCAAAAATGACGATGTGTTAAATAAATCATTGTAATTATTTATTCACTTTAAAGTGCATGAAATTTGTTAATCGTGTAAGGCCATAAAAAGACTAATTACGAGAAATAAATCTTTATTTGTTCTATTCTGTTAATGCGTACTCAGTTTCTTTTATTTTAAGTTTCCATTTTATGACGGTGATGTCGAATAATTGAAAATAACATGGAATAATTTTCGAGAAACTTCCCCTCGAGGTTACTATCGTTTATTTATAACTTATATCTCCTTCCAGTATAACTCACCCCACAACATGAGAATTGAACTCCTTGGATGAATCGAAAAAAATCGTCAAATGGATAAATAAAGTTCCGCCATTAAAAAGTGGGGCGACAAAGATGCATATAGCCTTATTTTCGTTTGTATGGATATATGTACATTGATAGCCACCTTGTAAATATTGTTCTTGTAATTGTTTTGTTGCTTTTAATTTCGTTTAATGCAGCTCAATAAAATCGATTGCGCTGGTATGAGCCACTTTTAACAACTATGTTATTGTTATTAAAAGGTACTTAATAGTATAGTCTAAAGAATTGGCACAGTCGAGAATGTCATAAAAAAACTCAAAAAATATAACGTTAGCATTAATTATAGTATGTCAAGTAACATGTTTTATTATTTATTTGACTTATAAATGAGGAATGGTTATGGTACATATGGTACGTATTAGTTTTAATTTTTCATATCAGTGTACCGCACGTCTGCACGTCACAATTTTTAATCAGTGTACCTCACATCTGCTACAATAATCTTAACAACGGCTTACCCCGAATTGAGTGAACGAAACAAAGTCATGTGAATTGTTCGAAATTTTAGAATTCTTATATTCATTAGTTAGAAAATGACATGGCTCAATTCCAATCGTCAAAATTTACTTATACCAACTTCTTCCGGTGGAATTTTTTTTGGAATTTTAAAGCTTTCACAGAATAGCATGAAATAAAAAGTAAACTTCACTAACGTTCAATTAATTTTGATATGAGATTTAATTATATATAATAACGTTTAATTATTTCGATATCTTCCACAGGGGCGTGGGCATACCCCTCTGTTTGCTTCTAGCAATTGGTCTTAAGACAGAAGTACATTTGTAGATAGATTTTATTACCGTGATATCAATTACAATGAAAAATGAACTAACTAAACTATTACATAGGCAGTTTTGTTTGTTTAAAAGAGTGAAGACCAATTTGTATCGTTTGTGTGTATAATAAATAACTACAGTTAACTAACATGTAGAAAATTAATCACCAACCTAAATTTTAAACTTATAATAATCTTGTCATTTTTGCTAGAATTAATAGTTTCCGCAACCAGTAGTACTTACACAGTACTACGCATCTCCGCTGTTAAGAAACACGTACTTCCGATTAACCTAATAATCGATGGACTGGAAATATGTCTGCGACCCTGAAACCATTGTGTCGCTGTTATGTAGGTCAGAAATGGCAAGTAAGTAGGGGTTTAAGCTAAATTTCCACACTGGGAATTTACTTGAACATGTTGCCGAGAAATAATCCAAAATTGAAATCGATAATCCATTTCAAGACATTCAATGATCAACTAGCTATGTTAAAGAATTACCATTAAACTTATAAAAATGATAACATATTTTAACTTTTTATTAAAATATTGATGTCAAATTAATAAAACTTTATACGTCCAGTATCATAATTGAATTCGGCAATATGATTTCTAGACATGGAGCATTTTGTTAGGATAAAGTAAACTTCAACAGCGAAATTACTATAAATATTATTAAATTCATACTTGATTACATCAATAAGAGAAAATGTCAAAATTTCTGCTTAATTACCGTTAATTACATGGAAGCAAAACTAATCATAGACATAGAACCTAACTAAAGCGTTGGTTTGACATTAATGTCATCATTATCACAATAATAAGGTGCTTCATAATACGCTATGCATACGACTAACTTTTATATGCGGCTAGTAGGCTGCCGAAAATTGCCGATTTTTGTTGGACTAGATCGGCTGGCTATTTTCCATTGAATAAACGTATACATTGAGATGCGTGCACTGTTGCCTAGATGTCTTCTATCTCCTTCAGCAGTTGCAAATTTATATATTCTATTCTTATCCATTTTGACGCATTTTCACTCGTAACAATCAAAACTACGAGAATCGAATACAATCGCTCCGGTTTTGAAAGACTGATACTGTTAAGAAGTATGTCTTAACGAATTAAATACCACATGTTCTATTTTCTTCGATTATTATCGGTCATTACAATTGGTTGAAACTGTACCCTTAGTTTACTAAGAGTGAAAATGTATTTATTACATTGAGTTAAACTCCCTATGTTAAGTGCGCCGTATGCTAAGTGAAAAAAATGTTTTTAATGATAATTTATTATACAATATTGGGATTAATTCTAAGACTGCTTTAATTTTATCGAATAAAATATCTTATTAGCATTAAGATTTTATAGATTAAACTTAACTTCTTGTGAATATCATCACCTTTCGATTGACCTCCGGGAAGATGAGAAGAATCCAATAACACACAGGTTCCCTAAATTACTACGAAGAAAAACTAATCGAATATCTTTTGACCACGCATTAAAAAGAATTAAATTTTCATTTCAATTTACATAAACTAAGCATTTTACTATTTTTTTTTTAATAATTACTCGGAGATTTTATCCAATTAAACCAATTTTAATTTAGCGGAGTAAAGACTCTTTCACATGAACAACCATCAAATTACGATATTCTGTGTCGCAACCAACCAGTATCAAACTGTTAGACCATCAGTACTGGTATTTGATAAGGTAGAAATACTATTAACTGAATTTCAGTTTTATCGATTGCTCCCCAAATCCATCATCGATATAGTGACATTTTTATATGAAAGCAGCAAATAAATTGACTGTGGTGATATTGCATATCACGGACCAAGAAAACTTGAAGGAAAACGATAAAAATGAACTTGAGACTATGGAAAACAATTTAATTTTAAAGAAGCTGATATTTTTTTAAAATACAGAAAACAAAAATATTCAGCGACCGACAACCAGGGAACAACAACGCAGAAAGTACAATAAATAATCTTGATACAAATAATATCCATCATATAACATCAAGATTATTTATTGTACTTTCTGCGTTGTTGTTTCCTGGTTGCACTTAAAAAAGTAATTCACTTGGCCGTTGCTGAAGGGGGAGAGTTTACAAGATTCAGCGTTACCGACCCAAACCGTCAACGTTCAACGTCACCGATCTGAGCGTTGTGGCTCAGTTTCGTTCACTGCTCAAAAAAGTACGCTGGTTGCAAAATGCAAAGCAAAAGAAAAAATAATTTTTCACTTCAAAAAATTATTATCCTCAATAATTTGTTTAATGTGTAATTGTGGTCATTGCCTAAATTGTTTAAAAATTAATTGTTATTGGTCATTGACAATAGTTCGACGTCGTCGAAAAGAAGTTTTTTTCTTTCTTTCAAGTTTACATATTTTTTTCGATGACCTTGCTGGATATGCGAATTTCGTGGATCAGTATGTTAAATCTGTTTAAGGGGGACACAACAGAACACAATATGACCTTTATGTAATCTTGCTGGTTCAAACAATTCCATAAAAATAATGTTTACAAATACTTATGAAAAATTATTTGTATTTTTATAAAAAACACAAGATTTCTTATTAATGATTTAAATGAAACTTTCAAGGGGTTTATTTTTTCATTTTCTCTATATAAGAGTATCACTTTAATTCTTATAAAACCTGGGCCCAACACAATTTGGACTTTTGCCGGTCTCCTTTAGGGTTTCCAATTGCTACATCATTGTGAAGGTGCAATGTGATATCTCATTATTTCTTACTCCATCAAGATGGTTATATAATAGAGGTGAAAGAAATGGAGTTTAGCACGAGAAATCACCCGATGGTTTTGCCGAGACTTGATTTTATTCGACACTATATCCAATGAAGGAACGAATTATTTTTATAAAGGTAAGTTGTATTGCTCAAAAGTTTGTTATAAAAATAAACATTGTGTATACTCTAGGGTCTTTCTAAAATTCTAATTGAATGTGAAACTTGACAGCCACCCCAATTAAGTGCAATGACATTTATCCTACGATTTCTTGTAAAAAAAAAACTAAGTATATATTTAAGTATTCATTTGTTGTTTTCGGTATATGTATGAACTTAAAATTTGTGTTATTTGATACCAATTTAATTTCAAGTTCAGAACAGTGACAAAAAGAAGTAAGAAAAATTTCGCAACCTAAAGTGCACACGCAAACCGTTTTTTTCCAGTGAAGACTCTCGTTCAAACTATGTAAACTTTTAACTAATGATCCTCTAAGTAAATATAAGGTAACTTTTTATTAATAGTTGTAACGTCTTGTTCAGATTTATGATTTGTTTATTAGACAGCGACGGTATATCTAATTGTTGTTTACATCTATTTTTTTCTATTAGAAATCAAGGGTTCTTCTTGAAGTATGTTGTAAAGCTAGTAATTACAAAAAAATTAAATCTTAGTGCATTGTAATTTTTTGATAATAAATAATAAAATTATATATAAAAAATGTATTTTTTCTGCAGTCAATATATATCTAAAAATCCCTGTACTATTCACTTGTAAAGGTTAAATTCTTTTTTTAATTTTAATGAAATTATTTTGTTAGCCAAAAAGGATTTAATTAAAAAAATTGGTTAAAAAACTGTTTATAATTTTCTTAACGATATGCTTTTCTTTGGCAAAGAATATTTATATAACTGTATAATCCACGAATGTTGGTGTCAATTATTGTTTTTTTAAGGATAATACGTTGTTTTTCTCATGAACTTTTTTTTATTTATTTTCGACATCGTCCTGAATTTTTTTTTGAGTTTGACAACGGCGCGGATTTTATGGTAAAAATATCACCAAATAATGATTGTTTCTTATTGCAGATACATAACGGCGCCCTACCGCATGGAAAAATATCTGATGACATGACCATTTCAATAGCAGCATGAACTTTAAATTAGTTTCTCCATCGTTTGATTTATGGATAAATGGTTTTAAAAGACGACCGTACACTACATTAGGTCTACATACGATGACGCGTAAATTTTATGCAACCTATTCTTTAAATAGTATTATTTTTGTGTAGATTATACTCTAATTAGCACATTATTTGTGGACGCGAAAGAAATCTTATTCCCACAGGAAATCCCGAAAACTACGCAAACGAAGCCACAGATTGGTAATTTTTTAATATTCCTTTTAATTTTCATTTCACTGGATTGTTGATTTACCTAAAATGAATTCATATTTGGAAAAAAGTTCGATCTAGAAAACATAAGTCATATTTTACACAAAAGTTTTAAGTCTATGTTCAGATTTGCTTATTTGAATCTATCGTAATCGTCTCGTCAATAATCGTATCGTCTGATTTATCATTACATCTTTCTCCATTCTTTAATTTAGTGTTCCTAACAATACCAAGAGTGTGCATGATAGAAAACAGAGCAGCAAAATATAGCGCAAAAAATGTTTAAAACGAAAAACAATTTGATTTGGAAAAAGTTTCAATTTGCAGGGTAACATTCAGTAAAAAAGCGTGCGCTCTTTCTTGCATTGAAAATCATAAAAACATTGGTCATAGTATAAATAACTTGATAATGAAAAATTGTTTGAATGTAAGTTACCATGCTAATGCAATGCTAAAAAAATCGTTCCACCTGTTCATTTTCAAGCGCCTGAATTACGGATTAACTTTCAAAAAGAACAAAGGAATATTATTAGGAACATGGAACAGGTAGGAGAATCAGCTTATTCTCATTTCAATATTCTTCTTTTCTCTATTCAAGATTTGATTTTGGAGATGAAATCTCTATGGTTGTTGCAGAAGAAAACAACCAACAATAATAATATATGACGTATCCTGCACTTAAAACATTTCGGTTACAAGGTGGCACCTTTACTTGTTATTATTATCTAGCCACTGTGCACATAAAAGAGATATCGCCTATAGCAGCTAAAATCTTATGAATTCCAGCCACGAGTACTAAAGCTGAAAGAATATTTTTTATTACTAGACTTATTTTAAACGCAAAATGTGCAGGTTTATATCCTGCTAGAGTAGATAAATTATTATCTGATCACGATATTTATCAGCTTCGTGAATCGATCATAAAAATTAATTAAGTTCAATAAATAAAACTTTGTTGATTTTTCTGGTTGCAACTTATTTTTTTATCATCTCTGACTCCAGTGCAAAATGTTTTATTTAAAAGGAAATGCTCATTTTATTAAAGACATAGGCTCAGAAATAAAATAATTTTTGAACGAATAAAACTCATGTCATAGCAAAGCTTAAAATTATTGTAATGATATTTAATAAACATTTAATTTCTAATCAGCGAAGTGTTAAATATTAGGAGTAATATATTTATATTTACAAATAACCAACCTAGGGCAAAATTTCATCTTTCGAGTGTATTTGTAATTTTTACGCTGTCAGAGATCATTGAACAATATTTTCTCCGATTAATTTTTTTTTTAATTTACTGCAATTGAAAAATTAAAAGATTAAAATAATTTAAATTAAATTTTGGATAAATTTACAAAAATAGATTATCGTTATTCAGGTTTAGCCCCAGCTAATATCATTTAGCGCAACGTTTCAATGTTCGTGTCATAATTTTCCCCATTCTCCTTTTTTATATTTACTCTGTCAGATAGCAGTTTTTGTATTATTCATAACGTAGCTACATTAAACGGTACGGGGCTGAACCACATAGCTACGCCACGACATCACCTTTTTTTTAAACAGTGTGACATATCGGCGCACACCGCCGCAACCGACGACTTGGGCCCCAGACGCTGGCGCCATCAAAAATATACTTGGCATACAAGTCTACTGTGGGTCTAATTTAGAGTCAAATTTGAATAATACTAAAAGGAATAACATTTTGAGTTTGATTTTGAATTTTCCATATTTGTAGACAAGTTGAAGGATTTTCAGTGCAAAATAGTTTTACACTAAAAAGTCATCAAATGATTTCAGCTTATCATACAAATTCCGTATAAAAAACAATCTCCAAACCGTGTAAACCTTCACGCGAAAAAAAACAGGGCTCTCAACTATAATACAAATCCAACTAAATAGAATATAACTATTGACTCAGCCTAGCATATATCTACTACAAAATCATCTATCATTAAATTAACATTTTCAATATACATAATCGACCATTCGTTTAGAAAATAATCATATTTAAATAATATAACTGGTAGTTCCATTAGTTCCAAGTAACTGGTTAATAATTCGGTAGTTCATTTGGGAATGGTTACAAATCCATATTCGTATGTTCGCTTCGCTGATTATTAGGTTGACCGGAAACACGTGTCAACTACATGCGAGGCATTATATTATAGCATGTTACTGGCAAATTCCGGTTGCGTAAATTGGTTTAGTCAGACCGCAATGCTATTAATATTTGGCTATAATATATATATCAACAAATTAATCTAACATTTTACACATAGTACAGCTGCATTACCTAACGTAATTTTTTTTTTATTTCATGGCCCACACTTATTGAAAGTGAAGGAAATTTTCCAGTAGTAGATAAATTAATTTAGGAACGCGATGGTAAAAGTGGACTGAGCGTCTTAAACTTGGATACCATAAGTAGATTATGAAGAAATTTACGGTATAATACCTTAAACTAAAATTCAAAACATCTTTTTAATAAGTACAATTTAATTTTAACATTTCGCTTTGATCTAGAAATTGTATATTTTAGGAAATTAAGAGATACAACTATACATTTCATAAAATTATTATTCATATTTCAGATTCACACCTGTACTAATTAAATTTGAATCCTTCCTCTCCCTATATACAAACACATTTCACTTCATTAGTACAAACGGTTATGATGAATTGGCATTCTCTTTTGCCCTAATATGCTATTGTACTTTCATGCCAGTAATAATATGTATAGTTCAATATACACGTCTATTTAATGGCTCTTTTGGTTACTTTTTAAAAATTACGAAATTTCGGTATCCATTCATTAGTGTGCCCAAATTTATAAATTTGAAATTATTCTGTAATAGTTTTGAAACTGTTCTGTATAAAATTGCAACTCCGTGTTTCAAATTAACACGAAAATTCTACATTGATTTTTAAAAATAAAACCCTAGGGGTAAAAAAATATGTAATTGATTTTGAACATTCTAGAATCCTCTATCAAACTAAATTAGAAGCAGCTTTAAAACTTATGGCATTACACTTTTCCAACCAGTTTAGTGAAAATGACATTAAAAATGTCACATCTGTTCATAGCAATAACTTTTTTCTGCAGAATAATTAATATACTTTTTTGCTTTATTTCTCAAATTTTCAATATCACATTAAGATAATACACTTCATTTAAATTGATTTAGTACTTGTTTGCGTAATACGTAAACAAACACACAAACAGACATTAAAACAGACTAATAACGATTTCTTGACGCCGACGTCAACATTATACATATATGTCTCCTAAGCTTAACGATATTGAAAACTTTATCCAAATCTATGCAGCTATTTTTACATGATAAGCGTACAAACAAACAGAAAGTAATTAGAAAAAACTTATTAGCTACGGGTGTAGCTGTCACTACGTTAGTTCCATAAAGGCCTAAGTGTATACAAAAATTAATGCGTACGTGGTATTCCTATTACGCTATTTACATATATTGGATATAATTTCTCTCCATGTAAGTATATAAATATATATTTCCGAGTAAACGTTTTACAAAAATCATAAAAATACATCTTAAAATACAAAGTTATTTTTGCAGTCGATTTAAACAGTTTGAATAGAGTTTCTATGAATCTTTTATGGGCCTAACTACATGTCATAAGTTGGTTGAGTATTACCCGTGAACTAGTTGAATCTATTTAGCTGTAATAATTTTTTTTATTTATCTTGTATATACTAATATCTGAACTAGTAGAATCTACTTAGCTGTGATGATTGTTTTTTTTATCTTATATATACTAATATCGTAATACTTTCCAAATATTCAAAAATAGCTGTATAGCTGAAAGGGAGTTGGCACACGTAACTCGCAACTAAAATTATCATTTTGAACATTAATTTGTCCTAAAAATATCCCTGTATTGAAAAAGTGTTCATGACATGTCCACAAAATATTTTAAGGATTTACTCAACGATACTCTATGCAATGGGATATGTGAATAAAAAATTCAAGCCCTTTTACGTGAAAAGGAGGTGGTATAAAAATGTATTATTTAATAAATTTAAATACATTTAATGTATAACCATGCCATATTTCAACTTCATGCACTAATAGCAATGTGCAAGTAAAATACAGACGAACATGGCCAAGCTATAAGGATTCCAGTTTGGCTACGGAACCCTAAAAGTTATCAACCCCTTCTCTTATGTTTATTTGTACCTCCGAAATAATTTTACGTTTAAGCGCATCAAATTAAACATGAAATCTGGGTAAAAAGCCTCTTCATCCTGTTAATAAGAAAGCTTCTTCACTCTTCCACTTTTATCTCATCGATATAACTGCGATAGCAATAAAGTTTAATAAATAATTTAATATTGTAATGAAAATGCTTTAAAATAGTTTCAAAGAAATGTGAAGAAAAAATTTCCTTGGTGCATTTTTTTTAAAAGCTATTTTTCTGCTAATTAAAAGATGATTCTGCAAAGTTCGTGTTGTGATGTTAATTTTAATAAATTACACATGTTCATATAATAAAATCATCGTATGCCTGAAATTGTCCTAAAACTTAATAGATTTTCGAAAAATTTCCATGAGGAGTAAACTAATAAGAATGTATGTAAATTCTAATCTCGCGACTTATTTCAAGAAAGTTTAAAAATATAATTGTTATATTTTTTTTATTTTTGACCATAAGCTTCATATCATTATATTATGTCCAAAAGAAAGGGGGCATAAGCTGTTAACATATGGAAAATTGAGGGAATTTGAGGGATTACAATATGTATTCATGATATTTAGGCTGATTCCCGCACCATACAAACAGACAATATTATTTATCCAAAGGTTTTAAAGTAAAGATTCCAATAATCTCCTAGAATATGTATTTTATATGGTGATATTGACGCAGAACAAAAAACCGTCGATAAGTATTTATGACATTAGGGATTTAACTAAACAAAGTATTCAAATGAATACCTTCATTCGCCTGTACTTGCATACAAATCAACATATGCATCTTAATTATTCAGTTCATTTATATGATACTTTAATTCTCGCTTCCGTTTAAAGAAAATAATACGCAAAACATTTTAAATGAGCATTTTAAAATACGCTTCAAAATATTAATTGCTGGAATTTTAAGCAATGTATGTTACGTAAAGGTTCGATGGAAAGCGATGCACGATATTAAGCGTAATGGTGCGTGCATGCAATTGAAATGAACGACATTCGATCATTTTCTCGTTGAGTACACACTGTGAATGTTTTGCGCAAATCTATGTACTGTTCTTGTGATATTGAACATCACTATAAAAGTTGGTATAGGATAAACAGCATTGTTTGATAAATGTTAATAATTTTTGTTGACCTTATATTTAAACGACTTCTTTTGGAGTCGATACCAAGTGAAATATAACAGTTATTTTTGTACTTGGGTGTGCATTGTAGGTGAGAAAAAGAAGCGTTGATTTCAAAAATATCTATCGAAAGCAATATTTTGCAAATTTATTTAAGTTCAGAAACGATATTTTACGGCAAAAGATCGAACCAAATACTCGTATTTTTATTATTTTAAACTTTTCAGTTAGCTTTTGTATTGATATCTGAAGTCTTAAATTTTCTTGTTAAAATTTTTTTTATATTTTTTGTAAAATTTCATTGATAAGTCTGATATTTATAAGTTTGGCATTTTGTAATGAAAATGTTTGCACAAGTGTAAAATAGTAAAATCGAGATGGGTACAGTGCTTTGATGGATAAAGATACTGTGGATACACTATGGAGATTTGATTATATGTGTGATCGTAGTAAATAAATATTTAATATATGAGAAATCCCTTAATATTCCTTAAGACATTATCAATTTTTTTTTTCAATTAACGTGCCAAGATACCTTGTTAATAGGTTAAGTTTGGATATATAACCGCCATCTTAGATGCGCTTTATTAGATTTGAACTAAATAGTATAATTAAATGGAATTTGAATTTGTGCTAACAATTTTGTATATATATATATATATATATATATATATATATATATATATATAAATATAAATATTTATATATATATATATATATATATATATATATATATAACAATTATTAGCAGAAATTCAATTTCCATTTAATTTTACTATTTTATTTAGTTATGCTATTTTTCCAAACTTCAATACTTATAATAGACCATAATTTCATATAATTTTCAATGTAATTGCGTTTTTTTTTATTTAAAGTAAATATTTTGCTGAAATGAATTAAACTGAAATGCTTGTCGGCAGTCGCATTGAATTTTGATATATTTTTCACATCAATAACTTAATGTAATAAATTATGGATTTTTGTCCATATTTTTCTTTTTATTTAGAACTACGCCTTTTTTAGAATTAGACTGGGTCACTTTGAAAACCCGATACACGAAATTAAACCAATTTTTGAGTACCCAAGTCTTGAAAACAGTTTACAATTAAATAAGTTGTAACAACTACACTAACAATTACATTTTAGACGATTTATACAATTTTTCGTGTCCGCAATAACGCCATCTAGCGTTCGCAACTTTGCATGCTCTGTCAACCTTAAGCAGTATAAAAGTGTTAAGAAAATAATAAATAATATTTGTTACAATTTAGTTAACTTTTGCCGTATATAAACATTTTTTATTTTACGCACATAGCAATATAAAAAACGTATTTTTTTCGTTGTAATAAAGAAAAAATGAGTATAATTTACATAAAATTACGTTTGTTTTCGAAACTTGGTTGTTCGGATATAAATGTCTTTTAACGATAATGAAAATTAAAAAGTTTAGTTTCTTTTAATAATAGAATAAAAATAGAAAATAATATATTTGACAAAATATAATTGCTACTAGCGATTATTTGATATAAAAAAATGTATTTACGGAATCCTTCCTCTACTGAAGAAACGTTAAAATAATAAAAAAAAGTTAGATTCATAAGGTATTTTCAAACAGTTTTAATTTCGTTATTTACGTAAGTTTTATAAGTTTTCTATGTTTAATATTTATAAGTTCTCGCTCACATTTACGTACTTTCCATATTAGTGTTTCGTAAAACAAAAAATGGCAATAAAATAAAAAATTAAGCCTTAACAAATAAGTCTTACCAAAACTATATTTCCATATTTTAATGCATGTTTCTTTTTTACAAAATGAAGAATGAACTTCGTTTTTAAGAACCGAAAACTATGTTTTCTGAATCAATGATACTAAATATAATTTGAAGATTTCAATTTTCAATTAATAAATGTAATTTGGTTTCCTAATTTTCGTTTTGAATTGATTCTAAATAATTCGTAAATAAGCTTATAATGCTTACTTTTTCCACTTTACTACACAGATGATTACATAGATTATTCCATCCCTCGTTAAATACTTCTATTCCTGATATATACTCATAGGCGCTTTCGTAAACAGTAGATTATTTTATTGCTATTATATACTATTTTTCAGTTTGATAAACTCATCTCTTTCTGGATCATTGTCGTTTATATGCAACACGTTTCTTCATGTAGAGGTGTTGATTAGTTGGTGCAGCTAGATTTTTTTTCCAACTTCTCTTGATAACATACCAATCCTTACTTTTTCATTAGGTTTATATTACTGAGAAATAATTTATTTTTGGAAAACAAAATATTCTAAATTATAACCATATTTAAATATTTCATGGCATTATTTAAAAAAAAACTTGAGCAAACACTCTAAAAGTATATCATCATTTTTTCTTAAAAATAATACTCATACCACTCTTTATTCTAAAATGAATAAGGCGGTTACCGTGTCGTTTGGAGCACAGCGTGCGTGCGCTTAACCCTTCCGTTAACGTTGAAGCAGTATATATCGAGACTGAGATGAAATACGAAAAACTTAATTGATTATAATCATCTGATTTTACACTCAGGATTCCATAGAACAGACACACACACACACATATATAAATATATATATATATATATATATATATATATATATATATATATATATATATGTATATATAGACAATGTAAATAAACTTAATTTCATCAGGTCTGTATGCCTATATAAGCTTGTAACTTCATCATTTCTTAGTCCTTCACGATAAAACTTCGCATGTATGTGCTTTCGATTAAGCCAAAGAGAAACGTGAATCAGTATGAAACAAAATGATTCAAATAAACCATTTAGAATACTTTTCCATATATTCAAATTTGGGATGAAATTGTTTTCAGGTGAAGTGCGATCGAATGGAATGTCGTAGGATGGATTTTTTTAAATATGAAAAATTAGGTCGTAATAACATTTGTTTAGTTCCATTATTCATAAGGTTCCAAAGTAATTTCAATACGTTCTTCCTCTCTCCTTTTAAGCCAAACGTTCAAAAAATGTGCAAAAAATTTGATTTGGAAATCTTTAGCAAATAGTTTCAAGGAAATTTTTCTACAGGTGTAAAAAAAACATTCTTCGTGAGATGAAAAACGTAATATATCGTAAATTTGAATTGGTTTATCCTAACATGCTTTAATTGAGTTACAACGAAGTTTTTCATTAATGGCGCTCAAATTTTAAATTTAAATAAAACTAGTTGTGTATAAGATATAATTTATTTCAATGAAACAAATTATGTATGAGATATAATTTATTTATTTTTTTTATTGAAAAGTATTGAATTACATTAGGTATGGAATATAATATCGGCCATCGCGGTTCAGCTGGGGGGTGCGTATACGAGATGTCCAATTTTCAATGACTTGACCACATAAATCGAACTCGATATCATTAATAGCATTGGTTTAACTTTTAAGGCATCAGTCGTCTACAACTCATTTGCATAGACCTGTAATTGAACGTAGCCCCACAAGAAAAAACACCAAAAGACGCAGTTCTGGTCCGTGCCCAAAATTTTCCTTGAAAACGTCAAGATAAAATTATGACCGGTGTTTCGTATTATGTAATTTAATTACCAATCTCTCTGGAAAACGTGTTTTGCTTACATTTGTATTTGCTGCGCCCAAAAGATACATTTTTAGTGCACCTTACAATGTGAGTCTAACAGAGCTATATCACGTCCAGCTTCTATTGCACCTATAGTTCCGGTTTCGTGGTTTCGTGCTCAATATCATCTTAGTCTAACGTAGCACCCACTATTAGTGTTCGCGCCAGATGCCTAAAGACGACAACACAACGATATATTGATAATCGCAATACATACTCAACGGGCACTGCCATGTTGCCAACGATCTCTATAATATCATTGTCTTCTGTATTGCCTTCTAACAATGCCTGCACACGATCCGTGGATGTTCAGACTGTCGCTGGGCGCTGTTTGCCTGATAGGCTAGCTTAGTAATTTTGTCATTTTTTTCGACGCCGTCATAGTTCTCGCATTTGCAGAGTCCAATACTTTTCCTCTGACTTTCCTTTTCTGTAATTTGAGCATATTTTACACGATTCCTGGATGTTTAGACTGTCGCTGGGCATTGTATGCCTGATAGGCTAGCTACGTAATTTTGTAATTTTTTTCGACGCCGTCATAGTTCTCGCATTTGCAGAATCCAGTACTTTTCCTCTGACTTTCCTTTTCTGTAATTTTGAGCATATTTTAGACGATTCGTGGATGTTTAGACTATCGCTGGGCGCTGTATGTCCGATAAGCCAACTGCAAAATTTTGTCATTTTTTTCGACGGCGTCATAGTTCTCGCATTTGCAGAGTCCAGTACTTTTCCTCTGACTTTCCTTTTCTGTAATTTTGAGCATATTTTACACGATTCGTGGATGTTTAGACTATCGCTGGGTGCTGTATGTCTGATAGGCCAGCTATGTAATTTTGTCATTTTTTTCGACGCCGTCAGAGTTCTCGCATTTGCAGCGTCCAGTGCTTTTCCTCTGACTTTCCTTTTCTGTAATTTTGAGCATATTTACGATTCACATACGACGACATCTCTAATTTTTGTGCAATTTTCTATTTTATACCAATTTTCACTTATATTTCGGAAAATATTTATATTGTCTTATATTGCCTTATACTAGTGCTACATAATTTCTTTACATTGATACCCAAATATATTTTTTACGCATACACCTAGTCCGATGACGTTAAGGCAAAACATATTCTGCATGACAAACACGGACAGATGTACTTTATCCGTTGTGTAAAGTTATAAACATTTCGTTTAATAAATTTTTAGTTCAATTAATTCATTATTATTAGCGAATGAAACCTATACATATTATGTAATACACGAAATTTCGACCGGCTATCCCATACTTAACGAGGGAGCAGATGTTTTCACTTCAAAAACTTCCAAAATTTATTTTTAGAAGTTTCATTATGTTTTTGATGCAAAATAATACAAAAAATTGTATGTAATTAATATTTTGATTAAAACAAATAGATATAATTACAGTAGAATCTTAAAAAAGCCCACATTATTTAATTATCGCATTCCCGTGTGTCGAATATCCTAAGATGTGTCTTATCAGTTATACAGAATTATTTATAACTTTCCTCTTTTTTTAAATAACTTTTTTGTCCGTGAACCAAATGAAAAACGGGATCCTTATAAAATCACTCTTTAATTGAAAAGTCTTTAATGTACAACGTTGAAATTTGTGACAGTTGAATCTATTGATCTGCATGTTTTACCATAATAACGATACAAAAAATATCTAACGTTAACCAAGAAGAATCTTCACCACTACCCTTAAGCCTCCTCTATTCGCTGACTTCACCCATCTCTCGTTTGACCCACAGACATGTTTTATTCAACGGCACAATTCGTTATTGCTTTTCCATAATTTCTCGTGAAAATATGCGTACCGGTTCTCGACCCAGGCTCCGTATAAAAGGTGAACTTTACCGCTTCATCGGGGATGATATTTTATGTAGCCTGGACATATTACATAAATGTAGATGTGGCATGAAATATGACTGACGAAAGTTAGTATCGGCTCAGGTGTGACAAAATTATAAATGACACTTTTATATTAAGAAATAATAAGAATAAAAAAACAGTAAAAACATATTTCAGTAGTCAATAAGGATAATGAAAAATCGTGTATTTTTGGAAAGTATGGTCATTTCCTTAATTGATTTGTAAATAATATTTTTACGGAACTCCTTGATTTAGCAAAATGAAATAAAGTATCCCATCATATCCTTTATATGCAGATATAATATATTAATGTATGAAACTGGCAGGCTCATGGGAACTGTCGAAAACAGCCACGTATAAGTTGCAAAAATCGAAAAAAAAATTATTTTGACAACGACACGAAACGAATGTGACGGTCAAATTAAATCATCAGACAAAGCATCATAATTTCCGGTTCACAAAGGATTACCTTCTAAATAGTCAACTGGACAAAGTTCACTTTATTCGCTGATAATGCGAAATATACTCAAATATTATAGAAACGTGTCTGGGTTCCGCTAGAACATATACCTCATTCACCCAGTATTACGCTATCTTATTTTCACCTCTAATTTTACTGAATACAAATTCATCAGTATGCAAGATATTGAAAAAGATCTTGTCATTTTATTTAATTTAAGTTACCAAATTTTTACGCAGAAGTTATATTTTCAATGTCTACCTAATGTCAGTAAACTCTATATAGAAGTGATGCATATACAGTATGATTTCAGGGAATTTCTGGATTCTGGGATTTTCTGAGGCACTTCGTTTTTAAAATATTTTTTATAAAAATAACTGAGGATTTAAAAACCTTTTAACCAACCCATATCGATTATCCTAATATCTGTAGCTCTGGATTATAAAAATTGTGTGATTGTTACGGAATAAGTAAAATCTCTGTGATAATTGTAAAGAATAAAAATATAAGCATTTTTCTTTTACGTATGTCCTTTCATAGTTAAAGTATCAGTTGGTGCTTAAATGAAAATATGCACATTTTCCGTATATTTAACATCGCAATTCACATAAAAATATTTGCTATTTGGTTTTTTTTTTTAAAAGAAAACATCGTTCCGAGATTCAAACCCAGCATTTCCGAATCCAAATTTCAGTATTTCACCGCTGCGCCAGCGAATCAATTAGATAAAATAAATGTATACTTACTTAGCGTCAGGTAACCCTAACGCCAAGTTTCAAGATCTTCTCAACTAGAAATGCTTAAATAATATTATTAGACTCACGATTTGTACTGTACATTCTTTTCATGCTCTTTTATGGAAAAAAGGCTATACCTTTTATTTTTTAATACAATTTAGAGGCCAATAAATATTGATGATAACGTTTCGATATATTCCATGTTTTTTTATTCAATTATAACAAATCCAAGAAAATCCGTTTACTTCTCTATATACGAAAGTATATGATATTTGAGAGCATACAGCTCTCAAAAGTTGAATCTATTATAAAATAGTGCAGGGACCGTTGGAAATTGTTACTTTTTTCATATACTTAAAGGAAATTAAAATAAACATTATCATTTTCGGATTACAATAATATTTTCAGATCAAATCGGATAACACACGTATCGTATATCGGTCAGATCTGTGTAACACACGTATCGTATATCGTATCGCCTTGTAATTATAAATTTTTCAAATTAATTAATTTTTAAAATTAGAAAATACTGTAGACCGGTGAAAATTTGAGGAACGCTCTCGAATTGTGTAATAGGATCGAAGATGGTATACACTGATTAAATAATGAATAATGGCGACATATTTTGACATGCTAACTTCCATGCAGTAAATTGAATAATTGGAAAACAAATGAGATAATTTAAAGTAACTGTAAATTGTTCTCCTTGATGAAGGAAATTAAAATAAACATTATCATTTTCGGATTACAATAATATTTTCAGATCAAATCGGATAACACATGTATCGTATATCGGTCAGATCTGTGTAACACACGTATCGTATATCGTATCGCCTTGTAATTATAAATTTTTCAAATTAATTAATTTTTAAAATTAGAAAATACTGTAGACCGGTGAAAATTTGAGGAACGCTCTCGAATTGTGTAATAGGATCGAAGATAGTATACACTGATTAAATAATGAATAATGGCGACATATTTTGACATGCTAACTTCCATGCAGTAAATTGAATAATTGGAAAACAAATGAGATAATTTAAAGTAACTGTAAATTGTTCTCCTTGATGAAGGAAATTAAAATAAACATTATCATTTTCGGATTACAATAATATTTTCAGATCAAATCGGATAACACACGTATCGTATATCGGTCAGATCTGTGTAACACACGTATCGTATATCGTATCGCCTTGTAATTATAAATTTTTCAAATTAATTAATTTGTAAAATTAGAAAATAATGTAGACCGGTGAAAATTTGAGGAACGCTCTCGAATTGTGTAATAGGATCGAAGATAGTATACACTGATTAAATAATGAATAATGGCGACATATTTTGACATGCTAACTTCCATGCAGTAAATTGAATAATTGGAAAACAAATGAGATAATTTAAAGTAACTGTAAATTGTTCTCCTTGATGAAGGAAATTAAAATAAACATTATCATTTTCGGATTACAATAATATTTTCAGATCAAATCGGATAACACACGTATCGTATATCGGTCAGATCTGTGTAACACACGTATCGTATATCGTATCGCCTTGTAATTATAAATTTTTCAAATTAATTAATTTGTAAAATTAGAAAATACTGTAGACCGGTGAAAATTTGAGGAACGCTCTCGAATTGTGTAATAGGATCGAAGATAGTATACACTGATTAAATAATGAATAATGGCGACATATTTTGACATGCTAACTTCCATGCAGTAAATTGAATAATTGGAAAACAAATGAGATAATTTAAAGTAACTGTAAATTGTTCTCCTTGATGAAGGAAATTAAAATAAACATTATCATTTTCGGATTACAATAATATTTTCAGATCAAATCGGATAACACACGTATCGTATATCGGTCAGATCTGTGTAACACACGTCTCGTATATCGTATCGTCTTGTAATTATAAATTTTTCAAATTAATTATTTTTTAAAATTAGAAAATAATGTAGACCGGTGAAAATTTGAGGAACGCTCACGAATTGTATAATAGGAGGTAAGATAGTATATACTGATTAAATTATGAATAATGGCGATATATTTTGACATGCTAACTTCCATGCAGTAAATAGAATAGTTGAAAAAATTAATGAAATAATTTAAAGTAACTGTAAATTTTTCTCCCTGATCATTTCAGGCGTATGATTTAACTGTTCAATTCACTTTTCTGAGCAAAAGTGCAATACTGCATATTATTTTTCTTTCTGAATCATTTATTCGACAATTTTAGAAAAATTTGAAAGAAAAATTTATTTTTAACAAGCTTATATTAATTTCAGTGGTATGTATGTATGTTTAAATGTGAAGGACTCTTTCAATTACATTTTCACCCACTTCTAGACGTCCGTATTATTTAAAGTTTTACAGATGTATTAACCAAAGACAATATAAAAATTGTATTAAATAAAAAAAACATTTAGTCTTGTAACAAAAAAGACTAAAAAGAAAAAGAAAATTAAAGTTAAAAAAAACTAAAAAACAAACTTTCATAGCAATATGAACTAAAATATAAAAAATTTCTCTTTTTTTTATCGCTAGCTATTTGTAAAGGTAGAGTCTCTAAGACAATATAAGTCGAAAGCGCTCTACGCTATTTTTACATTGAAGTTAATTTTTTTGTCATCATGGACATCCTTTCGTTCGTGACCAAAATCTTATTATTCAAATATTATTTTTAGTTGATATTGATGTTGCAATAAAAGCGTGTTTGTTAGTTTTTCTAAATTATAATTTTATTTGAGAAACATTTTAATTTATTTGTTTACCTCATATTTTCGAAATTGCAAATAAATACTTAAAAAAAATTATGCTCTACATTATGTAGATAATTAAAGTTATTTTAATACCCATTGTTACTGCACATATTGGCAAAAGTTATAACTCTAATATATGTGTTTTATGTGCTCCAAATTAATTTTGTGATAAATTAATTCATAGAGCAATTTTTCGAACTTGTAATATTCGATATTATCTGTTAACTCTATAATTACAATTATGAGTGAACCATTTATTATAAAAGCTCCATGTATTAATTTTATCCTTTTTTAGAGTTCCATGCCTTAAAAAGGAAAACGGAACCCTTACAATTTCATTTACATATCTGTCCGTATGTCCGTCACAACCATTTTTTTTTCAGAAAATGCTTGACATATAAACTTGAAATTTGGCAGCTCAAAAATATTGATTTGTAAAATTTAGGACAGCAAATTAAGCTTTCGAAAAATTGTTTACAAGGGTCTCAAAAGTATTTTTTCGTCGTTTTAGATATTATATCTTGTTATTTTTGTTTAATCTGTTATTTTTTGTTTAGTTTAATCAGTTTTGAAATATAATTGTTATAATAAATAAATCCAAACTTTAAACTGTGTACATTTCCATATTGGTAATAAAGTTATATTAAATATTCCATTGGAAACCTGAAATTTATGTATGAAAGTACGAGGTACATATCGCCATACATTAGTTAGGTATCAGATATTAATTTGATACAAAATACGCAACATAAAATGAAAATATATCTTATTTTCCTTACATCGTTAAATAAAAAAAAATATTTTTTCTTTGTAAAAAACAAGAAAACAAATTTATATGCAAATTTCATATATCGGCTTAATCAGAACAGTTTCGAATTTAAAACTCTTTATTTGAATTTTCTTGCATTTTGCTTTCTCCACTAATCGCACATAGTTCCATCATAATCATCCTGACAAGCGAAAAATTATTCATATTAATAATGCAATTAAAATGGAGCGGGCACACACGACTCTGTCAATAGCAGAGGGTTCGTTAATTAATTCAACTTCATGTATTCGAATTCGTATAAAATAACTAATGATATTTAAATATAAAATCGAATCGGAACCGGTTCAAAGAGCATGAATTAAATAGGACCCTTTGGAAATTTTGAAATGCAAATTTTCAACTGAATTAGCTGAGGGACAACACTACTTCGTCCTTACTCGTATTATTTTAAATCAACTTTTGAAAATATGTAAAATATTCTCCAAAATGTGCACCAAAAATAGGCAATATCAATATTCAAATAAAGGAAAAATATCTACTGTCAATGTCTATACAATCTAAAAAAAATTATAAAGCGAACGCAGCGGATATTGTATAGAAATTGCATCTGGTTTTGTTAACGCAATGTATTTGAGCTGCTAACGTCATCTAGTTAGTTTTCATTGAACGACGCTTTAACTCTATTTGTCTAAATTGAGATAATATTTATTATTATTAGGTAAATACAACCATATCAATATGCTAATATAACATAAATTTTGAAATACGTATGCCGCTTCCTCGATCCTATAGTTAACATTGCAAACGTTATATTTGACATAGAAATAAAAAAATACTCATTTTTTGTATAGTTTTAGAGGAATTTTTTTTTATTTTTTTAGCTGGTTTAAACGTTAAAGTTTTATGTTTTATATTAGTCCAAAAAATAAAATATAAAAAAACTTATGTCGAAATTAAAAGCCAGAGTTCATACTGTAGCACTTTATCCCTGCGTTGATGACTCACTTAAGAAGCAACGGATTAAAAATGTTTCCAATACATACTTTTCATTTGTTGTAGCGTTGATAATCAGATAAAAAGCTGGCAAAACCTGGTAAATAATTTTTTTTTCAAATATCTACAACTCATGAACAACCCAAATGCCAAGTCTCTAGCCTTTAGATTGACAGGAAGTGCCCAAATAATATAATTACATAATGGTGCAGAACGCCTCTATAAATGTTTTAACTTTGAATCTTGAAAATCTTGAATTTTGATCTTTGAAAATATTTAGGGATGTGATTTTCCTGGTGTCAGTATCCAGGTGATTCTAATTTTTTGCTGCTTGGACAATGAAGGATTTTTCATAAGAAGTAGAAGTATGTTTAAGAATAAGTATGGTGAGTGAACTTTCAGATCGTAGCACAATGCGGTGAGCAAACAAATCTTTAAATTTATCCGATAATTTGATAGATAGAAGAAGATAATTTGGGCTCTGAGGATTTTTTTAATATATTAAAAAGAAGTGTAAGTATATGTAGTTGGCGTCGATCATGGATCTTCAGCCTTTTGGAAAGTGGCCTGTATTTAGAAATGTGATCATATTGTACGTGCCGAACGCATAAATTTTGAAGACGTTTCAAAGAGTGTATTCTATTAAAAACACGACGACTAGCATCATACACTTGAGAGCGCCAATTAAGATTTTGATCGATCAGCAGGCCAATATTTTTAACAGTTAACGTATATGGTATTATTGTAGTATTACCACTAATTTCGGTAAACTAGTTAGGTTTACTTTAGAAATCAATCTTTGACTACCAATGAACCCATTTCACAAGCCCACTGATCAATTGAAGCGAGATCTCGATTAAGGATGTCGATGATAAGGAATGAAGGTCCGAATGCGCATAGATTTTATGGTCTTATGCAAGATTAGTTATCTTTTAAAGTAAACGGTATGACCATTTATCGGTTATATATAAGAACCCAAAACCTATGAAAACTACACACCTTACTTTTTCTGATAGTGTTGAGCTATGAAAAGCTAAATCTTCCATAGTGATTTTACTATGAATCAGCAAAACTTCAGAATTAATTATCCCATTAATATCTTTTTAGACATTTATATTAAATTTGACAATTGCTTGAAAACAAAAGTAAAGTTGAATAATTATTCGACAAATAGAAATGGTTAAATGACTTTTCTGAAATAATTTCCAATGAGCATGCTCTTTGACGACTGTCATCGTCAACGAGCATGAAACGAAGAGTTTCACGTGGAACTCTATAATTAAATTGTCGGCTCTCAAAAATAATTAAAACAAAATGGGGACTTTGGAAACATAGACTTGTATTACTTCGTAAGGACAAGCCCATAACAACCAAAAAATATCCCCCTCAAAACGGTGCTAAATGACGATATTAGCAACGTTTCATTTCAGTTGACATTTCGATTTTCGTAAGTATGTTTATCCCGAAAACAATCATAAAATGCCGGATCGTGTAGTAAAAATATGTTTAAATTACAGTTCTAGAATTTTAGGAAAGGTTCATAAATGTTGCATTCGGTTAATTATCGTGTCTCATATGTATTTTTTTATTTATCGTAAAAATAGTTGTGTAGTAACTATATGAATCCCAACATTGTGACCTTGTAAGAACGTTTTTTCGTACATTACTTTTTTTAAATATTCATTTTTCTTTGGTTTGATTTTCGAAAATCTACTGATGTGTACGGTACCGGAAAAACAGGAAACCTTAGAAGCAAAATGAATTAGTATTTGTGAATCTGTCTGTCACTTCAATAATTTAAAAATTTTTAAACCAATAAACTTAAAATTGGAAATATATATATATATATAAAATGTTCATATGTTTTAGTAATTTCGTGATTAAATATGGCTAACGCATATACTTTTTGACAAAGCCTATACATGAAATACCACACGTACTTACACAGAGCTAATCATTGAGAGCAATGTCTACATGTTGAAGATTTTTAAAATCAGTTTTCAGTTTGTTAAGTATAATTAGAGCAAAAAGGATTTCGCACACTATTTAAGAAAATTTTAAGCATTCTACTATATATATATATGTATATATATATATATATATATATATATATATGTATATATATACATGTATTTATATATATAAGCCACCCTAATTTTGAATCATTCCTTACACATCTATTTAGTATAGTGCATTTGTATCTACCTATTATAATTTACTTTTTCATTACTTTACATAAATTCCAAGCTATTTAAGCATTGTCATATTAATATACATGCCTACAAATTGGAATTTTTTTTTAATTTGGTTAACAAATATTAAAATAAGAGAAAGCCACGACAACATTACATCTACGGTCGCATACGGTCGATCATGTGACCAACGAAGTAGTTTGGTTAATTCCAATAGATGGCGCACATCTACTGGTGTTGTCATTTTCGATTTGGTTTATGTTCCTTTGGTCGTATCTTGATATTTAAATCAATGGTTGAAAATGACAGCGCGTGTATATTTTAAAAGAGATACAATCGGGTGGTGAAACAAATCACTGTCAAGAAATTATTTTTTTTAATTTATAGTGAATAGAAACGTTTCATTTATAATATCAACACGTTATTGATCTTATTGCCACCAGCTCTTAATATGTTTATAATAATAACATGAGAAAAGTAACTCACCTTAAAGCTAGGCAAATTTAGATCGAACTCAGTGATATCTTTTGTAATAATTACGATAGAAGCATCATAAATACGTCTATTTATTTACTAGAAACAAAACTATGAAGGTGGGTGTAATTATAATTTTAGATCGAACTCAGTGATATCTTTTGTAATAATTACGATAGAAGCATCATAAATACGTCTATTTATTTACTAGAAACAAAACTATGAAGGTGGGTGTAATTATAATTTTAGATCGAACTCAGTGATATCTTTTGTAATAATTACGATAGAAGCATCATAAATACGTCTATTTATTTACTAGAAACAAAACTATGAAGGTGGGTGTAATTATAATTTTAGATCGAACTCAGTGATATCTTTTGTAATAATTACGATAGAAGCATCATAAATACGTCTATTTATTTACTAGAAACAAAACTATGAAGGTGGGTGTAATTATAATTTTAGATCGAACTCAGTGATATCTTTTGTAATAATTACGATAGAAGCATCATAAATACGTCTATTTATTTACTAGAAACAAAACTATGAAGGTGGGTGTAATTATAATTTTAGATCGAACTCAGTGATATCTTTTGTAATAATTACGATAGAAGCATCATAAATACGTCTATTTATTTACTAGAAACAAAACTATGAAGGTGGGTGTAATTATAATTTTAGATCGAACTCAGTGATATCTTTTGTAATAATTACGATAGAAGCATCATAAATACGTCTATTTATTTACTAGAAACAAAACTATGAAGGTGGGTGTAATTATAATTTTAGATCGAACTCAGTGATATCTTTTGTAATACTTACGATAGAAGCATCATAAATACGTCTATTTATTTACTAGAAACAAAACTATGAAGGTGGGTATAATTATAATTTTAGATCGAACTCAGTGATATCTTTTGTAATAATTACGATAGAAGTATCATAAATACATCTATTTATTTACTAGAAACAAAACTATGAAGGTGGGTGTAATTATAATTTTAGATCGAACTCAGTGATATCTTTTGTAATAATTACGATAGAAGCATCATAAATACATTTATTTATTTACTAGAAACAAAACTATGAAGGTGGGTGTAATTATAATTTTAGATCGAACTGAGTGATATCTTTTGTAATAATTACGATAGAAGCATTATAAATACGTCTATTTATTTACTAGAAACAAAACTATGAAGGTGGGTGTAATTATAATTTTAGATCGAACTCAGTGATATCTTTTGTAATAATTACGATAGAAGCATCATAAATACGTCTATTTATTTACTAGAAACAAAACTATGAAGGTGGGTGTAATTATAATTTTAGATCGAACTCAGTGATATCTTTTGTAATAATTACGATAGAAGCATCATAAATACGTCTATTTATTTACTAGAAACAAAACTATGAAGGTGGGTGTAATTATAATTTTAGATCGAACTCAGTGATATCTTTTGTAATAATTACGATAGAAGCATCATAAATACGTCTATTTATTTACTAGAAACAAAACTATGAAGGTGGGTGTAATTATAATTTTAGATCGAACTCAGTGATATCTTTTGTAATAATTACGATAGAAGCATCATAAATACGTCTATTTATTTACTAGAAACAAAACTATGAAGGTGGGTGTAATTATAATTTTAGATCGAACTCAGTGATATCTTTTGTAATAATTACGATAGAAGCATCATAAATACGTCTATTTATTTACTAGAAACAAAACTATGAAGGTGGGTGTAATTATAATTTTAGATCGAACTCAGTGATATCTTTTGTAATAATTACGATAGAAGCATCATAAATACGTCTATTTATTTACTAGAAACAAAACTATGAAGGTGGGTGTAATTATAATTTTAGATCGAACTCAGTGATATCTTTTGTAATACTTACGATAGAAGCATCATAAATACGTCTATTTATTTACTAGAAACAAAACTATGAAGGTGGGTATAATTATAATTTTAGATCGAACTCAGTGATATCTTTTGTAATAATTACGATAGAAGTATCATAAATACATCTATTTATTTACTAGAAACAAAACTATGAAGGTGGGTGTAATTATAATTTTAGATCGAACTCAGTGATATCTTTTGTAATAATTACGATAGAAGCATCATAAATACGTCTATTTATTTACTAGAAACAAAACTATGAAGGTGGGTGTAATTATAATTTTAGATCGAACTCAGTGATATCTTTTGTAATAATTACGATAGAAGCATCATAAATACGTCTATTTATTTACTAGAAACAAAACTATGAAGGTGGGTGTAATTATAATTTTAGATCGAACTCAGTGATATCTTTTGTAATAATTACGATAGAAGCATCATAAATACATCTATTTATTTACTAGAAACAAAACTATGAAGGTGGGTGTAATTATAATTTTAGATCGAACTCAGTGATATCTTTTGTAATAATTACGATAGAAGCATCATAAATACATCTATTCATTTACTAGAAACAAAACTATGAAGGTGGGTGTAATTATAATTTTAGATCGAACTCAGTGATATCTTTTGTAATAATTACGATAGAAGCATCATAAATACATCTATTTATTTACTAGAAACAAAACTATGAAGGTGGGTGTAATTATAATTTTAGATCGAACTCAGTGATATCTTTTGTAATAATTACGATAGAAGCATCATAAATACATCTATTTATTTACTAGAAACAAAACTATGAAGGTGGGTGTAATTATAATTTTAGATCGAACTCAGTGATATCTTTTGTAATAATTACGATAGAAGTATCATAAATACGTCTATTTATTTACTAGAAACAAAACTCTGAAGGTGGGTGTAATTATAATTTTAGATCGAACTCAGTGATATCTTTTGTAATAATTACGATAGAAGCATCATAAATACGTCTATTTATTTACTAGAAACAAAACTATGAAGGTGGGTGTAATTATAATTTTAGATCGAACTCAGTGATATCTTTTGTAATAATTACGATAGAAGCATCATAAATACGTCTATTTATTTACTAGAAACAAAACTATGAAGGTGGGTGTAATTATAATTTTAGATCGAACTCAGTGATATCTTTTGTAATAATTACGATAGAAGCATCATAAATACGTCTATTTATTTACTAGAAACAAAACTATGAAGGTGGGTGTAATTATAATTTTAGATCGAACTCAGTGATATCTTTTGTAATAATTACGATAGAAGTATCATAAATACGTCTATTTATTTACTAGAAACAAAACTCTGAAGGTGGGTGTAATTATAATTTTAGATCGAACTCAGTGATATCTTTTGTAATAATTACGATAGAAGCATCATAAATACGTCTATTTATTTACTAGAAACAAAACTATGAAGGTGGGTGTAATTATAATTTTAGATCGAACTCAGTGATATCTTTTGTAATAATTACGATAGAAGCATCATAAATACGTCTATTTATTTACTAGAAACAAAACTATGAAGGTGGGTGTAATTATAATTTTAGATCGAACTCAGTGATATCTTTTGTAATAATTACGATAGAAGCATCATAAATACGTCTATTTATTTACTAGAAACAAAACTATGAAGGTGGGTGTAATTATAATTTTAGATCGAACTCAGTGATATCTTTTGTAATAATTACGATAGAAGCATCATAAATACGTCTATTTATTTACTAGAAACAAAACTATGAAGGTGGGTGTAATTATAATTTTAGATCGAACTCAGTGATATCTTTTGTAATAATTACGATAGAAGCATCATAAATACGTCTATTTATTTACTAGAAACAAAACTATGAAGGTGGGTGTAATTATAATTTTAGATCGAACTCAGTGATATCTTTTGTAATAATTACGATAGAAGCATCATAAATACGTCTATTTATTTACTAGAAACAAAACTATGAAGGTGGGTGTAATTATAATTTTAGATCGAACTCAGTGATATCTTTTGTAATACTTACGATAGAAGCATCATAAATACGTCTATTTATTTACTAGAAACAAAACTATGAAGGTGGGTGTAATTATAATTTTAGATCGAACTCAGTGATATCTTTTGTAATAATTACGATAGAAGCATCATAAATACATCTATTTATTTACTAGAAACAAAACTATGAAGGTGGGTGTAATTATAATTTTAGATCGAACTCAGTGATATCTTTTGTAATAATTACGATAGAAGCATCATAAATACATCTATTCATTTACTAGAAACAAAACTATGAAGGTGGGTGTAATTATAATTTTAGATCGAACTCAGTGATATCTTTTGTAATAATTACGATAGAAGCATCATAAATACATCTATTTATTTACTAGAAACAAAACTATGAAGGTGGGTGTAATTATAATTTTAGATCGAACTCAGTGATATCTTTTGTAATAATTACGATAGAAGTATCATAAATACGTCTATTTATTTACTAGAAACAAAACTCTGAAGGTGGGTGTAATTATAATTTTAGATCGAACTCAGTGATATCTTTTGTAATAATTACGATAGAAGCATCATAAATACGTCTATTTATTTACTAGAAACAAAACTATGAAGGTGGGTGTAATTATAATTTTAGATCGAACTCAGTGATATCTTTTGTTATAATTACGATAGAAGCATCATAAATACGTCTATTTATTTACTAGAAACAAAACTATGAAGGTGGGTGTAATTATAATTTTAGATCGAACTCAGTGATATCTTTTGTAATAATTACGATAGAAGCATCATAAATACGTCTATTTATTTACTAGAAACAAAACTATGAAGGTGGGTGTAATTATAATTTTAGATCGAACTCAGTGATATCTTTTGTAATAATTACGATAGAAGTATCATAAATACGTCTATTTATTTACTAGAAACAAAACTCTGAAGGTGGGTGTAATTATAATTTTAGATCGAACTCAGTGATATCTTTTGTAATAATTACGATAGAAGCATCATAAATACGTCTATTTATTTACTAGAAACAAAACTATGAAGGTGGGTGTAATTATAATTTTAGATCGAACTCAGTGATATCTTTTGTAATAATTACGATAGAAGCATCATAAATACGTCTATTTATTTACTAGAAACAAAACTATGAAGGTGGGTGTAATTATAATTTTAGATCGAACTCAGTGATATCTTTTGTAATAATTACGATAGAAGCATCATAAATACGTCTATTTATTTACTAGAAACAAAACTATGAAGGTGGGTGTAATTATAATTTTAGATCGAACTCAGTGATATCTTTTGTAATAATTACGATAGAAGCATCATAAATACGTCTATTTATTTACTAGAAACAAAACTATGAAGGTGGGTGTAATTATAATTTTAGATCGAACTCAGTGATATCTTTTGTAATAATTACGATAGAAGCATCATAAATACGTCTATTTATTTACTAGAAACAAAACTATGAAGGTGGGTGTAATTATAATTTTAGATCGAACTCAGTGATATCTTTTGTAATAATTACGATAGAAGCATCATAAATACGTCTATTTATTTACTAGAAACAAAACTATGAAGGTGGGTGTAATTATAATTTTAGATCGAACTCAGTGATATCTTTTGTAATACTTACGATAGAAGCATCATAAATACGTCTATTTATTTACTAGAAACAAAACTATGAAGGTGGGTATAATTATAATTTTAGATCGAACTCAGTGATATCTTTTGTAATAATTACGATAGAAGCATCATAAATACATCTATTTATTTACTAGAAACAAAACTATGAAGGTGGGTGTAATTATAATTTTAGATCGAACTCAGTGATATCTTTTGTAATAATTACGATAGAAGCATCATAAATACATTTATTTATTTACTAGAAACAAAACTATGAAGGTGGGTGTAATTATAATTTTAGATCGAACTGAGTGATATCTTTTGTAATAATTACGATAGAAGCATTATAAATACGTCTATTTATTTACTAGAAACAAAACTATGAAGGTGGGTGTAATTATAATTTTAGATCGAACTCAGTGATATCTTTTGTAATAATTACGATAGAAGCATCATAAATACATCTATTTATTTACTAGAAACAAAACTATGAAGGTGGGTGTAATTATAATTTTAGATCGAACTCAGTGATATCTTTTGTAATAATTACGATAGAAGCATCATAAATACATCTATTCATTTACTAGAAACAAAACTATGAAGGTGGGTGTAATTATAATTTTAGATCGAACTCAGTGATATCTTTTGTAATAATTACGATAGAAGCATCATAAATACATCTATTTATTTACTAGAAACAAAACTATGAAGGTGGGTGTAATTATAATTTTAGATCGAACTCAGTGATATCTTTTGTAATAATTACGATAGAAGCATCATAAATACATCTATTTATTTACTAGAAACAAAACTATGAAGGTGGGTGTAATTATAATTTTAGATCGAACTCAGTGATATCTTTTGTAATAATTACGATAGAAGCATCATAAATACATCTATTTATTTACTAGAAACAAAACTATGAAGGTGGGTGTAATTATAATTTTAGATCGAACTCAGTGATATCTTTTGTAATAATTACGATAGAAGCATCATAAATACATATATTTATTTACTAGAAACAAAACTATGAAGGTGGGTGTAATTGTAAGAGTTTTAAATTATATAGAAAACCCGACTCGAATAATGAATTCTTATAAGGATAGCAATCAACACCTACGTGTTTTAAGTGAGTAATAATTACAATTTATTTTGTTTTCATAAGAGTCGGTGTCAAATCCGAACAAAAGTGAAAAGTACTGGTAGTTCAATAAAATTATCCTAAATATAATTTCGTAGACCATTTAGTAAATGTTTTAATACGATTTAAGATCTGAATGATTATGTATAATGGTCACATTGAAGGAATTATATAAAATTTAATAGATTATAAAAAAATATTTAACTAATTTTTATCGTAACATTAACGATTCACGAGATTTACAGTTTTAAAATTTTAACAAAAATGGCGAATTTATCGTAACCTCTCAGACAATGCTAACTAGACAAATTATTCAAGATGTTACACTAAACAATATTGTCAAAAAAAATAATTCGAATGATGATATCAAAAAGAAGTATACTTTTGTTGGATTAAGTAGAAAAACATAATCAAACGAATCTCACTTTGAATTGGACGAACACTGGAATTTTCTTTTCATTCTATATATAGTTTGAGGTATAGTTTGTTCATAATTTTGGTAGTATGTCTTCAGATATATACTGAATAATATCCAAAAATCCTGGCCTCCAACCCCACCCCACCTTTTCTGCAATTACACAACCTAAAATTTTGAAAAATATTCCGTTTTTAAAAGCCCGTAAAATGGTAAAATTTTATTAAATGTGCAGCATGGTTTTACTTCTGTAAAAGATATAGCAAGTAATATATTGGGTAAAATTAATGTTTGCAAATATTTTATTGGAAATACTATGTAAACTTAAATGTTAATAAGAGTGTGCGTGAATATGTACCAATACAAATTCTACTGCGAGTAGTAATCAGCAAGTTTTTTAAAGACATACATATTAAAAAATAGGAAGACCTATTAAACATACCGTTCTTAGAAGGAAACTGTAGAGGAAAGAGTAGACCATTTGAAAAAAATATAGAGGGCAGAAATTCAGTGAATATTGGAAGAAAGAAAGCATAGCCGAGTAAATGTAGGCTTCCACAAATGAGAACTTATGCCAATAGGATCCTAAATAATGCCTAACCCTATTTTCGAATATATTTAGAATATGTTTTTAAAAACGCGGTTCAAAATTGTTAAAAACATATTTTTGTATTCCTGATAACACAGAACAAAAATGTATACTTTGTTGTCTTTTTGCATAGGCATTGAACAGAGTTCGCCATGAAGGTCTACTATCCAAATTAAGATCGTTTCTTTCTGACGATTTTTATCAACTCTTAAAATCTCATCTGACTAATTAATACAACTTGAAGCTGATCAAGGCTGGGGTCATTCAGGGAAGGGTCCTAGGCCCAGTGTTGTATTTACTATACGTTAATGATGTATCTTTAATTAGCCACTTTTGCTAAAGATACGCCAAGGAATTAAACCAATCCAAATGATTGGTTTAATTCAATATTGATTTTACAACTAAACTATAGTAGAATACACAGTCTTCATTAATGACACTCATTTTCCATATTTCCACACAGGTATAAATATCATGGTATGGCTCTTGATGTCAAGCTTCGATCTAAAGAAGGTGTTAAGAAGAAACGCCAAGTTCTGAAAAATGTATTGGTTACTTGGTCGTAATTCTGAGCTATCAACATACAACAAATTTATATAAGCAAGCTCTCCGTTCAAGCTATCCGTTTATGACGATATGAATTTATGGAATACGGCTATGGGGCTGCGCCAGTAATACTAATATCCAAGTGAAACAATGATATAAAAATAAAGAGCTTAAATATATAGTTAACGCTCCTTGGTACTTTATTAACCGTGACGTACATCGCGATCTTCAGATTGAGATGGTAGAGAATATTATTAGTAGATTTGCTAGCTCTCACCAAAAGAGACTCCAAAATCACATCAGCGTAGAGGCATCCAGACTCTCATACGTGTAAATATTAATATAGACTCAAAAGGATGAAACCTTTTGATTTTACGAGATCTTAGAACATTAAATGATTCAACGAAAATATATTATTTAAGACAGTTCTTAGTATATTCATTTGGTAAGAAATTAACCTTTACTTTTGTAAGTAGTTTTAATAGAGTTATAAAAAAATATTCCTGATAACGTCATTTCATGTGAAAAATACACATTCGTAACTCAAGTGTCCAAAAAGTTCGATTTTGTACAGTACTTTTAATGAGTACCATTCACCAGGTCTCTTAGGCCTACAAATCAACAATAATAAATTAGTACACGTAACAAAAATTAAACTTCTTGGCGATCTAATCTTTGATTTATAAGTATATAGGAAGGGATAAAACGGCAGAGAGAGAGGGAAAAAAATATATACTAAGTGTAAGTCCATAGATTCTAGTAAATTTGTATATGAATATTTTAATACTATACGTTCTGAATAAAATGTTATTACAAATCGACGTAAACATCTTATAAAATCTTCTCATAAATATTCAAAAACTATTGTCAATTAAAAAAATGCCACGATTCTAGTACCACGGCTAAATGCGGCTAACGGAAGTCGGAATATTTCTGTTGTATATTGCATTTACGACAACTATACGTGTGGGTTTATTGCGGACTTATAAATAAACTAAGTACATACGTTTTAGTCTTGTAAATGATGAAGGACACGCAAAATTACTAATAAATCGATCAATCATAAATAAATACGACCTTTCGACCTTTACATTTTCTTCGCAGAAAATGTCAAAGTCGAATTTCCTATGAAAAGTCAAAGTCGAATTTCCTAATGTATGATCAAATTTCATATAAATTTTTTTTTTATTTTTCTTCCACCATAATCTTAAAAAACTAATTTGAGTCCCTAAAAAATTAAGGCTTTAATAAAACTGATACTGAATTGAAACTGATAAACGTATTGAAATAAAGCTATTATTAGATGAATATCTATATTTTTTATTAAGAGGTATCATAACTTTAAGCCCTTATAAGGATAAAATTAATACGTTTCGTCTATATAAATAAAACAAGCCTTTAAAATTTTGGAATCACAGGATGGTGCGAGTTTACATTTACATTATACAAAGTAATGCGAGTGTAGGAAGCTTAAGTCGCTGTGTGACCCACTGCAACCATGGTTTCACTCAAAGCACGCAATCTAATTAATGTGTCCATTTACGTTTATCAGTACGAGGTTGGCACAGTGTAACTACGGTAATATTCCTTGCTTTAAATTATGACCTTATTCCCCATCTGATACCGCATAATTATATTTTCGTGCAGTGTGGGGTTCTTTCAATGTGTATATGTAACATATTTCCACTAGTAAGAAAGTTTTTGTAGATTTCTAAGAGATATTCTGTCTTGAATATATTTGGCGTTAATTTTGTAGAAATTCATTATTCACAATTAAATGAAACTACGTGATGTAGTATTATTTCTACTTTCTTTAAGTTCTTTACCGCGACCTAGGTTTCGTTGTATTTCAACATCTTCAGGTGGGCTATTAGCAAAGAATATTAGCATTTTTTGCTAATGGCCCACCTGAAATGTTGTAATACAACGAAACCTAGGTCGTGGTTAAAGAACTTAAAGAAAGTAGAAATAATACTACATCACGTAGTTTCATTTAATTGTGAGATATTCTGTGGTTCGGTTGCGTGTTGGAATTTTAATTATGAATTTCAAATTTTTAATTTACAAGGAAGTCAACATAACTCTCTCAGATTTCAATGTTAAAATGTAAAATTTGAAATAGTTCCAAATAACTGAATGTTTTTTTGTGACTTACGTCGTATTCGTATTCGTGATATCGGGAATATTGAACTTTTAATTTTAGACTATTGTTCAGGTTTTAAGTTCCAGGATTAACAAAGTTGACAATGTAAGAAGTAAAATGCTGTTATTCTTCTTTAGCCTCCAGACAATACCAATAGGTATTTAATTTAAAAAAAGTATAAGCAGAACTCGCGTTACGAGGATTCATTCACACTTAGGCATAAACATTTCATGGTAGATAGTACTTCCCTCAAATAATTTAGCAATATTTGTACTATTTTTCAATAAATACATTGCCCATAATGTCTTCCAAAAACGTAGACAGGCCGTAAGTTTCTGAAAAAAAGTAAGATTAAGAATCGTTGCTGTAGTTTTCCAATAAATGTTAAATATATTTCTACTAGTCCTATTTTTCTCATAATCAGCAATTTTTTTATTTCTGAGATCTTTCAGTTACTACGTTACACTACAGATAAAATAAAAAGAAAGTTACTTCATTCGCCACCTCCAATAAATATTAATTATTAGTATATGCTGACATGCTTAAATGTTATAATAAATTTCAAGTCTGTTTGCCCAACGATTTCCGAAAAAAATGGCGGTTATAAACAGATCGATGAACGGAGGCATTTTCTAAGTGTTCTGCTTTATTTTACTTTGAGATAACAAACCCTAAAATCCTCAGTTTTTGCTGCAGCAAAAAAGCTCACAGTGCTATTTTCTTAAATTTTAATGGATTAATTTTTTATGAAATACAAAAGGCTTAAATTTTCATATTACGCTTTGCTCGCCATATCTTAATTGTTTGATAATGAAATATAAATAAAAATAAATATACGTTCACAACTAAACCATCTCCTATTAAACGTAATTTATTTCGAGTTTCCTTCTTTACTTGATTATATTACAGTTCACATTACCTCCATGACAGTTCTCCATTATTTAAGCACAGTAAACTTCATCAAAGAAAAATGATTCAAAAATCTAAAATAATTCTAAAAGTTTTCATATGTAGTATAAACCTGAAAGACTACTTCACATCATGATATTTTTGAGTCAATCAAAAAGGGGATATTTCTATCTAATATATAAATAATAACATACACCATTATTTATTATATTGGATCAACAACGAATCAATATACATTATAGAAATTTATATCAATAAAAAATATATAATTTTATAAAGAAGCTCAAGATGTGGCAGACTATTTTATACTTCCAGCAATAAATCACTTTAATTTTTTGTCGGTCGACAAATACTAGTTTTTAGATTAAAATACATATTACACGGAATACTTACGCGAGCTTAACTCTGGCACTATTGATGTTATTTATTTATTTAATTTCGGGAAAGCGATTTTCAAATTCATATTTAAAAATGTGAGCAACAATTTTAGACTCATTACTATTCTGTTCTGAATTAAATTTATTTCAATTTTCATCAACCGTCAGCTAAAAGTAAAGGATAATATGTAAAATACACAAAATCTCGTAGTCAAGGGATCAAAATATACACAGATGTCTGACGTTTTTGATGATCCTTTTGTGAACGGTAAGGGAAACAAGTGGAATATCATCATCAAAACTCAACAAAAAGCTCTAAATACAGTTCAAAGCTTTGGTAATATAGCAAACATTTCTGTTTATTAAAACTATGCATTAACTTATCAAAATAAACTTTTTTTTACACCATTTACATGCTTTTATTAGTTTCAGTTGTACGTACCTATGTGCATAAAAAAATATACCAAATCGATTTCCGCCCACTATTAATTGTCGTATCGATTTACTTTTCAAATTTGTGCAATTCTGGTGACAATACAATAATATGGTATCATCGATCTTACATGATGTTAGAGGAAATAGGTGGTCATGAGAACTTTTTAATGGCTCGCAACAAATCCATAGTGTTTGAATTCGTTTTATTTGTCTCTATGAGTATTTTGTTGACATATTTAAACCGAGAGGATCTGATAATGGAGGAGGGAAATAGTCACAGAAACTTCTCAATGGCTAATAATAAACTCAACGAGTTTTGGCTTGTTTGATTTTTCTCAATAAACCCTTTGGTAAACAAATTTTTTTGGATTATATTGCAGCTTGTTTACTCATGTGTCAGCATCTTACGAGATAAATACAACTTCTTATGAGTTAGCTCAACTTTAACTAAAACTTCAACAAACTTCATAATCAATTAATAATATCAGAATGGATTGCCGTATTAATATTATTATTCCAAAATTAAATTTATTTGTCAGTCTGCTTGTAATCTAAAACTAAATAACGAATTACTACCAAATTTTGCATACGCACAGCTTATGCAATGGAGTTATGTGTGAGCAATTACCACAAAACGTATGTTTGTATATTTGTTACTTGATCATGCCTGATTGGCTGAGAACATTGTTATGGAAATTAGTGTTAATATAGTTCAATATTAATACTCATATTTAAATAAGATTTTATTTTCAGTTACAGCCTAATGCTTGTAGAATGAAACTTTACTTAATATTAAAACATGAGTACTGTAACACATCAAAGAATAGCTCAACCTATATATTAAATCTTTTACTCAAGTATTTGGATAGCATGAAACATGCTCTGCAATACTAAAACTAGTACTTTTAAAACATATTTGTAAAAAACTACTACGTTCAAGTAAAAAACCAGCATTGAAATAAAAATATGCCACTTTTGAAATAATATAACCTATCAATCATGCTACATCAACTAATATACCTTAATTAGAAGACGCTTTTAACAATCAAGTGTGCCTCTAAACATATATAATTTGAAGCGCATTGAGGGATTTAAATAAGTATATTTATACATTTGCCTTTTTTATTATATATAAGTATATTTATACATTTGAAGCGCATTGAGGGATTTAAATAAGTATATTTATACATTTGCCTTTTTCATTACTTTATCTTTTATTGTAATTTTATTGTTGGTTAAGTTTGAACCACTTCTATTATATTTGTTCATCTCTCGTAATATTAAACAATCTAATAAACTTGACTTGTATTGTTTCTCTTTGTTCGATGTCCTTTGTGTTACTAAGCTATGATTTGACAGGACTAAACGTCTGACGCGGGTTAAGTTCCCGTCAGCTGCCAAGATTTAACCGATATCAGAAATTCAAATAACGCTTTGAAATTGTATGCTCGTTAATCATTAATTCAAATGTTGCGTATCGTTTCCCCATTAGGTGCATATAATTATTTATTGTTTCATGTCAATTATTTGCAAAGTTTACTTCCAGATTTTAAAAACTATATAAACTTTTAATTACATATCACACAGAATTAATAAATTATCACTTTACGGGATGGAAGAGCAGGACTTCTCGTCCTGCAAAATGATAAAACGGAATCCTTATAGGATCACTTTGTTTTACCTCTGTCTTCTGTCCGTCTGTCGTTCGAAGCCCTTTTTCTCAGAAACGGCTGAAAATCGTATGGCCCTTTAAAGCGTATTTTTTGTGAAATATGTAATGGCGCATTTGATTGGGAGTTAAATATTCTAATGGCACATCGCGACGTGCCATTCGGCCTACTTCGCGTCTTGTCTCTTTTCGACTTAATTCGACCAGCTTCGCCTCTTGTCGGCTAACAGCATTATTAACAACTATCTTATTAACTACTCTCATTATTTTGAATTTGTTCAACCAAAAACAAATTTTATGTTTCGCATCTGCCAGGCGTCCCATGACGGCTTACAATTTTTTTTTCATTCATGCGATAGATAGTCTTATGCACTGATCATCAAAATCTACAAAGTACTTCCGGTTGACCTACAATCTTGGTAGTCGGTAAAATGGTGGGCCTTACAGCACAAGGGAAAGATGCAAAAATCATTAATTTATAATTTAATATAGTGAATAATTCAATATATATATATATATATATATATATATATATATATATATATATATACATATATATATATATATATATATATATATATATACATATATATATATATATATATATATATATATATATATAATTTACTTATTTATAACATAGTCTTACCGCTGATCATTAAAACCTAAAAATTCCCAAAAATCAATCATTTCTAATTCTATGTGGAATCTAAATATATTATTTCTAAAAGGTGTTTTTTGGTCGAGCGGCTCGATCTCTTTAACTACTGCACCAAAAAAAATAAAAAAAATACCCACTTAAAGCTTATGTTTTCTACTTTGGGCGAAAAATATAAAAAAATTCGAAAAAAATCTTTTTGTTAATAAAAAAAATATTTTTTATAACAATTGGCATGAGCGCCATCTGTGGGCGACACATCAAATATCTTAGCCAAATTGTATACTTGGAACACGCTAGATGGCAATATAGTGCGAAGACTTCGCACGGGTCAGCTGGTTATACATATTCATAATTAGTTTCTATTGACGCCTATATAAAGTGTAGTAGACAATATATTTATGTTGTGAAAAATAAATATTTATAAATAGTTTAATAACAAATATTATAATAAATAACCTTGAATGTTCATAAAATGTGCCAAAATGTGTCTAAATATACCTGAAACACTCGTATTTCCAATTCTATTCGTGCTACAATTCTCAAAATGCGATTCCCGTGCAAAATTTCCAATCCGTTACAGCCATGTCAGTAGCCTTAGTTCTTCTACCAATGTCCTCATTACGGATCAAATTTCTCGTTAAGTTCATTAGAGAGTGAGGTCACACTTCTGTACGTCATTCTAATAATACAGCCCGGTGGAAGGCCTCCGTCTTCAAACAATGAGGTATTTTGTACAAGAAGATTTATTGAAATTTCCCGAACGCTACCCAACCGACTCGGATTCCCTGATAAACCTCTTTCACGAAATTGGATTTACCTGATTGAACATACACTTTTTTGGCTGTGACTAAAATAGAGATTAAAGTAAGATTGACAGGAACTCAGTGTTTGTTAGTAAATTTTACGTGATTCCACGATATATGTATATGGTTTAAATTCATAAGAGATATAAAATGAATATTATTCACTTTATTGAATAAAAATATAAATCTTAACTCAAATGTTACTCGAAAAAGAATCTTTGTTTTACTACAAAATAATTTCGTGTGTAGGTAAGCAAATCTTTTTCTTCCAACTTTTCGTAACCCAAAAACGTGAATAGTTTCCTAAAAATCGTCAATTACATAAGCAATGCTGTCAAAGTAGTGCAACATAGCCGCAGGTAGAAAAAAACCATTATACATGACAAAAGATCACGTCAAACTTTAAATACTACATATTGTCTCCTTTTCAACGGCACATCAGTAATATGAAAAAGTGTACTTCATTTGAGAAAATCATTGAGTAAAATGTGATAAAGTAATATCTTACAAATTTGATGTATTAAGACAATTTTAAGAATTCGTAAGACCAAAACGACAAATCGGACAAATCAGATCAGACATCACTCAAATATTTTGTTGATGACAAAGAAACAAAACAACTAAATACAAAACAATAAGTTCTATTCCCTGTGACCCTGAATGCGATACCTTTTACCCTTGATCGCTATTTTTAGTAAATACAGTATATAAAACAAGATGTGCCCTCTTGCTAGCAACCTAACAAAGGACAATTGATCATTGCCCACTTGGAAAAATCGGTGGAAAAATTTCATCGAATTATTTCTTTTACGCAAATCAAAAAAACTAGATCTTATTTTCCATAAAAACTTGGGGTAGTTTTTATATTTAGTCCAAACAAAATAATGGCAAACGCAAATCCAAATTATGCGTTTAATAACATTTCTGCCTCCATCTAGTGTTAGCTTAATTAGCACTTGTTGCACTTCTAGAATAGATAATGTATAGAGGAAGTTACGAAACAAAGATATAACTACGCTACCGATAGACGATAGGAGACAAAATAATTGGTTTCGTTTTGTTACTAACGTTACGCTAATAATTGAAATGGTATAAACCCATTATTAACAAATCTAACAAAATAAAACATTTCTGTCTATCAATCATATTTTTAATACAAAATAGGCTCCATAAAATATGAGATATGGGAAAAATAAATATTTGCATGTTTAATCTGTTAAAGTTGTAATTAACGTAGATTTTAAAGTTCAATCGAAACTATTATTTCAGCTTTTAAAAATCACAAGTTCTAAAGACTAGCATTGATATTTATAAAAGTCCAAATTAATGAAATAAATTTAACTGTAATTACATTTCTATACATTAAGGTAAGAGACGGGACTGAAACTGGTTTGATCTTTAACATCTTATCATTTAATTAACACACTCCACTAGTGCATGAGTAGTCGAATATTTTCTAGAACCACTGGCTATATTTTCATATGACAAAATGCACATAAAATATGAAGAGGTGATTGAAATTAATTACCTTCAAATTATATAATTTACAGGTTCGCAACGAGTACCGCGAGAAACATTTCTCAAAAAGGCCGTCTAAAAATAACTGAATGGACAAATCTCGAGATAATTTCCCTTTGAGGTGAACGGCCTGCGGTTATTTCCCACACCGAATGCGGTCAGAGTTTAAGTGGGATTAAGCTCGGTTGCGCTTAACGAGCTCAGTTATAATTAACCAACATAATTTAATTTTGTCTTTCATCTTATTTATGTGTCGTGATAAAAAGGATGAGATAAAAGTAAATAAAATTAAAATAAGGGTATTTAACATCTACTGCGGTAATAAAATATTTATAACGATTTCTGAAGAAGCACTATGTCTAAACTTATTTAGCTACTAGGAACAAGAGCTATAGATATTAAAATAATTATATAATAACTAAATATAATTTTAAAAGAAGAAAAACTGACTTGAAAATAAACTTTTTATAAGAATAACTTTTAATATAATACAAACTACTTATATTGATTAATTTTGGTTGGAATCGATGCCAAGTCCAATAAATATAAACAGTAAAAATAATCTAGTAAATGCAGCACAAAATGTAAGATCGTAATGCGTTATTTCAATTTTTTTATTATATCGTTGAGCGTTACATTCTGAGAAATTTGCCAAGTTGGCGTGGTCTAAGAATTTACAAGCAAAAGCTCAAATAAAGAAATCATAGAAAATTTAAAACTCCAAAAACAATTAGTTTCACCCTTTTTGTCATAATTTTAACGATTTACGAAATATTTAACTTTATAGTTTCCACATAGATGGCGGCAGATTTAGGAGTACCTCTCCCTCTACGCCAAATTTGAAAATTACTAAGGACGTAACCGTTAAGATGAAATATAGCCAAGAAAAAAGTTAAATTGGAAAACGATGCAAAACTAAGTACAATTTTACTGAAATGAGGAAAAAACAAAATAAAACGAATCTTACTTTCAATTTCGTCATTCATGTCCAAATGTTTTTTAAAGTCAATTTTCCTTTTCTATAAAGTTTAATTTATTTTCCATTTTTTTGTTTTGTTTTTTAAAGATTTGTATTAGAATATACAAGTAGGTCTGCTGACACACCGGTTTTATGGCAAAAAGAGAGACGAAACAAATCATTGTTTGGAAAGAAAAATACGGGTAGAACCAAGAATTCAATAAGAAGTTTGGAGAGAAAATGCTGAACAACGTGAAAAAAGATTATTTTATAAGCTTATACTAAAAGGATCTTAAGTATAGAAAGTATAGAGAATAAAATTTAAATTTCTAAATCTGAAATAGTTGTTAACTGATGGAATTCACATTTTAAGATGAAAATTCTATAAGTTTGAAAAATTTTCTCCCTCTTATAAATCGCTTAAAATTTTACTACTGAATCGTTCTAAAAAATGGAACAAAAATAAATTATGCACTGAATTGTCACATAAGCTACATTACTGTCGTTCATGCAAAAAGTAGCGGGATTATAGTAATGTTTCTATGAAAATATTTTTAAGTGACAACTCATGAGATATACTTAATAATTATGCCAAGTTTCTGCGTTGAACGGTTTCTGATAAAAAAAACTGTGAGATAGACATAAACACGAATGGAAATAAAATGCTTTCATTTTTTTTTCTTTCGAGGTACCATCCTTATAAAATGAATATTTATGAAATTCCAATCTATTTAAAAAAGACGATAACTATTATTTTTGATACATAAATGGATCCGGATCATAATTTCAATGACAGTCACCAATCGGCGATACATTTTATCTATTTAGTACAACTTAATTCAACGTCAAAATCAATGCTAAATTTCAGAGAATCCCGAGTTTTTGCAACACTATACAAACAACCAAGATTTTAATAAAATTATGGGTCAAAAAGGGTTTAATATTTTGAAATAATTTTTGGGAGATAATTTTTTAAAATTATTACATGCGAGATTCAAAAAAAATAAAAAGAAGATTTAAAATGGATCATATTTTAACGGAAATTATGGAAAAAATGAAGAATAAATTTAAGTAGAATTAACCAAAATGGAAATAGTGAGACGCAAAATAATTTTTACTTTTTCAATTTTACTTCAATTAGACACTTTTATGGAAGTTACTAACCATTCTGAGATACAATGATATACGTTTAAAAACACTGTTCTCAGAGAAAGTCGATCCAATAAACGTGCGATTGATGAACTTCATCTGTAAAAATATGAAAAAAAAAATTTGTTCACATATAATATTAACTTTGAAACCAATCAATGATCAAGTTATTTTTCATCCAGCAATATTTACTTACAAACGATTGTTGGCGTATGTGTTTTGTCGGCCAAAGTGTCCAAAACATATTAATTCAACGACCTGCAGGGATCGACTGATCGGCTGTAATTCAAGTATTTGCTTTTATTAACAATATGGAATGGGTTAATGTACAGAATATTTTTGGAAAAATTGTGTGTTGGGATAATGACATAGAGCTCCAAATTTTTACAACTAACAAATGCAAAAAGAATATATTGCTCACATATTTATTAATACTTTTTGACCCAAGTTTATTACAAATTGTATTTTAACATCTTGGTTCTGATCGATGTCTGTAATATAGTTTTTTGTCATTTTAACTTAGTTTTTTCTTCATAATTTGTGTTTTAAGGGACGAATAGAAAAATTAGCCCCACATGCTATAAACGAAAAAATTTTCTAAGTGCTGAGATTACAACCACTAATGCGGCATATATTATTAAGTAGCTTTTTGATCATTTCATTACATTACAAAGAGCGTGTACCGCTACATTACGGTGATGGAGACTTAATTTCTTCCTACCTTATTCTAAACATATTTCTAAGGCGGTACCTTAGAAAAATGTTATAATCCATCAAACTAATGTAAAAAAATTAAGGGTGTGCAACTCAGTAGACGTGACAAAAGTAAACTTCTTTTGACCATTTAAACCCCAATTTGTAAGTATATAATAAGGGGTTAAATGACAGAGGAAGAGGGAAAAGGAGGAAAAGATTCTAAGAGACTTATAAATGGGAAAGAAATCTTTGTATAAATTTGTATAGAAAATTTTCATTTAAACAAATAGCCGCGATACTAGTACAAGAATACGGCTTAATGCGAATGAAGGAGGTTGGAATATACTGCTCATATTATAAATTATATTTATGACAACCGTATGTACAAGTTCATTGCGGATTTTTACAAAAATTAAGTACGTTTGTTGTTAGTCTTGTAATCGAAGAAGTACACGCAAAATAATTAATAAATCGATCATAAATAGATAAATAAATCGAGAAAATTTTGACACATTACTTTTGACATACATAACGTACAAAACAACTGATAAAAAGATTGACGCCCACTACTGCTAGTAGGCGTCAATCTTGTTTATTTTTGCACAAGCAAAGTACACATTTTCAGTCCTTCTTCCTTATTTAAATGAATTGTTTCTAAATTTACTCACACCAATGTGATAAAATATCATTTCCTCCTAATTGAGATGTAAAAAATTAAATGAACCTATCTCCATAAATCGACATTTATTTACGACGAATTGAACGATAATCATGCATTAATTACTTTTTCTAGAAATTTAATGCGATTTCCTGTTAATATTTGACAATTTAGATTAATAAACTAATTACTCGAACTAAGCGAACTCAATGTCAGACTCGGTGTTAGAGTGATTTCACCTTGGTCATTCTCTCGGGATTGATGTGATAAAATATCATTTCCTCCTAATTGAAATGTAAAAAATTAAATGAACCTATCTCCATAAATCGACATTAAATTTCCAACGAATTGAACGATAATCATGCATTAATTACTTTTTCTAGAAATTTAATGCGATTTCCTGTTAACATTTGACAATTTAGATTAATAAACTAATTACTCGAACTAAGCGAACTCCATGTCAGACTCGGTGTTAGAGTGATTTCACCTTGGTCATTCTCTCGGGATTGATGTGATAAAATATCATTTCCTCCTAATTGAAATGTAAAAAATTAAATGAACCTATCTCCATAAATCGACATTAAATTTCCAACGAATTGAACGATAATCATGCATTAATTACTTTTTCTAGAAATTTAATGCGATTTCCTGTTAACATTTGACAATTTAGATTAATAAACTAATTACTCGAACTAAGCGAACTCCATGTCAGACTCGGTGTTAGAGTGATTTCACCTTGGTCATTCTCTCGGGATTGATGTGATAAAATATCATTTCCTCCTAATTGAAATGTAAAAAATTAAATGAACCTATCTCCATAAATCGACATTAAATTTCCAACGAATTGAACGATAATCATGCATTAATTACTTTTTCTAGAAATTTAATGCGATTTCCTGTTAACATTTGACAATTCAGATTAATAAACTAATTACTCGAACTAAGCGAACTCCATGTCAGACTCGGTGTTAGAGTGATTTCACCTTGGTCATTCTCTCGGGATTGATGTGATAAAATATCATTTCCTCCTAATTGAAATGTAAAAAATTAAATGAACCTATCTCCATAAATCGACATTAAATATCCAACGAATTGAACGATAATCATGCATTAATTACTTTTTCTAGAAATTTAATGCGATTTCCTGTTAACATTTGACAATTTAGATTAATAAACTAATTACTCGAACTAAGCGAACTCCATGTCAGACTCGGTGTTAGAGTGATTTCACCTTGGTCATTCTCTCGGGATTGATGTGATAAAATATCATTTCCTCCTAATTGAAATGTAAAAAATTAAATGAACCTATCTCCATAAATCGACATTAAATTTCCAACGAATTGAACGATAATCATGCATTAATTACTTTTTCTAGAAATTTAATGCGATTTCCTGTTAACATTTGACAATTTAGATTAATAAACTAATTACTCGAACTAAGCGAACTCCATGTCAGACTCGGTGTTAGAGTGATTTCACCTTGGTCATTCTCTCGGGATTGATGTGATAAAATATCATTTCCTCCTAATTGAAATGTAAAAAATTAAATGAACCTATCTCCATAAATCGACATTAAATTTCCAACGAATTGAACGATAATCATGCATTAATTACTTTTTCTAGAAATTTAATGCGATTTCCTGTTAACATTTGACAATTTAGATTAATAAACTAATTACTCGAACTAAGCGAACTCCATGTCAGACTCGGTGTTAGAGTGATTTCACCTTGGTCATTCTCTCGGGATTGATGTGATAAAATATAATTTCCTCCTAATTGAAATGTAAAAAATTAAATGAACCTATCTCCATAAATCGACATTAAATTTCCAACGAATTGAACGATAATCATGCATTAATTACTTTTTCTAGAAATTTAATGCGATTTCCTGTTAACATTTGACAATTTAGATTAATAAACTAATTACTCGAACTAAGCGAACTCCATGTCAGACTCGGTGTTAGAGTGATTTCACCTTGGTCATTCTCTCGGGATTGATGTGATAAAATATCATTTCCTCCTAATTGAAATGTAAAAAATTAAATGAACCTATCTCCATAAATCGACATTAAATTTCCAACGAATTGAACGATAATCATGCATTAATTACTTTTTCTAGAAATTTAATGCGATTTCCTGTTAACATTTGACAATTTAGATTAATAAACTAATTACTCGAACTAAGCAAACTCAATGTCAGACACTTAGAGTGATTTCACCTTGGTCATTCTCTCGGAGTTGAACTAGCTTCATTCCTCTTTAGATGTACGATAACATCCAAGATAATATTAACTATAATAATTTAGGTAATTATTCCACTAACTTATGCAATCAGTTAAGTAATTGGAGTTCAAACGGAATGTATATATTTACTTATAACATATCAAATAATTTACCCCCAATTCTACTCAAAGTCGTAACATAAGAATAACGCTGAGATCTGTTACTGCCCATCATACTGAAGTACAGACGTCTCGACGGAACTAGCCATCTCATATATATTTTATAAGGAATCCATATAAAATATGCATGTTACCTCATGAAGCTAAATCATTTTTATATTGAAAATATTAAAAACTATATATTAAACTGAACTAGAATATAATCAAATACTGTTTCCAGTGAGTGCCTTCATGAAATAAAGTGCTCTACAAGTCGCAACTTTGGATAAGTTCCCCTCATTGTCAGTTATTCCTCATTTATTGCTGGAATATAAATTAATTAAAATATATTTTACATAGGATGCTGCCCAATTGTGACAATCAATCAATCATTCGTTCTCAATACACGTAAACGCGATTTATTCTGAAAGTTGATTATAAATGTTAATTTAAAAATTAACTTTCTTACAAGAATTCTACGCACAGTCAATTTACTACTGCTATAAACAGTTAATAAACTAAATAAGAGGAAACATTATTTGGAACGTAGGTAACCAAAATCAACTAAGGGATTCGATGTGAGTTCAGAAGTTACTTGATCAAGGAGTACTGATTAACAGGTTACTGATAACAGGTTACTTGATCAAGTAGTACTGATCAAGGAGTACTGGTTTACATAATAGGTAAATTATTAAAATGGGGAAAGCTTGTCAGAAAACTTTGAAATCGAGAAAAAAGTTACTTTTCGCAGTTATTTTGCGAACGTTTGTAAGAAGCGTTTGGTATTAATGACTTTGTTCTAATTTGTTCCAAGGAATATTTTACATGATATCAATACAAATTTGAGAAAAATTCTACTTCACCATACCTAATTTTTATCAATTATAATATAATAAATTATTTTAAAAGTATACCGAAAATCCCAAAACCATATCTTCTTATCAAAATTGGTTTTGAAGTTACAAGATGTAAAAAGAGCTAGATTTGTTTAAAGTCTGTCATAAGCATTTTTTGTAAATGAAACTATTGAACAAGGTTTTATTTCAAACTTATTTTATGTTTTTTTTTTCTATTTTATTAGACACGTCATGATGGGTGATTATGAAAGTTTTTTAATAAAACTTTAATGTCCTATAAAGCCACGTTTTCAAAACTGTGAAAGAAATCTTAAAATTTTCTCATATTCACATAATACTAAAGAAAATCATATTAAATGATTAAATAAGACACAAAGCATAAAACTTCAAACTTAAATTCGGCTATCAACGTGTTGGAGAAATATTCAAGAACTGCCAAGCCAGCAATAAAATTGAACGAAATAAAATAAAATATCGTGCATAGTCCAACATTCTGCTACATAATCTAGTTTGTCTGATGCATGTCATGACATAAGATGTTGAAACTTGAAAATTTTGACGATTGCATTATTCAAAATTAAAATTTCTTAGTAACAAGTGATTTACAAACATTTTGTAACAAGTTTAGGATTAATTAACAACAGTAAAAACAAATTTCAATATTTTATCTAATTTTGGAAAACTGGGCTTTCGCGAATTTAAATTTAAATTTGATTAAGTAAAGCTTGTTGTCGCAAATTATGCACTACTCTATATTATATTAAAAATCAGTTCCTCTGATTAAATGGGAGAGTAGCAAATGCAATTGTAAAAAAAGCCGATTACTCAATTTTTCGACAACTCGGTAAATTTTAAACTCTTATTACTTCATAATAAAGTATTATAGAGCAAAAGATTGGAAATGTTTCTTAAGCCTTTGAGATAACTTAGTACCATATTTATTAAAATTCGAACTGATTTAAAACTTGATTTTGTATGGAAGTGGGATGACTCCTTAACTAAGATGAGACACAAATTTACAATGTATAATAATTAATCAAATCCTAAAAATATGTAATAATAGAAAAAAGGACAGGAGTTAAATTCACTTACTAACCGGACTTTCAACATATTTCTTTCGAAAAAATGTAAAAAATAGCAAAATGAAAGCGGATTCTACATCCACACATCACCTCAGTACAGAATTCGTAATAAAAAATTATCTGAAGAAATTGTATAAGGAAAAAGTGCAACACGTTTTCATTTTAATACTAAGGTTGGGATTTGGCAAATTATGTACACTTAGGTTTTTTTTTAATTTTTCATTCATGAAAATAAATTTTCACCCCAATTGAATAGCAACAACAATAAAAATTATAAAAGGTATTTAAGTCAGTTGTGTAGAGTTTCCATGAAAATTTAATAGACCCAACATCATGTCTACTAGTATATTAGTAGTAATGCTATTACTCAAAAACTAGTACGGTTTAGTTAGCTGTGATAATTTTCTATTTTTTTTTATTATATATATATATATATATATATATATATATATATATATATATTTATATATATATATATATATATATATATATATATATATGTATATATATATATATATATATATATATATATTATATATATATATATATATATATATATATATATATATATATATATATAAAACTTCTCAGTGGCTAAGAATAACAAAGAAATTTGGACTCGTTTGATTTGTCCCAATGGATCCTTTGGCTAAAAAACGTGTTTATTAGTTAAATATTGCAGCTTTTTTAGTCACAAGTTAGTGTCTTAAATGATAATACACCTCCTTTCCAATTAGCTGGCTACAAATTGAACAGATTGAGTATCTTACCCAAATAACCTCTACTATTATTATATTTCCCATTAAATAAAAAAAATACCTTTGTCACTTTGCTTGATGTCTAATAATTCTGAAACCTAAGAGACTTAGAATCGTCGCTACAGTTTTTCAAAAAACGTTCGTTAAACTTCTTATCTAGATTCCTGTGCAACCTTGAAACGAAAAAATGTTTGAATTGGGTATTTGCAAATATTGAAAATAAAATTTATTAAAAATTACTAGCAAATTATTGAGTAATGAGATTGCAATTTGCATGATATCATAGTCAATCGACATATTGCAACATATTTTATGCTATTTTTAATTTATGTTCTTTAATATAACACCGCGATTATAAATAACTGGCCAATATACATTCTTCCAAAAATTACGTGTATTGCAAAAGCACTGGCGTACGTTAATTATTAAACATAAAGCTCTGAACAATATCCAATTCAAAATGGAGCTTTTGCCTTTTTTCATGTTACGAAAATGATCTTTAGGCCTTCAGTAACTATTAAAGCATCAACTAATTTCACTGTACTGAGTTCAATGATTTAAAATTTAAAAAAGTAATCGGTTAAGAGGATCTCACGCAGTAAGTATTTCGTAACAATGTATGCTATTATTGTATTTTTGCTTTTATTGACTGAAGTTGTGTGTTTTTCAATTTTCACAAGCACACTTGCATGCAAACATGAAGTGCGTACCAACTGCACAAACTTTGTGTTCACATCGTATACAATGAATAAATTGATAAATATTTAAAAATAAATTAAAAACTAATATAAGGTAACTAACGTTAATCATTTTTGGTCGACTTAAACTTGATAAGTAAATCACATTGACCGACAGTTTTGGGATAGTGAATTTTTAAATATTTATGGGAAGCTTGTTAAAAGAAAATTATGAAAAAACGAATTACCTGTTATTAAGCTCGTATATTAATAACCCTTCATTTGATATCCTAAATGTCGAACTAAAAGAACTAGTTTTTTCCAGAGAATTGTTTTCCGAAATAAAAATTTAATTTTTAGATTAGTGTAGGTCGTTTGACCACCACTTCCTAATTTCAAATTTCGATATGAATTTCTATGGAAAAGAAATGTCTCCAAAAAAAATACAAACAATTTTTCAATTTTAAAACGAAAAGCTATGTTAACAACTATCACTCTTCGCGATAAGATTAATCCGGAAATTTCTCCGTTAACATTGGCCGTGTAAAAGTTTATTATTGCCCACTATCAAGTAAATTTCATGTCTTAATTGGTTATTAAGACATAAAAGCTCTCCGTTATCAAGACATAAAAGCTCTCCGTTTTATGAAATATAGTTTACGATATTATCACTAAACTCCCAAAGATTGACGAGCTTTCTCTGTTGAGCCCGAGTTCGGAAACACAGTGTGAAAGCTAACGAGAAACAATACAAGTCACGCCAACAATTATATTTCTCGTGAATAAAACGATACTGGCGGTGTAGGAGAGATAAGTATAATCGCACCGAATGGATTGTTTCACTATTATTGAGATAACGGAAATGGAAATGGTTGAACTTAAATTGTTATTATAATAATAAATGGGTGCAGGCAGAAGATAAAGCTAAGGAAGATATGGCTTCACTCGAAAATAAATCTGTTAAGTTAAATACTTTACATCACACGTGAGGCAAAGGTGGACTTACCGAATAATACAAATTTATTCAAGGCAAATTAAAATTAATTAAAATATAAAGTATCTAGATAAATTTTAAATCTTTTTAGTTGAAAATAAATATAAGATATTGAAATTAATTGTCTTATTTAATATTTTCATTTTAATCAAGGAATTCTCAAAACTTCATCACATCCGTTAATTTGTCTGTTTATCAATGCCAGCAATTATCATTTCTGGAGTTTTAAAATGGGAAGTTTGAAAGTTAGTAATAATGATAATAATGAGCCGAAAGATGTACGAGAAGTGCTACACTTAGACTTCAGTCGTAGATTCAAATAAAGATCTATCTCATTCTGCTTGCATCCAATGACTTCCTGCAACCTTTTGAAAATCGTCTCCCTACCTAACGGAGAACCGCCCCGCTCTGCGTTTTTGATACGTGGTCGTCATTCAAAATTCTTCTGTCTCAACAGTCGCTTTACAATGCTTTATATCCTGCCATTGCTATTTTAATCTGCCCATCCAACCATTTCTGTGTATCTCCCAATTGCAGATCATATTTTGTAGCGAAACCATGAACAAAGTACGCTTTGTATATATCGTTGAATATCTTGGTGGTCACTTTCATATGTTATTTCTAGCAACACGAACTTATTGAAGACTTCATCTTCAAATACTAGGGCATTTTGGACAAGACGATATGGTGAAATTTCCCGAACGCTGCTCAGCCGCCTGTCGAAATTGAATTACCTGGTTAGGTGCATACTGTAATCAGGAAGATACTTAACATGGTATGTGGGTAAGCATTTATTTTAGCGCAGAGTACATAAAACAAAATTGTGTTTCCATTCGCCATTTTTATCATCAAGACCCTTCTTTAAGACATTAAATTATAATATGAAGTAGGTACTTCCCATGCCTGTAATTTTTCAGACGCAAGTTTAACAATTTCTATGTCGCTGGTAGCGATGTGGTCAAAACTTTAAATTTAAATTAATTCCTTAAATTTACATAAAAAGTTCAAAAAATACAAGCAACTACAAAACCCGTACGTATTTTGATGTACACACATTTTGTTGATTTTTACGTCTTTTACATCGTTTTTTTCCAAAGTTTTGTAAAGTTATCGAACTATAAAAATATTTGTGCAGAAAAACATGCATAGAAGTAGAACGTTCCAATATTATTTTTCAACATGTAAATATTTTGTATAGTCTATCTTCTATAGGCGTAAAATAACGAAAATATTTAGAATTACCGCTACAGTTCTCCGATAGACTTTTATGGAAATTTTTAGTAAGTTTTTCTTTATCATAATTTCCTCTGTTTCCACGATGGAAAAAGAAATAATTTTCCTGTAAAATTCCCCAATGTTCCTCGTGCTACCTTATATGAAATCCTAAAAAATATTTTGGTTTCCTTATGACAAATGAAATTCCAAAAATTTGATTAATTCATATTACCCATCTAAAATTGTTGTTTACTTATTTTTAAGTGGTAATTGAAATAATTGCAACTGAATATATTTTATACCATTTTGAAGTGTAAATATGAAAAAATTAAGAAAAGATATATTTTAATATAAACAAACACACAAACACGCACGCACGCACGTACGCACACCCGCACGCACGCACTCACGCACGCAAGCATGCACGCACGTACGCAAGCTCACACGCGCACACACACACACACATGTATGTGCGTGTGTATGTTTATATGTATATACGTAAATACATATAAACATACACACGCACATGTGTTTAATTTCACCGAACTTTTTTCGTTTTACAGTCTATGCAGTATTACTTTCAGAAGGTCAAAAGAGATTGCAAAATATAGTAGTTACCAAGTTAACAAATTAATATATCTTCCACATAATTTTAGAATTTGTTAAAAACTATGTTTATTTAGGATGTCGCATTTACTTCAAGACTTGCGCGGAGAAAGAAGTAGAGAGAAGAGTGAAAGTACAAAGAAAGTCTAATTGAAGAAGATATTTAAAGCTGAACTACCGATAAATCTAAAAATAATAAAAATGAAGACATTTTAATAAAAAAATGTATAATCTAAACCTTTTTAATCTTATAAATTTGGGTAGTTATGTTTTTAAACAATTAACAAAGAAAACTATCGACCTTAAAACAAAAAAAAATTATCGACAAAATATACTTTAAACATGAAAAGGTAAATTAAATATATAATTATATTAAAATTCCATAATTTAGAAGTTCACATTAAGTTTCCCGAGAAACAGTTATCAAAGAGATCATCAAATAAATAAGAAAATATCCAAAAGTAATTGAATGGATAAATCTTGAGTTAAGCCCTCTTTCAGATGAAAGGGCTACAGTTATTTCCGACAAGGGAAGGGGCCAGGGTTAAAGTGAAGCTAAGCTTGATTGGGTTTAACGAGCTCAGATATGATTAACTTATATAATTTCATTTTGCGTTAATCTTATTTATGTATCATTATGAAAAGTACACAAGGAGAGAAAATCATATCAAAGCGAGACCATTTTATATCGAACGCGGTGATTTCTTTTGTAATAATTACGGTAGAAGCAAAATAAATAAATTTATTTACATATTAGGAACAAAAGCTCCGAGTGTGGGTGTAATTATAATGTTGCTAAATAAAACCTTTCAAAACCTTTTTAATGTTGCTAAATAAACTTTTATAATAATAGCAATTAACGCCTACCTACGTGTTTTAAGTGAGTAATGATTATAATTTATTTTTTTTTGTTAAGATTCTTTGTGAAGTCCGAACAGAAATAGAGCGTGCTGGTAATCCAATAAAGTTTTCTTAAATATATATCCATAGAACATTTATTAAATATTCTAATAATATTATTTAAAATCTGAGCAATTATTGGCAAAAGCTACATTGAAGAGTAGCTATTGTCAACAATAGCTGTTTAAAAAAATATTTCACTAATTTCTGTCCTTATATTAACGAGACATTTAGCTTTAAAGGTTTCCCATAGCGAATTTGTGATAACCACTCAGATAATACCAACTTGACAAATTACTAAAGCCGTTACACTTACAACAGTGTAAAATAAAGTAATTGGAATGACGATGTCAAAAAATTTTAATTTTATTGGACTATGGGAAAAAGCATAATCAAACGAATCTTACTTTGAACTGGACGAATCTTTTTATACACTGGATTTTTTCTTTATAATTCCGGAAAGTATATCACTCTATGAAAAAATTTGAAATATTCATATTTCGATATATTATAAAAATTCAGATATATACTGAACAATATTTAAAAAAACATGATCTCCATACCCTTCCTCCCATAATTTCCGGAACTACAGAACTTAAAGTTATAAAAGATTTTAAGTTTTTAGGAGCCCAGCCTAATTTTGTGGGAAAACTATTGCAATGATTATTCACATTATAATTTTTTTAAATATGCAGCATACAAATATATGACCAACTTCTTTTACATCTGTGAAAGAAGTAGTGGGTCATATATTTATGTTGTGAAAAATTAAAATTTGTAAACATTTTATTAGAAATACTATGGAACGTTAAATACTAATAGGAGGATGCGTGAACATGCACAGAACCCTCGTATTGCAAATTCTGCTGCTGCTAGTACTTGATAAGTTTTTAAGAGACATATATATTTAAATATAGGAAGACCTACTAAATACACGATTCTCATAAGGAAACTGGAAAAAAAGAGTTACCTATTTAAAAATAAATATCTGAAATCCAATGAAAGTTGGAAGAGAGAATTCTGAATATGCAAGCACAGGTTTTCACAAGTAAGAACTTGGCGTATAGGATCCTAAATAAAGAAAGTTTAGAGGAATATTATGTTTTCTTATATTTTTAAAACGTTTTTTTATTTTTGTATTCCTGGTAATATAAGTCAAAAATATTTGCTCTCTCGTCGTCTTGGATATAACGTAGGCATTGAACAGAGTTTGGCATGAAGATCTGCTACACAAATTAAGATCGCTTGTCACTAATTATTTATATCAACTTTAAATAAGGTGATTTTCATTCATACTTGAGGCTGGTTAAGGCTGGGCACCTTCATAGTAGTGTACTAGGCCTAGTTTTGTATTTGCTCTAAATTAATTACGTTTCCATGATTAGCCACTTTTGCTGATAATAAGGCAATGATGGGAATAGAAACTACGAATCACTTAGGTAATTGCAATATGTTCTCAACAAAGTAGCCATATGAACTAAAAAATGGCACTCAATTACCAACACAGCTGAATATCTTGGTATGACGTTAAGTTTCGGTCATGTTAAAAAGAAGGTAATGAACTCAACATCAAGTTCAGAAAAATGTATTGATCACTTGGTCGTAATTCTGAGATATCAACATACAACGAACTTATATAAACAAGCTCTATATGCAGATTGAAATGATAGAGGATATTATTCTCACCAAAAATACTTCAAAATCACATCTACGTAGAAGCGTCCAAGTTCTTTAAGGTGCAAAATATCACTAGAGACTAAAAAGGATAAAATAATTTGAATTTTCCTGATATTAGAACACTAAATAATTGGGTATTTAACAAATTTTTTTTATTTCATTAATCATAATTTCAAAGTACAATCTGATGAAGACTGAATATTTTTTTTAATAATCTTAAAAATTGACCGAGTTATAGAAGTTTAAATTTAATCTTTAGACAAGGACGGGAATACTGTGTTGTGAGGTCATTTTTAATATTGCACATTATATTGTACAAGACAAAAAGAGACAGGGATATACCCAACCATATCCGTATCTTCAAATTTAGAAGCTTTTAACTGACTTATTTTTCAATCAATTTTTGAATTTTTTTCAAGACTGGTTTTTAATTAACTTATATTTAATATTGTACGAACAATATCACAATTTAGAATGATTCAACCACCATATTCGATAGAAAAACCTTAGTTTAGATAATCCTTAGTATATTAATTTAGAAACAAATTAATATTTAACCATTTAAGTACTTTTACTAAAATTATGAAAAAAAATGTTTACCACTTCTAGACATAATAAAATTGTAACTGTGAATTTTGTACATTGAAAATATTTTTAAAAAAGTTAATCCGAAAGGTGAATTTCATAGAATTTCTAGCGCCATTTAGTGTTAACTTAATCAGCAGGTAACCTTGTCGTACATTACATACACATGTAGAATAGAGGATGTATTTAGACAAGAACGTTACGAACAATGACATAACTACGCTACCGACAGACGATACGAGACAAAATAATTATCGGTTTCGTTTACCTACTAACCTTACACCAATATTGAAATGGAAAAACCCATTATTAACAAATCTAATAAAATAAAATATTTCTTTTTATCAAACATATTTTTAATACAAAATAAGCATCATAAAATGTAAGATATGGAAAAAATGTATATTTGCATATATTAACTGTTAACGGTTCATTTAATTGTTCAACGGAGAATTGATCAAAACTATAGTTTCGGTTGTTAACAATGTATATTCTAAAAACTAACATTAATATTCATAAAGTTACAAATGAATGAAATGAATTTAACAGTAATTATATTTGTATACGTTAAAGTAAGTGGCGGAACTAAAGCTGGTTTGGTATTTAATATTTTATCATTTAATTAACACACCTCACTGGTGCATCTGTCGTCCAATATTTTCTAATACCACTGACTAGATTTTCGTATGGCAAAATGAACGTAAAATATGAAGAGGTGATTGAAATTAATTACCTTCAAATTATATAATTTACAGGTACGCAACCAGTACCGCGAGAAACATTTCTCAAAAAGGCCGTCTAAAAATAATTGAATGGATAAATCTCGAGATAAGCTTCCTTTGAGAAGAACGACCTGCGGTTATTTCCCACACCGAAAGCGGTCAGAGTTTAAGTGGGGTTAAGCTCGGTTGCGCTTAACGAGCTCAGTTATAATTAACTAACATAATTTAATTTTGTCTTTCATCTTATTTATGTATCGTGATATAGAGAATGAGATAAAAGTAAATAAGATTAAAATGAGGTAATTTAGTATCGACCGCGGTAATATATTTTGTGATTATTTCTGAAAAAGCGTTATGAATAAATTTAATTAGTTACAAGAGCTGTCAAACTAAAAATAATTATACAATTAATAAATAAAGTTTTAAAAGAAGAAAAACTGACTTGAAAATAAACTTTTTGTAAGAATAACAATTATTAGCGACGACTTTTAAATATATATTAATTACAATGATTAATTTTGGTTGGAGTCTGTGCCTAATCCGAATAAAAATAATCAATGAAGATAGTCCAGTAAAACTATCACAAAATGTAGGATTGTAATGCATAAATTCAATTGATTGACAATATCATTAAGGATCATATAAGTATCTTAGTAATTTGCTAAATTGGTGTGATCCAAGGAGTAACGAACAAAAGCTCCATTAAAAAATTATAGAAAATTAAAAGCTCTGAGAACAATTATTTGATTCCGTTTTGTCATGATTTGAACGATTCACGAAATGTTTAGCTTTAAAATTTTCACAAATATGGCGGCAGATTTAGGAGTACCTCTCACACTACGCCAAGTTGGAAAATTACTCAGGACGTAATCCCTAGCAGGTGGGCAATTAGCAATCTTTGCTAATTACTCACCTGAAGATGTTGTCATACAACGAAACATAGATCGTGGTAAATAATTTAGATAAAGTAGAAATAATACCACATCACGAGGTTTCGTAAATTCGTAAAGCTTATATTCGAAATGAATAATGCATAACTTTCGAATTTTACAATTATACAATTTAAATTATACAATTGAATTATACAATTTAACTGTTTACTTTATAAAATTCAAAAGTTATACTATTAAAAAGTGACTCAACATTTAAAATTAACATACCCATTATTCTTTTCGCTGTTTTTTTTTAAGTCTCTAGCACATTGATGCTTTGCAAGCCATATTGAGAAATATGCGGTAATCTGTAGAATAAATCAGAAAATTTAAAATGGATAATATTTTATTAAAAATTATAGAAAAAAATGAGAATAAATTTAAGAACAATTAGCCAAAATGGAACGCAGAATAGTTTTCACTTATTCAATTAAGGAAGTTACTGACCATTCTGAGGTGCAATAACATACCAAGAAAAAAAAATGTTAGTAATATGATATTCGCATTTCTTTACATATTTTAAACGTACAAACATGAGGCTAAAGGACAAAATGAGGTGGATCTATTGCTGACAACAATTTTCTGCTGATAAATCTACGTAATGAATAAAAATAGACTTACTGATAAATATTCAAATACCTCAATCGAATCTCTCAAATATGCTTCTTTTTTAAAACCTCCAAAATTAATGGAGAATCCGTTATCCTCAAAGAACCTAAATTCCTGGGATCAACCAATCCTGGACGCCAACAGACAATGTGAACTTTACAAATGTAGGCTACATTATTTCCTTCTGAATTTTTTTTCCATTAACATATTAACAATGTCAGTGGAAATCTTTCACCAGTCCAGGCAAACAATATGCCATGTAAACATTTGAAATATACAGTGACCTTGTATCTGCTACCACTAATCATGAATTATGTTCAATTTTAACTGCCCATTTTACTCATCTGCCGTATATTTAATTCCTTTGCTGCAACAGCTTCTTCAATTAACCTATTGGTGACAGAAGAAAGGCGATTAATTCCTACAATACAATTTATATACTTACCATCTGAATACCCTCAGCACTTAGATTATTAATTAAATTTGCCCAACTTGTAGATTGTTCAAAAGCCTACTGCATAGTATACTCAGTAGTCGGTTTAATCCAATCGCACATTGAATTCAATATGCAATTAAAGTACAAAACTGCACAATTGCCAAGAAATGCTTGGAATATTTACATTCGTAATAAACATTTTACAAATGTGTAAAACTAGAACTGAATGATATAAAATTATAAACAACGATATGATCAACATCGATCTTTCCCGGCAATCACTCGAATTTAGAAGAAAAATTGATTTTACACATATATTTGATGAAGCATATGTTGTGTTCTCTAATTCAATTCACATATGACTCAGATTACAATTGTTTGATTAGGCAAACAGACAGACAAAATTGACTGCCAATTACGTCTATTTTTTGCCCATATCTTAAACTTTGCCCTGTATTGAAAACAGGAGACTGAAGTATGGGGAAAATGTAAATCACTTGTTAATTGAAAGTTATTTTTTATATTATATTGATATTGTATCTTTCGTTTCGTTTCTGTAAAATAAAAGTCTATTACGACAATTGTTTTCATAATTGTAGCAAGATTACAAGATTAATTTCGTAATATTGACCAGATTAATTTCGTGACGCAAACGGTTTGAACATGCTAACCTTAGCTGCTGAATAACAAGACGTCATATCAAAATTTCAGACTTTTATGATATTTGAAATGTAGTTTTTTGTCCTTTTAACTTAGTCTTTGCATCATAGCTTGTGTTCTGAGGGACAAATAGAAAACATAGCTCCAACATGCTATAAAAGAAGAAATTTACTAAATATTTATTTTATTATATTATGTTATTAAGAAACATTATTATATTATTTATTTATATGTATGTTATTAAGAAGACTTTTGGTAATTTCATTGTATCACGAAGATCGTATACCACTGCATTGGAGACTTTACAATTTCTGCCTGTTTTATTCTATACATATTTTAAAGGTACTTACTATAATTATATAAAAAAAATTAAGGTGTGCTGCTCAGTACACGTGACAAAAGTGAAATTTCTTTTACCATCTAAACCCCAATTTGTAAGTATGTAGTAAGGGGTTAAACGACAGAGAAAGAGGGAAAAAGAGGAAAAGATTCTAAGAGACTTATGGCATTTAGAGGATTTAAGAATAGTATTTAAAGAACGAAAATGAGAAAAAAATCTTCATTTAAATTTACATAGAAAATGGTCAATTAAAAAAATAGCTGTGATGCCAGTACCAGAGTACGGCTAAAGAAAGTCGAAATGTATTGCTCCTTTTGCAAATTATATTTACGAGAACTATGTGCGGGTTCATTATGAATTTGTACATAAATTAAATACATATGTTGTTAGTCTTATAATTGACGAAGTACACCCAAAATTATTATTAAATCAATCGAAATAGATAAATAAATCGATACAATTTTGACACTTTACTTTTGACACACATACTGATACCGTACTGATAGAAGCAGTGGGTGCCATTTTCGTTTGTTTTCCCGTAATCAAAGTACCTATTTTCCGCCCTTCTTGATATAGATACGTTACATTCAAGCGTTACTACTAAACGTTGCACGAAAACGTTGCACAAATTCGACCTTGAAATTTTACTCACACCGCGTTCAAAAAAGTTTCACTTCGATAAATAATGGCATCTCCCTTATTTAAATGAATTGTTTCTAAATTTACTCACAGCCGTGTAATAAGATGCAAAAAACGAAATGGATATTATATATATATATATATATATATATATATATATATATATATATATATACATATATATATATATATATAAATATATATATCCATAAATAGATGTTAAATTTGAATAACGATAAAACCGATTAAACGATTATCATGCATTAATTAATCTTTCTAAAAATGTAATACAATTTCTTGTTAACGTTTCATTAACATTCGGATTATTAAACTAATAATTTAACGCAATCGAACGTAATGTCAGACTTCATGTTAGAATAATTTCACCTTGGTTATTCTCCGGAGAATCAACTGACTTCCTAATCAAATAATCGTCTCATTTCCCTTCAGACATGCTATAGCTTCCAAAATAATATTAACTTTAGTAATTTAAGTAATAATTCAATAAGTTAAGTAATAAAAATTCAACCGGAATGTATATATTTACTTGTAATATATAAAACTTAAAACACCGTATCCCACTTAACTGGCCGTTGAAATAATAAAAAAGGAAGCAATCACTAAAATTCAAAAGAAGTTCTTTTTTTCTTAAGTTTAATAAATTTTAAATTTAACGTATTTTGCATTAAATCGCTGTTAAATTTTAAATATTTTTTCAAGTAATTTTATTGCGGATGATTATACGTATAACTATTAGAATTCACAAAGCACAAAGTCGTAATATGAGACTGAACGCTAAGATTTGTTACCGTTCCTAGTACAGAACTAACCCTCTCATATATATTTTCAAAGAAATCCGTATTAAATATGCATCATATCAATAAAATTTAATCTTGTAAAACTAAGTCATTTTTGTGTTGAGAATATTTAAAACTATGTATTAAACTGAACTAGAATCTAACTAAATGTTGCCGTCAATGAGCGCGTTCATGAAATGAAGCGCTCTACAAGTCGCAACTAGGTACCCTGATTACCGCTTATTCCATATTTATTACTAAAGTATAACTTAATTTAAATATATTTTGATATGTGACGCTGTTCAATTATAACAATCACTCAATCACTCGTACTCTATGCAAATAAGCTCGTTTTATTCTCAAAGTAAATTACAAATATTCATTTAAAAATTAACTTTTTTTCTGCACACTTTTCTTCTTTTTGGATTCTACACACAGTCAATTTACTACTTCTATCAACAGTGAATAAGCTAAATAAGAGGAAATATTATTAGAACACGGGTAACCAAAATCAACTAAGAGATTGGATGTGAGTTCAGAAGTTATTTGTTCAGAGAGTTCTGCTTAAAACTTAGATAGGCGTGCAACTAAAGATAAAGCAATATATGACAACTCGTTTTTGTCTAAGCGCAGGCCAAGTTCTAGTGAAACCCGCTGCGTGCACGCTATGTACTATTTGCATAAACCATTTCGAGTTTCCAAAAGAGTTCCAAGAATCCCAAGTTTCATGCATCTTATCTTAACAAATTTATCGATCACTTCCAATGTACCTAGAAACATACAATTAACGTGCTATGTGTTTACATAACAGGAAAATTGATAAAATGGTGGAAGCTTCTCGGAAAAGTTCGAGATCGGAAATAAAGTTATTTTTTATAAAGATTTCAAAGGAGGTATTGGGCATTAATGACTTTATTCTAATTTGTTCCGAGGGGTACTGCATATGAAATTATGCAGTACCCCTCGGAACAATAAATTCTATTTCACTATATCTAATTTTGGTCAAATTTGATGAAATAATAATTTTAAAAGTATAAAGAAAATTCCAAAATCATATATTTTTTATGATAATTGATTATAAAGTTACAAGACGTTAAAGTAGCTAGATTTGTTCGACAAATATTCTATCAGTATTTTTTGTAAACGAAACAACTATGCAACGTTTTATTTTAAACCTAGTTTATGATTTTTTATGTTATATTAAATACGTTATGACTGGCGGCAAAAGACTTGTTTTTACATTAAATTTGAATGTCCTATAAAGCCATGTTTTCAAAATTGTGGAAAAATCTTTAAATTTTCTCATATTTTTACTAATCAATCCTCGCAGTTCCATGTTAATATCATAATGGAATAGTTTGATCTAAATAGTTTTCAATTTCGAGTGTTGCACTAGACACCCGACAAAGTCAACAAAACGTTGATAATGACGACAGAATGCTTAAAATATGCACTCGACACACTTTGTTTAAAAGAAAAACATCTTAAATGGTTAATTAAGACACAAAGCATAAAACTTCAAGACTTAATTCCACCTATCTAACAGAATTGAACCAAGTAAGATGGAATACAGTGCATGGTTCAACATGATCCAGTATGTCTGGTGAATATTCTAACATTTTGAAACTTGAAAATTGTGTCCATTGCATTAGTCAAAATTAAAAATTCATAGTAACAAGTGATCCCATCACGATCCGAAGATTAAATATTTAGGATTGATTAATAGCAGTACAAGTAAATTTCCATATTTTATCTAAATTTGGAAAACTGGGCTTTCGAGTGTTACATGAATATAGGATTAAAAAATTTTCTTTAAGCCTGTGAGGTAATTTAACATCATATTCATTGAAATAGGAAATTCATTGAAATTCCAACTGAACATTGAAACTTGGCGTTGAATGGATGTGGGATAATTCCTAAATTAAGACGATGTAGAAATCTACAACGTATAATCATTAATCAGATTCTAATAACATGAAAAAAGAGTGAAATTCATTTATCGACATGATTTTCAATATATTCCATTCCAAAATTTATAGAAAAATCGTAAAAAGAAAGTGGATTCCACATTAAAATTTTGTCACGGTACAGAATTAGTAACTAATAATTACAAAACTTATATAAGGTAAAAAAATGAATCCGGTTTTCATTTTAATACCGAAGTTTGGACTTGGCAAGTTGTCTATACTCAATTTTTTTAAAATTCCACATTCCAAAAATTAAGTTTTCACCTCAATTTAATACCAACCAACTATAAACAGTTGCCAAGCTCAAACCTCAATATTGAATTGAAAACGTGTTACATTTTAACCTTTTAAATTGTTTAATTACAAGATTAACACTAAAAAACCTGTAAAGTAAAAGTAGAACTTGCACTAATAAGTTTCCGTGCATATTTTTGCATATATAAACTTTTAAGGGTACATAGAATTTCTATTGAACTATATAAAAATATTAATTTTTCGCAAAGTACGGTTATTGCCTGCTGCATCTTTCACAGGCGATAAACCTGGTGCAAATATAAATTATATTATGTCACCCATAAATATATAAATATATCGTTTACGTTATCTTTCCCAGACATAATAAATATATACTTTAAAATACATAATTATTTTCGCATTTTACTTAAGTCATAGTATTAATTTAAATCATTTGTATTAAGAAATTCCACAGACTTAACTATATATCTACTAGTTTACGAGTAATAGTCGACTGTTACTCACAAACTAGTAAAACCTACTTAACTGTGATTATTTTCTTTTTAATGTCGTTATACATATATTTCGAGTACGTCCATATTTGCAAATAGCGGTTTAGCTGGTAAGAGTTGGAGACACGTACACTCTAATAATTATACTCAATATTAAAGCTTAATATTTCGTAAACAAACCCATGTATCAGAAAAGTTTTCATGATGTACCTCCAATTATTTTGATATACCTATTCAATGATACCCTACGCAATGGAATATATGAAAAATGCAGAGTGTATTTTCACTACGTGTGGGGAACGTACACAAAAAAATTGTTTTTAAATATTTTATTTCATAACTTTTAGACATTATAAATATTTGCATCCATGCCCGATTTCAGCTTTAGGGCACTAATAGTCTGTTAACGAAACGGCTGTGGTGTACACAGGACTAGACAGACAGACGGACATGGTGAAATTATAAGCGTACCTAGTTTGTCTACGGAACCCTAAAATAAATTTGACAGTTTTATATTTGAAATATTTTTGCTGTTGACACAATAACCCACCAACAACTTGGTATATTTTTACACGAATTTTTTAAATGGGAAATATATTACTGTCTCAACCCATATGGTAAGCCTAGGCAGATTGTAACGAAACTTAATTTAGGAAAAAAATAACGATGCCTCAATTAAAACATTGTCTAAAATTAAATACTAATCCTAAACCAAGCATCAAAAAACAAGGTACCAATATTGATATTTAGCATAAATGTAAATAAAAAAAACAAATAGTCACTTAACTTTTGCTACAGCTCAGAATTATATCACTCCAATACACTGTTTCAACAATTTTACAACTATTAACTTTACCAACATTTTATAAACAAATAACTTGCATTAACGAAAATTTTCTTTAAAAGACTATTTATTTTCAAAATTCCACTATAAAAGACAGGATCCTTCACGTCTACTTTCATAGTTCTTATCATTTGCACCCATTCTAATCCCTGATGAGAATCATTAATTGAGATGGTAAACTCAGTGATATTGACAAGCCAGTGTTGTTAGCCAAAGAAGGTAACATCTAAAAATTTTCTGAATAATGTAATATTATAGAAAGCAATTAAATCATATTGTTTATACAGTTATTTAATTATTTTTAAAACTATTTAATTAATTGACTTACTTAGCTAATTATTCCCTGTATATATTGTTGAAATAAAACTAGGAACACATATTTCCATTTGTAGTACAAAACAAAAATATGCATAAGAGATATTGGAGATATCAAGTTTTTCTCTCGCGATCTACTATGTATTTTGGTGTATATAGCGCGCTATTCCATAGCTCTTTGACGATTTTTGCTTTCTCATTTTCATGTTATTCTTGATTCAATTGTATTTTATTTTCGATTAAACATGCTTCATACAAAATTCACAACTTTCATGTATATATACTGCAACAAATAGTCCTAGCGTATCTTTTCATTTACACGGGCAAGAAGGATCTTATGAAGCAAGAAGGATCTTATGGAAATCTTTCTAAATGTTTTTAACATTAAATCCGATCCTAATTTATACACAATTTTGGTAAATAATCGAGTAAATTCGGAATATGTTTTATTTTTGTCAAAAAATTAATGTTTGTCTTCAAAATTCACGTTTTCTTTTAAAATTGTATCATTTATTTATAACTTTCTCTCATAGTATATTTCATTATATTTAGCTACACCTTTGCCTCGTTTCTTATTAAAATCATTGTGTTTTTTCATTTTGTTATTATTCTTTACAAAGAAGTCTTCCTTCTTAATTGTTCTCGATGGCATAATACATGGCACGAACAACGGAAAGTAATGTAGGATACACCGAGAATTACCAAACATCTTAGATAATTTGGACTATTGTAATGACCACAGTCTGCTAAACCATAACGTGTCAATTTACAAGTTCAAAGTTGGGAGAATCAAGAAGAAAAGCGGCACATACTAAATTTAAATAAGCGAGAGATAAAACGTGGTGTGTAAAAACACAATTACTGCCAAGCCCAGATCACGTGGACATTTCTACCAATTTATACATCTCGAGAATATCGTCACAGAAACCGAAGAAATGAAGAAGCTGTTACGGCAAAAATCGCACTAGTCCATATCGATTACAATCAGCAAAACTGCCACAGAGAGTGATGCTTAACATTTTACAGTACAAAGTCAAAATTGTGCTACTTAGTCGCGGCTTTAGTTGCCTTAAATCGTTCTAGCGAGAAGAGTACATCTGACTAGAACTCAGAAGAACGACTCACAAAAGTTCTAATCCGTGGGATAAAATACTGCAAATAAAACTATATTAGTCATACACTCCAAAGGGATCCATCCATATTTCCAAATAGGGTTTATCAAATTAGGACCCTCGAGACAGGAAAGAACATTTACTTTCGAAATAAACCTGGCGACTGACTATACTGGCAGTATTGAAAATTGTTGGCAAGACTTAGGGTGAAGCGAAACATAATATCCAGGATCGGTTTATACGTTAAAACAGGGTGAATGTAATTTGGACTATCAAGAGGATATAGGTATTAAAGAATAATTATGCTTTTATCCCTATTCAAACTTTTCCAATACAAAAAAAACCTGGCCTATAAATTAAACCAAATCATAACATCATGGCAGCAAAGAACATAATGTTAAGCACGCGCATGGCTCAATAGATTATAAAAGTTGGCAACTTTATGTTTACCACAAATATTTTTGTCCGGATTCCGCTAATCATTTGTTTATCCGGAAAACCGCACAACTGTGCGCAAAATTCATTTCCCCGTCGAAAATCACAAATTGTACATCGACGAATCCACTTTCAAAGTTCTTTGTTTATTATCTACAATATTCTGTTGGATTTGTTCGACTGGTAAATACATAATTGGATTAAATTCTATACGCAAATTTTACACTATATATATATATATATATATATATATATATATATATATATATATATATATATATATATATATATAATTAATTAATATTGGGAGATGTGATGATAATAATATACTATAAAACATGCAACTTAGTATGTAAAGATTTATAAAATATATGTACAATATATTATCATTGAGACCTCCAAAAAAGAAAATAGAATCTCTGCCTGATCATTTCCTCGTCTGCCTGTTTGTCACGCGGATTTTGTCTTGAGAACCGCGTTATGTAGAAACTTGAAGCTTGGCATATTAAGGGAGAAGTTTTGATTGTTTACAGATCATTATTTGACAATGCTAAGTCATATTCCGTTTCAGAAAAATTGATATAACGTTTTAACATCGTACTAAAATTACGCGATACTTTGTCGTACTTCGCTAATTACCTATGAATATTATAATTGATTGCCCTATACTTAAATGTGTGCAGAGTGGCATAAACTAAATTTTAAGGGTACGGCGTAAGTTTAACTTAATTTTGCTTACTTCCATGGCAACTCGGATTGATGCTGCAAACAGAAGGTTATGGCGAGATAATCAGTGAATCCACTCCTGTCTAGATTCTGTTACCTAACGAAATTGTGTCGCTCTGTCTCATTAATCATTGCATTTCCTATAAAATGCCAAGCAAGCTGCCGCCCGATTTAAATATATTTTCATAAGGCATCACTAACAATTTGCTAATATTCCGTAAGCTGCCTACTGCATTGCATTTTAACACAAGAACATATTTCATTTTAACAGAAGAACATTGGAATAAGGTTTAGAGACTGTTAAAAGCTTTAATAAGTAAAAATCTCTGGCCAGTTTTCTGCTTCCAAAATATTGGTATAACTACCAATTTTAACTAACAAGATGTTAACTTGACGAAGTCTTGTAAATTAGAAAAAAAAAATATATATATATATACATATATATATATATATATGTATGTGTGTATATATATATATATATATATATATATATATATATATATATATATGTATATATATATATATATATATATTTATATATATATATATACGATCCATTTATACCGATTTTCGTAGGGTTGTAGATAGGGTTGTAGGCAATAAACATGCATGTTGCTTGCAAGTACCTAACCATGGCATTACCACGTGTCTGTCGTTGACAAATGGCTCGGCGGTAACGGAACATCGTCTAGGTGGAGTAGAAGGAAGGCAAAAGGAACCATGACTCGACGAGAAGACGTGATATATGCAATTATTTATTTGAATATTTAATTCTGACACATATCTAATATTAATATGAAGCAGTATTAATAATTGGTAAGCTCATAAATCAGGTTTTTTTCTCTCATATCATGCTGTCTTGCCCCCGTTAGAAAGAAATTTCATTTAATCAGAGTAATTTTTAATAACGATCACCAAAAGATAATATGAAACTTTCAGGGCAACTTAAGATATGTGGAGGATATTTGAAACAACACATAGATCAATTCTAATAGATTTTCACATATTGAAGTGGGGTGAAAACATAGATATGTCACATTGTACTTTGCACTTGTACTGGCTGTTACGAATTAACACAAGGTTTCATTTTTCCCGGAAAGTCTAGCAGTTCCGTAAGAAGTAATAAAATGATGTTTCTGATATATGACATTATCTAAATATTAGTTACAATAATTTAAGTACATAAGTATATTTGTCGGCAAAAAATTGGCACTAACAATTTATCAGAAGAGCTTAAACAAAATCATAAAAATATTTTTTTTTTACTTTCAATATATTTTCCATTACCTCAATCGATTTTCATGTATTTAAAATTAATTTTCTCTTACCTTAAAAACATGGAAATAACTGATTTACATCTTCGCTCTCTCTCTAATCTGTTTGTCCAAACTTTTTTGATTTTAGGAGTAAATAACGGCCAGAAAAGATTCAATTTAAGCTGTGAGGAGAGTGATTCACAACATAAAATCCATACTTTTATGGCCAGACTTTATCTGTACTTCCTCGCATAAAAGTATAAAAACTTTTGAAAATTTTACCATTCTGAACATTACTCCTTAAGAATCAATTTTCATATGTAGCGCCCGGTATGAAGTTTTATGAGGAGTAAAATCAGAAGTTCAGAGCATACGAAGTTAAAAAAGTGTAAACATTAGTAATCAATGTAGTTTCGATTACTAAATAAATATTGCGTACACCTTTCCGTCAATATTTTTGTTATAATTTTGTTAAAAATATAAGAATATTGGCTATAGACACAACGTGTTTTTATCATGTCACTCCAAAAAAATCGCAGTTAAACTTAGCATCTCAAAACCCAAGTCACCATTTTATTACCTTCCACCAAAATATTGCATTAATATCAGATTAGAAATATTTACAAAATTGTTTGTAGGAAGAAATATTTCGCCAATCGCGGTTAGGTGCGTTAAATTATTACGAGCGAAAGAATATAAAATTGTTATTTTCGTATTTTCCGATAAACCACCGAATAATACAGAAAATTTATATTGTGATCGCAAATAACGAACACTGTGGAAAACAAACCGCAATTTATGGAATGTTTCTAAGGAATTCTGTGAAAATAGATGAATAATTCGTCGGGGAATTTGTTCGATTATTGAAACTGTTCGAAATTATTGAACTATTTGGAATTAAGAAAATATAAATAAATTGATCTATTTGTGTTCCAGCAGTCGACCGTCCTTATTGTTGTCTTCCTTCCTCGAGTTTTTTAGTTTAATCACTTTTAGTCACTCCGAAAAAAGAAATGGAATCAACAGTACACAAGTGAATTCTTAATAATTACGGGTTGAGAATTTTTAATCGTTAAATATAATTGAAAAGACCCAAAAATAAGAGAAAAGTCACAATATATTTCCAATCTTACCTAAACTCATAGTCTCATATATTGCTCATAGCATAATCATAGCATAACTAAAGTAAATTGTCCAAAGTATTTGCTTTAAAATAAAAAGTGAATTACTATAACAATGCGTAAAACAAAGACACGAACATACGTACACACATATTAAAAACAAAAGTGATGCACGCATCATTTAGCTACAACTGCGGCTGAATGGTTGACACGAATTAATTTAAAACACGCATATAATTATAGGATTCTTACTTTAGGAGCAAACCTACAGATAATCGATTATAACTAACAATCACATAGTATTAATTCGAGATCATCTTATCACAATACATCATAACATGGCACGGCAATATTATTAAAATATGATTTTATGACCGAGTATTTACCAAGAACAGTTGATTCGACAACTCACAACCGCTTGAAGGTTAATAGCATTGTAATGCAACCTAATCTATATTATTAGGAGAAAACTCAAATAAGGTGGTAAACAGAGATTTAAATTTTATAAAACGTCATATTTGAGGACAGAAAGTTACAGAGGAGTTACTATTTTTAGTATCTAAACGTATTATTTATTTAGACCTGCATCTCTATCCATATCAGTAAGGATACTTACCGGAATCCGAGATTAACGTGTACCCCAAAAGGAAAAGAATTATTAGAAAGATTAGCCCTTAAAGGCTACAACGAATTTGTATACTATCAAGGCCAGAATGGATCTGAAAACCCCCGGGTCTTAATTACGCAATACATAATAACGTGGCACGGAAGTATAACGGTGAAGCTAAGTGACCGGGTGCTATGTTAGACTCAATGGTGGAAAATTCACAACTTCTCGTGAATAATAGCTAGTGACAAATTTGCAGAGCAACCTTGAAGTTTGAACTCGGTACTTTCAGAGTGATTTAATATTCATGTCAACAAAGTGGCTTCCACTTCTCTCACTGAACCGTGGAGAGATTCTCGTAAAGTAATATGAAGCGCTCAACTTAACACTTTTTAGTTGCAAAGTCACTGCATATATTATAGGGCTCATAATGTCGTCAATATAGCATTTGATTAACGTTCTATTACTTTGTCGCGGCAAATGAAAACAAATTGAAAAATCTTAAAAATTTACCAAGTCGTAAAGGTTTAAACTTTATTATATAAGATATGGACAACAATACTGTTACGTTCTGGGAGCGAGACAGAGACAAGGAAACGTCTACCATTGAAATTTAGTAGCAGCTATTAAAAATTCTAACTACTACTGCATATGTTAGCAGTAGAATACTTTTGTAACTCCGAAATGGGTAGATTGAATGTACATTTTCTGAATTCCAATACCAAATAAAATTTGGTATTGGAATTCAGAAAATGTACATTCGAGCGCATAAAAAATATATATATATATATATATATATATATATATTTATATATATATATATATATATATTACATGTGTGTGTGCCTGTGTGTGTGCCTGTGTGTGTGAGTTTACATATGCTCAGTTTATAACGGAAAATCTCAATCAAGAAAATTTTCATTTATTTCCTAGATATGATTTTATGAAAGAAATAAATAAGCCTTCAGACGTATATCACCGAGAGACTCCGAGATATAAAGATTTATTTGCTATTTTGATGCCACAGAAGTTTCTAACTCGTTTTAGATGAGATTTTGATTAACTTACAATACAATAACTGATTATACCGGTGGCTTAAGCGATGCGAAAATATTAACTCATTAGCTGCGCCTATAACTTTGTTTGCATGTAATTAGGAAAACAAATTCTTTTGTTTTTTTTCTCTAATATATTGGTCCTCCTACATATATAATTACCATTCATAATTTCATCAAAATCCGTCCAGTATATTTTGCGTGATGCCCGTACAAATTAAAACGCAGACAGAGACACAAAAATTATAAAACAAAATGTTCTGGCTTCTATTATTATTCTATACGCGACATCATTACCCTTTTTAAAATATTTTTGGTGTACAGAATTCACTCTGTTACAATTATATTATATGTATATAGATAAAACACCAATTAAAGCCTCTATTTTTATAAGTAATATGAACCAATGTAGTTTCGATTACTAAATAAATAGACCTTCCCTTCAACATATTTATTATTATTTTGTTAAAAATTTGAGAATGTTGGCTATTATATATATATATATATATATATATATATATATATATATATATATATATATATTTATTTATATTTATATATATATATATATATATATATATTTATTTATATTTATATATATATATATATATATATATATATATATATATACGTATATATATATATATATATATATTTAGCATCTCAAAACCCAAGCCATCACTTTATTGCCTTCCACCAAAATATTGGATTAATATCAGATTAAAAATATTTACAAAATTGTTTGTAGGACGGAATATTTCGCCAATCGCGGTTAGGTGCACCCGCATTAAATTATTTTGAGCAAAAGAATGTATAATTATTAATTTCGCATTTTCCGATAAACCACAGAATAATACGGAAAATTTATATTGTGACCGCAAATATCGAACGCTGTGGAAAACAAACCGCAATTTATGGAATGTTTCTAAGGAATTCTGTGAAAATAGATGAATAATTCGTCGAGGAATTTATTCGATTATTGAAACTGTTCGAAATTATTGAAAACTATGTAAAAGAAAATGTATTATACGTAAAAATATGGGCATATTTAAGCAATTTTAATAAAATTTGTATTTAAGTGCTTGTAAATCTACACAAACTGTCTCATACTATATAACACAATTATAGTGTAACAAATATGTACTTCAATATCATATCATTTTCATCAACGACTAACCCAGAACCGTTATATCTAATTCACATCTGCCGCCTTATACTCGTCTAAAGAATGAAGATAAGAATCCTTTATAGCTATTCGAAAAATGAAACTACGTGATGTAGTATTATTTTTACGTTCTTTCATTTCTTTACTACGACCTAGGTTTCGTTGTATTACATCTTCAGGTAGGCAATTAGCAAAGATCTTTGCTAATAGCCCACCTGAAGATATTGTAATACGACGTAACCTAGATCGTGGTAAAGAAATTAGAAATAATACTACATCACGTAGTTTCATTTAATTGTGCAACATTTTTAATTTGTACAGTGGGAATTTTGGTCTAATACTCCCACAGCAACCACCCGTACTGAGAGCCGTTGATACATTTTCAGGTTTATCGATTTTCAGGGTGTACCTTCAGAGTACCTTTGCGTATTTTAGCTGCAACTATATCAAACTTATATTGAAATTACATCAGTAATTGAAAATCTGGGATAGACGAGCCGCTCGATTAAACTGAAGTAGAGGCCAACAACCATACAAAATAGAAAACATCCACCATTTTCTCGATGCGATTTCCTGTCTTTAAACTCTTATACTCCTACAAGAAATAAATCTATACGCTTAAATTTAGGAGATTACCATCTTTGAGCAACGTAATGTAATTTTCATACTTTAGAAATTACTGATATGCACATTTACCTATTTTGACACTCGTTGATTAATTCGTGATTATCAATTTCTAGAACACCAGACTTTATGTTACTTTATGTTGACGCTAACCATTTTTTACTAAATCTGAAGAACATAAAATGCCAAGTCACCTGAAATATATCTTTGAATCATAGATTTATAGACAGAGAGAATACATTTTCACAGGATAGAGTAAATACCGTAAGATGTGGAACTGGCTCTGTACAAGATCTTACGGTCTTTACTAGCTTTGAAAGAAAGAAATTTTGTCTTATATAAAATAATTTTTAGCGAATTTCCGCAAAGAAAATTGTTCTATTGAAGCCGTCCTGATTATGGTAACTTCAGAAAATTTGGCTGTATTTCCACCAGTCAGTTAAATATATATATATATATATATATATATATATATATATATATATATCTACAAGTGCTTGCAAGCACACGTGCGGGCTCGCCTATGTATGTGTGTCTTTGTATTTTTGTGTGTATATATTTAGATATGATCAAAATTTCTACCGACAATAGAGGTCAAATTTGTACATATATTTCCGAACATTGCTAAAAAATAGTTCTTGGTTATTTATAGTAGTACAGTTCTAAGCTAGTTGGCTATGTAATGGGGCAAATGGGACAAAAATCCATTTGACTGCAAAATTGTAAAAAATGTAAAAGTGCTACATTCTTTTTAAGATATTCGTAACATATTCTTTCACAAATCTGTAAAATAATAGATTTTGAAACACAACATTGCCGTTGGTTCCAGTTTGGCGTGACTAAGGGTTTATGACAAATTGACACGCAAACAGTGCGCCGATTTCAAAATAATAGGCACAAACGTTGCGAATGGGTGCAAGTTACGTTTATGCGAGAAACAAGAAATTCTCTGCGGCCCCGCGGTTACAAATTCTTTTCTTTTCATTTTTAGATTTCTGTAATCAAACAAGGAGGCCTTGTAAATTGGATCGTGTGCTTCCATCCCTCTATTACTTTGTGCATGCACAGTATTAATTCAATAAATATATAATAAAGTACTTAAAAAATTATTTGTTTAAACTACCTCCCCATGCTTGAAAAAACGTATAATATATTTTGCGTACCCAATCGAGTGGGATATCACTGACGTTTCATTTTTGTAGCCTACTTGTGAAAACAATCTATCCCTCGTCCTTTATTATTTTTCAACCATGGATGTAAAAAACTTGAAAAAATCCTAATTAAAAATAAGATAAACATTACTTCGGTCAACAATTTCCAGATATTTTAGACAATTACAGAACTCTACTCTTCACATTCCAACATGTTTTGGTCATTTTTGTTATATTTTAGTAAGACAACAAATAACATCCATACTACAGATTTAAGATAAATAATAATTTATTGAGTTCAATGATGCACGCAAAAGGCGTCAAGAACGACGTCTTTTGCTAATTGGAACATGGTGGGATTGCCAAAAACCATTACTCCACGAAGATCGTACAATGAAACATCACACCAAAGTGAACCACTGGAACAATCAGAACGTTGCGCAAATCAACATCTCGCGATCTAATAATAACGATTGTAGAGCATAAATAAAGTTTCAAAGTAAATAGTTTATATGAATTAAAGAACTAAATTTGTTGAAGAGGATGTTACAGTTACAGTCTAAAAACATAAGTGTGCTAACGAAATAAAGATAATAATTATCACCGTTATTTTCACTATAAACATTCGTTCAACTGCAACGCTATGTTGCAGTTGAACGAGTAATGCGATTGAGTAAGGCGTTGCAGTTGAACGAGTAATGCGATTGAGTAACGCGTTGCAGTTGAACGAGTAATGCGATTGAGTAAGGCGTTGCAGTTGAACGAGTAATGCGACTGAGTAAGGCATTGCAGTTGAACGAGTAATGCGATTGAGTAAGGCGTTGCAGTTGAACGAATAATGCGATTGAGTAAGGCGTTGCAGTTGAACGAGTAAGACGTTGCAGTTGAACGTGAAAGATGCAACATGTCATATATTTAGCGTGCCCACAATGAGTAATTAAAAATTTAATACATATCACTCAATTATAATTTGAACACAATTTCTTCCATCTATGGCAAAACGCATCCGTTATTAGATTTTTAGTATTTGATATCGAATTCGGTAAAAATTGGACATTAATCATAAGAATATATACCGTGCCTATCTATTCTCTCCATTGCCACAAGTTTCTAAAATCAAAGTTAGTTAAGAAATTAAAAAATCTGAATTGCTTATGTTGATACACTAAACAAGCTTAATGTTAGAAGTCCGTACCGTAACAAAAAAAAATAAGAACAAGACCGTAACACAAAAATGCATTAAATTCACTTTGCCTAGTGAGGTGAGTTGAAAGCTAATATTTGTAGAATTACAATCTGTTATTGAAAATATTAATTTAATTGACTTTTTCAACTAAAAACATGGAAAACTGTGAAAAATTATTATTTCAATCTTTTACACGTGAAATAATTCTGAATATGTAAATTACCTTCATGTTTGAAAATAAATTGTGCACAGTGAATTTTGAAATTTTGCCAATCCATTTGTTTAAATAATTTATTTAAGCCGTAAAAACAACTGAAGTATTTATGATAATGAAAAAAATTAAATTGTTCATTGACAATTTGAACATACTTGAACCTTTTTTGCATATATATCAGTTAACAAATTAATTAAGTTGTCAGAACATTTGGACGACATGTATTGATAAATGAGGCGCTCATTGTGCTAAGTCCGACCTCTCTTTTTTTATTTTCTATCGCATCATATAAGTAACAGGATATCCACTTAATATCGTTTATAACGCAAATTTGACATAAAGAAATCATTTAACAATTAAAATAGACAAATCTCAATTTCATCGCACTACTTCCACGAAAACTAGCGCAAAGTAGCACAGATCGCACACGTCATCTTGTTAGCGAGAAAAACGTCATGTGAAAGCTTCGGTCGTGAAAGCTTCGCCAATTTCCGGTTGACAATCGAAAGTGAATGGGAAGCGATCAACAGGTCGATTGGGCAGGGAAATTGGAATGCAAATTATATTTCGATGGGCGGCGTGTAGATGTATATGTCTGGATGTAATTGGTATTCGAGATAAATTTTCCGCTTGGTTAAATATTGTTGGCACGGTCGGAGTTGGTTTTAGACAGCGTTATTAACCAGCTTTCTATAACCAATAAATGTACGTAAAGCAGCGTTGACAAAGCGCTTAGTAACAGGGAAATTCGTGTAAGTGAAAGCAGTAAGGAGAAAAACAATTTATGTTTACAGTTATTTACTGTTCATTTAATAACTGTACCGCTGCTCCATGCGCATAGACGTTTACGTTTTATTTTATTGAGTTAATGATATAAAAATTGAGTACTATTTACATGAAAGGGACAAAGCTAGAAATTTAAAGTCTTTCGCATATGCTTCACTCTATGAGTAGTCCTTGGGCTCAACTCACAAGAAATCAAACTGTCAACATATATTTTCACAACATCTTTGCAAACTATATTAGAAGTTTTATTACTTTTGAATTGCACGAAATAAATGTATTTGGCGTTTCTGGTTTATTGGTATACAAAAATAGCATATATTTTTAACAAAAGAATGAATAAAGAAAGGCAATGGGAATTGTATCTGAATAGTAGAATTATCTGAATCTGGAAAAATGGGCTAATTTAAAAAAGTCTACGAGATGTAAAATCTGTACCCGTATCCGCCTAAAGTAGTCCAGGATGATAAAAAAATGTTTTTTAAAAAACTTTCTAGCACATTTTCATGCTGAGTCACATTCAAGTAACCTCAAGAATGCATAATTTAAAAGTTTTGCACCATAGCGTGCTGATTACTTCGCGACGAAAATATCATCCAATAAAATTCTTAATAAAGTATTCATGCATTAAAAAAACGTATTTTAATGCATGATTACTTCAAATGTTTTTTTTTCATATTATTAAGATATTAGTTAAGACCTAAGTAATTTGACAAGTTGGAACGGCCTGAAAGATTATATAAAATTCATCATTTTTGCGAAAAATTACAATTTAATATCGTGTAAAACCTTGTTTCTACAATAAAAATTACAATAACTTTCTTTGGAAAATTTAAATTTATAACCCAAAATTTGCGTAATTACCATTTACGGATTATAGCGTGCTAAAATTCGAAAAAATTAAATAAAATTTTAATATATAATACGTAGTTTACAAAATAATTCAAGAAAACAATTTTTTCTCAAATTATTTTGCAAAAAAAAAGGAAAAACGATCGTTTTTTTCCGTGCCATCCACATTTCGTGATTAATCTGGTAACACTATTGTTTTAAGATAAAACTTCAAACTGCGCCAACTTTATTAATTACACAACGTTCTTAAACTATTTACGTGACCTTTTCATAAAATTTAAAATGAAATTAACTTAATCTAATCATATAAAGATATAATGTTTTACTATATGGGAAATAACTGCGCTTGCAATTTTTTTATGATAAATATAGTTTAATATGAAAGGACGGACCATAATATATATACGTGTTATAAAATTAAAACAAAAATGTTGAATATTACGTGGCTTTCATCCTACCTAACATTTCTACAGCATTGACTTGTCAGAAGGTCGAACGTATTAGAAAAATCGTTTTTTTAGTAATCTTTATTTAACAAAAAAAAATTTATTCACCGAAATTGCTTAAGTAAGCAATAAAGATAAGCTTGACTTCCTATGTGACTTTTCAGTTTGACTTTCGTAAAATGATGAAAGTATTGCATTAACATCGAGTAGGGGATTAATTTGGGGAGAAAAGTGGTATCAAAGGAAATGTGAGTTGATAAGAATAAATTAAATTGTACGTGCGTATGCGTGTTTTCAAAAGCTGATAAAATCTGAAGGAAACATCCGATCGATTGGGAATTCCTTTATTTGAGAATGTAGTGCTAAGCAAAACAAATAAAATAATGAGTTTTCAAGCCCGGAAATCCGTTCCGCTCTTGAGTTACGCCACTGAAAACTTTAAACCGATGTTCCACAAAAACCAAAGAAAAACTAATTGCATTGGATCCGGAATAATTGTAGGCTAATTTCATTGGTCCATAGATGGTACTTATAAGTTTTATTCATGGCAGGAAAGTATTACGATTATAGCTAAGAGAGGAAATACTGCAATTAGCTGAAAAGTGTAATTGCGGAATTTAGGTGTCATAATCTATTGGCTAAATATATTCCCTGAGACTGTTCTAAACTGAGGGTTGATGGGACTTTACGTCACGAAAAAAATTACAAAAAATTCTTTGTCAATCCAACGATAAAATTACTTCGTGTTAGTATCAAAGTTTTCTCTACCATAACGAAATGTTAAACGACTATGTGTATTTTGAATCCAAAAAAGCGTATATGTTAACAGAAAAAATTAAATATATGTAATTTAATATATGTAGCATTATATATATTTAAATAAATTTAAATATATGTAATGCTCACGTAACTAAAAAAAATCAAAATTACTCTTTTTGAAGATAACTTGAAATAAAATAATTAACTAATCGTGCTAATAAAATATGACAAATATTCAGGTGGGCTATTAGCAAAGATCAATATTTGATAATCTAAAGATGTTATAATACAACGAAACCTAGGTCGTGGTAAAGAACTTAAAGAAAGTAGAAATAATACTACGTAGCTTCATTTAATTGTAAATATATTACTCATGTAGTTTCATTTAATTGTAAATATTTTCTTGTTACAATTACAGATACATTTAAACAGACATGCTTTCTTTTTATATGTGTCTGTTACGGTAACAAATTTTGTTTATATGCATCTGTAAAGATTCTCCATCAAATACATTATTGTAAGGGGGAATTTTGGAGATTGCCGCCTCCTTAAGATTTCTTGTTTAGGGGTAAATGTGGAAATTTTGAGAGTATTGTAGGAGCACATAAAAAATATATACACCGATTTATAAATATATATATATATATATATATATATATATATATATATATATATGTATTTTAAATTATGTATACCGGAGACACATATATTTCGTCCTGCGACTAAGCAATGAAATATAACAACCATTAGGACTCTTTAAATTGTGTATTACATAACGTGACGTAACATTGTACTCAATCTCCTTTCGTGCAGATATTTTGTAAATCTGTGAGTGAAACAGTCAAAGCTATGTGTTACATACCTATAAAATGTCATTCCTAGTGATTTTATATGTGAAATATTATTACACTTATAGACACCAAATTTAGCCATTTTTAATGATAATTCTACAAATCAAACAAAAAAAAAAAAGTCAATATGGAGACTTGACCATTATGACAGTTCCGAGTTAAGCAAATATTTGAAGAATATATGATCTCGCTTGATCTCTTACAAGTTATGATGAAAAGCAATTAATGAAAGTATATCAGTCGTTATGGTTTTCGATAGTAGTGTTTGATTATAACTTATGTTTCATGTAGTTTCTCCGTAGCGTTGTAAATATTTGGTTCAAATCAAATAATCGCTATGGTTTTCGATAGTAGTGTTCGATTATAATTTATGTTTCATGTAGTTTCTCCGTAGCGTTGTAAATATTTGGTTCAAATCAAATAATCGTTATGGTTTTCAATAGTAGTGTTCAATTATAATCTATGTTTCATGTAGTTTCTCCGTAGCGTTGTAAATATTTGGTTCAAATCAAATAATCGCTATGGTTTTCGATAGTAGTGTTCGATTATAATTTATGTTTCGTGTAGTTTCTCCGTAGCGTTATAAATATTTGGTTCAAATCAAATAATCGTTATGGTTTTCGATAGTAGTGTTCGATTATAATTTATGTTTCATGTAGTTTCTCCGTAGCGTTGTATATATTTGGTTCAAATCAAATAATCGTTATGGTGTTCGATAGTAGTGTTCGATTATAATTTATGTTTCATGTAGTTTCTCCGTAGCGTTGTAAATATTTGGTTCAAATCAAATAGCGGAACCCAAATCTCCATGGTCTTAATCCTTCTTTTCAAAAGCAAAAGAAATTACGAAGACCTAAATTATCTGGTTCATTTCGTTACTGCAAAACTGTTATTCTTTTAAATAACCGAAGACGTTTCGGATTCGGATATTAAAAGAACTTATTTAATTTGATGCAAAAAGTCTCTCTATTCTGTCGTCTTTTGTTTTGTTTTTTGATATAAACTTTTACATGCTTGTGCTTATCAATGGCGAAGCAAGACCTGGAAATTTGAAGCTTTCAATAGTTGTAACGTTATTATGGAATTTATAAAAACCTTCCTTATCTTTTGACAGTTTAAGTATTTAATTGGACACATTACTCGTATTAAATTTCCAACCTTTCAATTTGGGTGTGCCAAAAACTTTCACTTATTTCTTGCAAACTATCAAACTAGATTTATAGAAAATTTCGATTATATAGTTTAATTCTGAAAAAAAAATTTCTTGCATAAAAAAGCATGTTGCACTTTTCCGATCTAAACAACAAACAAAATTTATAATCAGTAGATAAATATTATTCATCTACAACAAGTAACTCGATGTTCTGTCAGAATTTCTTCACTACTGTATCACTATATATTTGTTTTAATTTTTTCGTAGCTTTCTTATATATCGACGCACAGTTTCGCCCACTACTTATATTAAATACGATATAATAATTTGTCTTCTGTCAGGCGGGCGACTAACATATTTAAACGTCAAACACTATTGTCTGTGAACTCTATGGCGTTGTGATCTTTACAAGCGTTATTCCATTATGAAATAGATTTGTAATGTAGTATTATTATTTTTTATTATTAATATCATAGTTATTTGTGTTTTATGCTCTTTTAATTATGTTATGTGTATAGCATTACGTTATAAATCGCCTTTTTTTTTAATTATTGTGGTTTTTTTTTTCTTCATTTATTTTTTCATTAGAATCTTTTTTTTTTCTATGGACCTAGGCATGAATGTTTTTGTTTCTTATATAATTTTAATTATCGTACACTATTTTTAATTTTTTTTTCTTTTTACATTGGTTTCATTATTACAAAATTTTATATGAGCGACACATCTCTTTCCAATTCTTGATTCATTTTATTCTCTTCCCCCGGAGTATTCGACCTTTGAACAATTTTTTTCAGATGACTTGGAATCTTCTTTGCACGATTTTTTGTATTCAGTATTCGACAATGGAATCAAGAATATAAACATTTGTTATATAAATGCACAAAGCCTGCCTTCACATTATTTTGAACTTGTTGCCACCTTTAATAGCCTTATTATGCATGCGTGTCTCATCAGTGAAACATAGCTTAAACCCTCATGACCTACTAGTATTTTTGAACTACTCGGTTTCATTTTATTATGTAATGATTGCGTAGACAAGCGCGGCGGAGGTGTGGCCATCTATCTTCGTGACGATTTGTCGCACAAAGTAATTACACAATCACCTGCTGATCAGTCGTCTGTCTCAGAGTATCTCTTCGTTGAAGTCTCCATTTTCTCAACAAAATTATTAATAGGAGTTCTGTACTGTCCACCGGGAACAAGCATTTTCTATGAATTTGAAAAAAAATATTAATAACTTAATTCCCTCTTATCCGAATTGTTTATTATTGTGAGACTTTAATATTTGTTTGTATGGAGATGGCTCAAGGGTCAATCAACTTCGTGACACATCTGCAAACCTTGTTATACTACCTTCCTTTTCCACATTCCACACAGAATCTTGTCATTTTCTCCTCGACTTAATTATCATTTCAAATCTTGGAGTTTGCTCTGCTTATGGTCAACTTACTACTCCAGGCTTTTCTCATCGTATATCTCACTCTATTAAGATTCCAAAGCCTTCATCTAAAATAATATATCGTCACAATTTTAGCCGAATAGGCAGATCAACTTTGCTTGAGGGTGCACGGTGTGTTAATTGGGGAGCGATCTCATGTTTAAATAATGTAGATGATATGGTGCAGAATGTCACTACTGACATTACTAGCTTAATGAATAAACATGCACCATTAAAGTTAATAAAATTAAGAAAAAAGGCCGCTCCCCGGTTCAATGATTCCATAAAGTGCATAAGAGGAGCCCACCCCTTCCCTGGGAAGCGTATAAATTACTGAGAAATGAAGTATCGCAAATGTGCATAAATGCAAAAAAATATTATATCAGCAAAAAAATCAACGGATATACATCTTCCAATATTTGGACATTTCTCGGTGATTAGGGTATTGGTAAACAACATGAGACAACGCAATATCCTGTCAATATTAATGATATCAACATTTTCTTTGCAACTCCACCTTTTATTTTAGACGCTGTAATGAAGTTGGAAACACTGAACAACATATTGCCTGCATCGCTCTGTGATAATTTCTTTATTATTTTGGAAATTTCAGAATCAGAAGTCAAAAAGAATCTTCTCGAAATTAAATCGAAATCCGCTGGCTGTGACGGTCTAAATATATATGCTCTTGCTCCTATCATTGACATTGTTGTGCTCACCATCACTGCCATATTTAATACTTCCAGATTAACTTCTACGTTCCCTTGTGAATGGAAAAGGGCGCATATTATTTTGTTACCCAAAACATCTACCCCTAACCAGCCTAAAGATTTTCGACCTATATCTATATTACCACTACTATCAAAAGTCTTTCAGCTGATTGTACATTCTCAACTTGTGAGTTTTTTACATACCCAAAATTTACTTGACCCCCTGCAATCTGGCTTTAAATTAAGACATAATACTTCTAGTCTAGTCTAACAGTACTGCTGAAAGTAACTGATGATATGTGCCTAGCTATGAACAATACCCAACTAGCTGTTCTTATATGATTGGACTTCAGTAATGCTTTCAATTTTGTCGACATCAACATTTTGATACATAGGATTAAATCGTTTAATCTGTCGCAACCATGTGTCATTTGCTTCAATTCCTATCTTCGTGGCCCTAAACAGGCAATCAAAATTTCTGAAACTACACAGAGTGGACCAGTCTCATTGCCGGAGTACCTCAGGGTGGTGTTCTTTCTCCACTTCTTTTTTTTTCTATTTTCATTGATCCTGTGGGTAAACAATTGTCCTCCAACTATCATTTATATGCTGATGATCTCCAAATATACTCTCACTGCAATGTCGATAAAATGTCTTCATGTATTTATATATTAAATGCAGACCTACATTTGATCAGTCAGTGGGCTGGTAGGCAGGGTCTTTTGATTAACCCAATTAAATCGCAGGCATTATCATCGGTAGTCAAAAACTGCTGTCAAAAATATTTGTAACAGAGTTACCACAGCTATTGGTTATGTCATTCCTTTTACTTCAACAGTAACAGATCTTAGCCTACTAATTTACCAACATCTCATGATGTTAGTCGTAAGATGTTCTTCACAATACACTCTCCCAAATGGCTTCAATTTTTTTCCACTGCGAACTAAAATACAAATTTATCAAACTTTACTTCTGCCAATTCTTGATTATGGGGTGGTGTGCTATTCTACTCTAAATGAACATTTACCCAATAAATTTGAACGAGTTCAAAGCCTGTGTATTTGATACATTTTTGATACCATATATCCTAGTATCGTTCACATCTTAAATGATTAAAGATTCGTGATCGACGCAACCTTCATCTTCCATGTTTTGTATATAATATCCTCAATAATCTCGTTACACCTACATACCTTAAATCTAAATTCCTATACTTGTTATCCCACGACCTCGAACTACGATTCAAAAACAAGTGCACCCTCCTAATCCATGAACATAAAACGGAATTTTATGGCGAATCCTTCACCGCGCATTCTACTCGATTGTGGAATAAACTGACTACAAATATACAAAGTGTACCCTTATTGGCTGTTTTCAAAAGTCGTCTGAAAATACTTTGTGAAAAAAATTAAAAAGTACAACTAATATATGAATCACAAAAATCAACGAAAAGTTTTTCACCAACTGTATACATCGTTTACAAAGCGTTTTTTTTTCATTATTTTGATCTTGCCTCATTTCCAAATAACGCCTTTATGTGTGCCTGAGTTATGCATACCAACTGAGATTAGAGCAAATGATTATACCCAGTCTATAATAGTTTATAAATAACAAATGATTATTCTATTAGAGAAATTAAATAATTCTTCTAAATTTAAATTGTATTTTAAATTTTTGACCCAAAACTGCATTTCTGTTATAATGTATAGTATTCTAATATATTTGCTTCCAAGAGAGAGGGCCTCACCGGAAAAAAGTTATGCCACCATAAAGGGAGCAACTTGAAGGGAAAATACTCGCCAAAATTAAGTGTTTCTGCTACTACATAACAAAGACATTTCCTTGTCTGGCACATTTCGTTACTACGAAACCCATTAAGCAAATTGTGAAAAAGTTTTAAATAATTTTTAAACAATTGTAATTAATTTCACAAAAAATGGTTCGATTAAATGAAGAAATTATACCATGTTAAGGCTACTTTCTGCTTGTGAAGTAATTTTTTATCTACTACTCCTATAGAGATACAGATTGAAAAGTAAAATAAAAAAATCTTCAAATTGTTTTTTCAATTTTTAAATGTGCGCCATTGAATAATTTTTTTTATTTGCGTTTTAAATTGTATTTTAAGTTTTTGTGCAAAACTGTACTTTTGTGGTAGCGTTGCTCCCAATGGTAGAAGATCCGCTGGGAAAAGTTTAAGGCATCATAATGGGAGTAATTGGAAAGGAAAATACTTAACAAAATTAATTCTTTTTTGATGCTCTTTATAGCTACGAAACCTATTAACGAAACCGTTTTTAGCAATTTTAGGAATTAATAAGTAAAAATAACAAAATTGGAGAATCCCAGAAAATTGTAACAATTCCGAGTCATTTTTAAAGAACTATAATTTCACGAAAAATGCTTGGATTAAAATAAAGAAGTATAAATGTACCATTTTAAAGCTACTTTCGTACTTTTTAAAGAATTCTGAAGTTATTGTTCGATTTGGAACTTATTCGGTGGTTATGTGATATGTAAAACTCATGGTAATAAGTCTCATTATATATATATATATATATATATATATATATATATATACATATATATATATATATATATATATATATCAATTTTTTCATGTTTGCTTATTAACATTTAGTAGTAAAATGGTATAATAAATAGTTTTAAAATAATAATTGTACCAGTATTTGAATTATATATTTTTTAATTAACGGCCATTTAGCGCCCGGTATTTATTGCTAATGGACAATTCTTGTCAACAATTATGCAGTTTTCTCTCATATATAATACACATTTAAATGGCTAAAGCACCGATTTGAATAAAATTGTAAAAAAATTATCTTCAATGCTTGAAAGTTTATTTGGAAATGTGTTTTTGTACAAATGTTCAACAGATGTTCATTCATCGGCAGAAATATACCCTCAAACAATATCACAACGATGTGTTGCAAAATAAAATCACACAAATTTGTTGTTCTGCCATTTTGTAAAATATATATGAACATATATTTGTGCTCTTCTGTTTACCAGGTTCACAGCTGACTTATTGAATGCAGCAAGTTCAAACCGTTCGCTTTATCGGATTTACTGAATCCAGCAAGACGGTGGAGTTCCGTAACTCTCCTGTAACTAAACCATAATTACTCTTTCTATTATAAAATTTTGATATTTAAATTCATTCGATTTAACCATCGATCATGGCCCTGTGCTTGTCAAGTCAAAATAAATATTTTAAAAAATTACAATATAAAAACCCTCGACTGCCAAATCGGTTTAGCTATAAAGGTAGTGATTTATGAAATAACCGTTAAATATTTTAATATTATTTATTGCATTAACTTTGTAATTAGTTTAGTTTTAAAATGAGGTGATTAATTAATAGTCAGATTTAGTAATTAGATATTAATTATTCAATATGAGAATTATTCAAACACTTACACATATTACAATCGATTATGAGAATACATATTTAATCATTCGATTGCGAAAAACTTTCTAGTAATTAATTCTTTATCATAATTACCTTCAAATGGCTCATTATATGTATGTCTACCTGTCACGGGCCATTTTCTTCGAATAACCTACCCGCGGTATGCGTGCACTGCACACCGGGCACCAGGCGATCCCTTTCATCAATGTCGATATAGTATATCGATCTCAAACATATGACTTATTGTTTTGTTTTATTGTTTTAATGTTATAATTTTATTGTTCAAATGGTTTTATTGTTTTAATATGTCAGTTTTCCGTTCCTTTATGAACAGCCGTATGCTGAGGTTTGCTTGAACTTTAAATCTCAGTTAAATGAAACTACATGATGTAGTATTATTTCTACTTTCTTTAAGTTCTTTACCACGACCTAGGTTTGCTTGTATTACAACATCTTCAGATGAACTATTAGCAAAGATTTGAACTTTAAATATTATCGTTGAATAACGATTTTTCTTTCATTGAAAGTGCATTTCGTAATGTTTATATCTGTTACGATTCTAATATTAATAAGTATTAAGAAATATAAAATGTTGATGCTATACTAGCGTTCTAGTGAAATTGCCGTATTTATTTTTAATACAATGTTAATTAAGCAGCAGTTACAGAAAAAATACACAGTGGTTTAATTCCAAAATTTCTTGTTCGATATTAATAAAAATCTCCCAAAAAGTAAATAGAAGTGTTATAATTTTATAAATGTTTCAAAATTAGCTTAAAATGATTTCTTCAAGGAAACCTTTATAACAAATTGATAGCAGTTAAATATAACGGCATATCCAACGCGAGAACGGTAAACGAGATGTTATCGTTAAGTTGACCATAAAGTTAACTGGAAAACGATAAAAGCGGAACATACTCTCTTTCTAATATAATTTATGTTTTAAAGCTCGGTTTAAAGGCGAGCGTTAGCCTTTAAACCGAGCTTTAAAACATAAAACCTGACTTAAAGACGATTATATACCTACCAAGCGATTATGACATGGCTTTACCTGAAAGTTGTGGTGGTATCGCCTACTTTACCATATTAACTGCAAGAATATATAAATATCGATTAGATTTATTAAACAATATTGACAATACTCTCATTTAAACACAAAATTGCATACATTAATATTGGTATATAAAATTTTGTTAATTATGTGAAAACAAATTTCCTTTAAGTTAACCGCTCATACGATTAAATTTTCTTTAGAGGGGCAGGCATAATTATAATTTTTAAAAAGTCACTTTGGCATAGGATTTTCGGAATTAAAATCGTAAATAGTATTTCCATTAAACTGTTTACGACTATTAATTTTTCACAACTTAAATATATAGCCTCCTATACTTTACAAGCGTTAAAAAATTATAATATCTATGATAATCGCCATAGTTTACAATACTATATCTCACAAGCCTTATAACATTATAACATCTAGGACAATCGTCACAGTTTTCCTATAAACTTCACATAAGCTTCTAAAAACCTTATTGTTTCATAATTGTAGGTTGAGTTGTTTTATAAATAGGGGAGACATATTTTTGGATGGTTTTCAGTATATATCTAAAGATATACTGCCTAAAATTAAAAAATATATATATTTTACCCGTAAATTTTTGGTATGTATTTTTTCAAATTCCTCACACCACATATGGAATTTTAAAAAAAACATTTTCTTGAACTTGATTGGAAAACGCCCCTTAATATACTATATTATAAATTCCGACTATTTTATAATTTCCTTTACATCTTTCCTTCTTTAAACTTGACTTTATGCAAATTCATAAGGATTTCAATGATTACTTTCAACTTTTCACATGGTTAAAATTTATAAACCAAATATGCTAGAATTCATTTTCCTAGAAAAATATTATTAATTTATCTTTCATACAAAACTATAAGTTGCACGCATTAATATAAGTAAAGCGACGCGGCATGGCGAGGTGCTCGGTGCCCTGTATACAATAGTATTTAGCACTTTATGAGTTCAATAACATCAAAATTGTATAAAACTGACATAAAATTAAACAATAAAATTTTATCGTGAAATTACAATGGACCCGCCATCTGTGGATAGGGAACACGGTTAAATAGGGTTCGGTTGTTGTCGACATCCCTTTTGCAATTGTTGAAATAAGTTAACCGTAACAATTGTATTGAATGTGTCAATAAAACGGTTGTAGTATATAGAAGATAATTCAGTCACATGGTTAAACAATTAGAGGGCGGACACCCATCGTATGCTTAATGTTTTACAAAAATGGCAAATAGACCCTCAAATTCATTTGAAAAAGTTAGCAAATTTTGAGTGCCATTGGATAAATTTTTATACACTCGATGAGATACGCAAAGGAAAATATTTGCTCTTACTTTCAATATATAGATGTAGTAAATTTTTATGCTCGCGATGAGATACGCAAAGGAAAATATTTGCTTCTACTTTCGATATATTAATATAGTAGATTTTTATGCACTCGATGAGATACGCAAAGGAAAATATTTCCTCTTACTTTCTATATATAGATATAGTAGATTTTTATGCACTCGATGAGATACGCAAAGGAAAATATTTGCTCTTACTTTCGATATATAGATATAGTAGATTTTTATGCACTCGATGAGATACGCAAAGGAAAATATTTCCTCTTATATTCTATATATAGATATAGTAGATTTTTATGCACTCGATGAGATACGCAAAGGAAAATATTTCCTCTTACTATCGATATATAGATATAGTAGATTTTTATACACTCGATGAGATACGCAAAGGAAAATATTTCCTCTTACTTTCAATATATAGATATAGTAGATTTTTATGCACTCGATGAGATACGCAAAGGAAAATATTTCCACTTACTTTCTATATATAGATATGGTAGATTTTTATGCACTCGATGAGATACGCAAAGGAAAATATTTCCTCTTACTATCGATATATAGATATAGTAGATTTTTATACACTCGATGAGATACGCAAAGGAAAATATTTCCTCTTACTTTCGATATATAGATATAGTAGATTTTTATGCACTCGATGAGATACGCAAAGGAAAATATTTCCTCTTACTTTCGATATATAGATATAGTAGATTTTTATTCACTCGATGAGATACGCAAAGGAAAATATTTCCTCTTACTTTCGATATATAGATATAGTAGATTTGTATGCACTCGATGAGATACGTAAAGGAAAATATTTCCTCTTACTTTCGATATATAGATATAGTAGATTTTTATGCACTCGATGAGATACGCAAAGGAAAATATTTCCTCTTACTATCGATATATAGATATAGTAGATTTTTATGCACTCGATGAGATACGCAAAGGAAAATATTTCCTCTTACTTTCGATATATAGATATAGTAGATTTGTATGCACTCGATGAGATACGTAAAGGAAAATATTTCCTCTTACTTTCGATATATAGATATAGTAGATTTTTATGCACTCGATGAGACACGCAATGGAAAATATTTCCTCTTACTTTCGATATATAGATATAGTAGATTTTTATGCACTCGATGAGATACGCAAAGGAAAATATTTCCTCTTACTTTCGATATACAGATATAGTAGATTTTTATGCACTCGATGAGATACGCAAAGGAAAATATTTCCTCTTACTTTCGATATATAGATATAGTAGATTTTTATGCACTCGATGAGATACGCAAAGGAAAATATTTCCTCTTACTTTCGATATATAGATATAGTAGATTTTTATGCACTCGATGAGATACGCAAAGGAAAATATTTCCTCTTACTTTCGATATATAGATATAGTAGATTTTTATGCACTCGATGAGATACGCAAAGGAAAATATTTCCTCTTACTTTCGATATATAGATATAGTAGATTTGTATGCACTCGATGAGATACGTAAAGGAAAATATTTCCTCTTACTTTCGATATATAGATATAGTAGATTTTTATGCACTCGATGAGATACGTAAAGGAAAATATTTCCTCTTACTTTCGATATATAGATATAGTAGATTTTTATGCACTCGATGAGATACGCAAAGGAAAATATTTCCTCTTACTTTCGATATATAGATATAGTAGATTTTTATGCACTCGATGAGATACGTAAAGGAAAATATTTCCTCTTACTTTCGATATATAGATATAGTAGATTTTTATGCACTCGATGAGATACACAAAGGAAAATATTTCCTCTTACTTTCGATATATAGATATAGTAGATTTGTATGCACTCGATGAGATACGTAAAGGAAAATATTTCCTCTTACTTTCGATATACAGATATAGTAGATTTTTATGCACTCGATGAGATACGCAAAGGAAAATATTTCCTCTTATATTCTATATATAGATATAGTAGATTTTTATGCACTCGATGAGATACGCAAAGGAAAATATTTCCTCTTACTTTCGATATATAGATATAGTAGATTTTTATGCACTCGATGAGATACGCAAAGGAAAATATTTCCTCTTACTTTCGATATATAGATATAGTAGATTTGTATGCACTCGATGGGACACGCAATGGAAAATATTTCCTCTTACTTTCGATATATAGATATAGTAGATTTTTATGCACTCGATGAGATACACAAAGGAAAATATTTCCTCTTACTTTCGATATATAGATATAGTAGATTTGTATGCACTCGATGAGATACGTAAAGGAAAATATTTCCTCTTACTTTCGATATACAGATATAGTAGATTTTTATGCACTCGATGAGATACGCAAAGGAAAATATTTCCTCTTATATTCTATATATAGATATAGTAGATTTTTATGCACTCGATGAGATACGCAAAGGAAAATATTTCCTCTTACTTTCGATATATAGATATAGTAGATTTTTATGCACTCGATGAGATACGCAAAGGAAAATATTTCCTCTTACTTTCGATATATAGATATAGTAGATTTTTATGCACTCAATGAGACACGCAATGGAAAATATTTCCTCTTACTTTCGATATATAGATATAGTAGATTTTTATGCACTCGATGAGATACGCAAAGGAAAATATTTCCTCTTACTTTCGATATACAGATATAGTAGATTTTTATGCACTCGATGAGATACGCAAAGGAAAATATTTCCTCTTACTATCGATATATAGATATAGTAGATTTTTATGCACTCGATGAGATACGCAAAGGAAAATATTTCCTCTTACTTTCGATATATAGATATAGTAGATTTTTATGCACTCGATGAGATACGCAAAGGAAAATATTTCCTCTTACTTTCGATATATAGATATAGTAGATTTTTATGCACTCGATGAGATACGCAAAGGAAAATATTTCCTCTTACTTTCGATATATAGATATAATAGATTTGTATGCACTCGATGAGATACGTAAAGGAAAATATTTCCTCTTACTTTCGATATATAGATATAGTAGATTTTTATGCACTCGATGAGATACGCAAAGGAAAATATTTCCTCTTACTTTCGATATATAGATATAGTAGATTTGTATGCACTCGATGAGATACGTAAAGGAAAATATTTCCTCTTACTTTCGGTATATAGATATAGTAGATTTTTATGCACTCGATGAGATACGCAAAGGAAAATATTTCCTCTTACTTTCGATATATAGATATAGTAGATTTGTATGCACTCGATGAGATACGTAAAGGAAAATATTTCCTCTTACTTTCGATATATAGATATAGTAGATTTTTATGCACTCGATGAGATACGCAAAGGAAAATATTTCCTCTTACTTTCGATATATAGATATAGTAGATTTGTATGCACTCGATGAGATACGTAAAGGAAAATATTTCCTCTTACTTTCGATATATAGATATAGTAGATTTTTATGCACTCGATGAGATACACAAAGGAAAATATTTCCTCTTACTTTCGATATATAGATATAGTAGATTTGTATGCACTCGATGAGATACGTAAAGGAAAATATTTCCTCTTACTTTCGATATATAGATATAGTAGATTTTTATGCACTCGATGAGATACACAAAGGAAAATATTTCCTCTTACTTTCGATATATAGATATATTAGATTTGTATGCACTCGATGAGATACGTAAAGGAAAATATTTCCTCTTACTTTCGATACATAGATATAGTAGATTTGTATGCACTCAATGAGATACGTAAAGGAAAATATTTCCTCTTACTTTCGATATACAGATATAGTAGATTTTTATGCACTCGATGAGATACGCAAAGGAAAATATTTCCTCTTACTTTCGATATATAGATATAGTAGATTTTTATGCACTCGATGAGATACGCAAAGGAAAATATTTCCTCATACTTTCGATATATAGATATAGTAGATTTGTATGCACTCGATGAGATACGTAAAGGAAAATATTTCCTCTTACTTTCGATATATAGATATAGTAGATTTTTATGCACTCGATGAGATACACAAAGGAAAATATTTCCTCTTACTTTCGATATATAGATATAGTAGATTTGTATGCACTCGATGAGATACGTAAAGGAAAATATTTCCTCTTACTTTCGATATATAGATATAGTAGATTTGTATGCACTCGATGAGATACACAAAGGAAAATATTTCCTCTTACTTTCGATATATAGATATAGTAGATTTGTATGCACTCGATGAGATACGTAAAGGAAAATATTTCCTCTTACTTTCGATATATAGATATAGTAAATTTTTATACACTCGATGAGATACGCAAAGGAAAATATTTCCTCTTACTTTCGATATATAGATATAGTAGATTTTTATATACTCGATGAGATACGCAAAGGAAAATATTTCCTCTTTCTTTCGATATATAGATATAGTAGATTTGTATGCACTCGATGAGATACGTAAAGGAAAATATTTCCTCTTACTTTCGATATATAGATATAGTAGATTTTTATGCACTCGATGAGATACGCAAAGGAAAATATTTCCTCTTACTTTCGATATATAGATATAGTAGATTTTTATGCACTCGATGAGATACGCAAAGGAAAATATTTCCTCTTACTTTCGATATATAGATATAGTAGATTTTTATGCACTCGATGAGATACGCAAAGGAAAATATTTCCTCTTACTTTCGATATATAGATATAGTAGATTTGTATGCACTCGATGAGATACGTAAAGGAAAATATTTCCTCTTACTTTCGATATATAGATATAGTAGATTTTTATGCACTCGATGAGATACACAAAGGAAAATATTTCCTCTTACTTTCGATATATAGATATATTAGATTTGTATGCACTCGATGAGATACGTAAAGGAAAATATTTCCTCTTACTTTCGATACATAGATATAGTAGATTTTTATGCACTCGATGAGATACGCAAAGGAAAATATTTCCTCTTACTTTCGATATATAGATATAGTAGATTTGTATGCACTCGATGAGATACGTAAAGGAAAATATTTCCTCTTACTTTCGATATACAGATATAGTAGATTTTTATGCACTCGATGAGATACGCAAAGGAAAATATTTCCTCTTACTTTCGATATATAGATATAGTAGATTTTTATGCACTCGATGAGATACGCAAAGGAAAATATTTCCTCATACTTTCGATATATAGATATAGTAGATTTGTATGCACTCGATGAGATACGTAAAGGAAAATATTTCCTCTTACTTTCGATATATAGATATAGTAGATTTTTATGCACTCGATGAGATACACAAAGGAAAATATTTCCTCTTACTTTCGATATATAGATATAGTAGATTTGTATGCACTCGATGAGATACGTAAAGGAAAATATTTCCTCTTACTTTCGATATATAGATATAGTAGATTTGTATGCACTCGATGAGATACGCAAAGGAAAATATTTCCTCTTACTTTCGATATATAGATATAGTAGATTTTTATGCACTCGATGAGATACGCAAAGGAAAATATTTCCTCTTACTTTCGATATATAGATATAGTAGATTTTTATGCACTCGATGAGATACGCAAAGGAAAATATTTCCTCTTACTTTCGATATATAGATATAGTAGATTTTTATGCACTCGATGAGACACGCAATGGAAAATATTTCCTCTTACTTTCGATATATAGATATAGTAGATTTTTATGCACTCGATGAGATACACAAAGGAAAATATTTCCTCTTACTTTCGATATATAGATATAGTAGATTTGTATGCACTCGATGAGATACGTAAAGGAAAATATTTCCTCTTACTTTCGATATACAGATATAGTAGATTTTTATGCACTCGATGAGATACGCAAAGGAAAATATTTCCTCTTATATTCTATATATAGATATAGTAGATTTTTATGCACTCGATGAGATACGCAAAGGAAAATATTTCCTCTTACTTTCGATATATAGATATAGTAGATTTTTATGCACTCGATGAGATACGCAAAGGAAAATATTTCCTCTTACTTTCGATATATAGATATAGTAGATTTTTATGCACTCGATGAGACACGCAATGGAAAATATTTCCTCTTACTTTCGATATATAGATATAGTAGATTTTTATGCACTCGATGAGATACGCAAAGGAAAATATTTCCTCTTACTTTCGATATACAGATATAGTAGATTTTTATGCACTCGATGAGATACGCAAAGGAAAATATTTCCTCTTACTTTCGATATATAGATATAGTAGATTTTTATGCACTCGATGAGACACGCAATGGAAAATATTTCCTCTTACTTTCGATATATAGATATAGTAGATTTTTATGCACTCGATGAGATACGCAAAGGAAAATATTTCCTCTTACTTTCGATATATAGATATAGTAGATTTTTATGCACTCGATGAGATACGCAAAGGAAAATATTTCCTCTTACTTTCGATATATAGATATAGTAGATTTTTATGCACTCGATGAGATACGCAAAGGAAAATATTTCCTCTTACTTTCGATATATAGATATAGTAGATTTTTATGCACTCGATGAGATACGCAAAGGAAAATATTTCCTCTTACTTTCGATATATAGATATAGTAGATTTGTATGCACTCGATGAGATACGTAAAGGAAAATATTTCCTCTTACTTTCGATATATAGATATAGTAGATTTTTATGCACTCGATGAGATACGTAAAGGAAAATATTTCCTCTTACTTTCGATATATAGATATAGTAGATTTTTATGCACTCGATGAGATACGCAAAGGAAAATATTTCCTCTTACTTTCGATATATAGATATAGTAGATTTTTATGCACTCGATGAGATACGCAAAGGAAAATATTTCCTCTTACTTTCGATATATAGATATAGTAGATTTTTATGCACTCGATGAGACACGCAATGGAAAATATTTCCTCTTACTTTCGATATATAGATATAGTAGATTTTTATGCACTCGATGAGATACGCAAAGGAAAATATTTCCTCTTACTTTCGATATACAGATATAGTAGATTTTTATGCACTCGATGAGATACGCAAAGGAAAATATTTCCTCTTACTTTCGATATATAGATATAGTAGATTTTTATGCACTCGATGAGACACGCAATGGAAAATATTTCCTCTTACTTTCGATATATAGATATAGTAGATTTTTATGCACTCGATGAGATACGCAAAGGAAAATATTTCCTCTTACTTTCGATATATAGATATAGTAGATTTTTATGCACTCGATGAGACACGCAATGGAAAATATTTCCTCTTACTTTCGATATATAGATATAGTAGATTTTTATGCACTCGATGAGATACGCAAAGGAAAATATTTCCTCTTACTTTCGATATACAGATATAGTAGATTTTTATGCACTCGATGAGATACGCAAAGGAAAATATTTCCTCTTACTTTCGATATATAGATATAGTAGATTTTTATGCACTCGATGAGACACGCAATGGAAAATATTTCCTCTTACTTTCGATATATAGATATAGTAGATTTTTATGCACTCGATGAGATACGCAAAGGAAAATATTTCCTCTTACTTTCGATATATAGATATAGTAGATTTTTATGCACTCGATGAAATACGCAAAGGAAAATATTTCCTCTTACTTTCGATATATAGATATAGTAGATTTTTATGCACTCGATGAGATACGCAAAGGAAAATATTTCCTCTTACTTTCGATATATAGATATAGTAGATTTGTATGCACTCGATGAGATACGTAAAGGAAAATATTTCCTCTTACTTTCGATATATAGATATAGTAGATTTTTATGCACTCGATGAGATACGTAAAGGAAAATATTTCCTCTTACTTTCGATATATAGATATAGTAGATTTTTATGCACTCGATGAGATACGCAAAGGAAAATATTTCCTCTTACTTTCGATATATAGATATAGTAGATTTTTATGCACTCGATGAGATACGTAAAGGAAAATATTTCCTCTTACTTTCGATATATAGATATAGTAGATTTTTATGCACTCGATGAGATACACAAAGGAAAATATTTCCTCTTACTTTCGATATATAGATATAGTAGATTTGTATGCACTCGATGAGATACGTAAAGGAAAATATTTCCTCTTACTTTCGATATACAGATATAGTAGATTTTTATGCACTCGATGAGATACGCAAAGGAAAATATTTCCTCTTATATTCTATATATAGATATAGTAGATTTTTATGCACTCGATGAGATACGCAAAGGAAAATATTTCCTCTTACTTTCGATATATAGATATAGTAGATTTTTATGCACTCGATGAGATACGCAAAGGAAAATATTTCCTCTTACTTTCGATATATAGATATAGTAGATTTTTATGCACTCGATGAGATACGTAAAGGAAAATATTTCCTCTTACTTTCGATATATAGATATAGTAGATTATTATGGACTCGATGAGATACACAAAGGAAAATATTTCCTCTTACTTTCGATATATAGATATAGTAGATTTGTATGCACTCGATGAGATACGTAAAGGAAAATATTTCCTCTTACTTTCGATATACAGATATAGTAGATTTTTATGCACTCGATGAGATACACAAAGGAAAATATTTCCTCTTACTTTCGATATATAGATATAGTAGATTTTTATGCACTCGATGAGATACGCAAAGGAAAATATTTCCTCTTACTTTCGATATATAGATATAGTAGATTTTTATGCTCTCGATGAGATACACAAAGGAAAATATTTCCTCTTATATTCTACATATAGATATAGTAGATTTTTATGCACTCGATGAGATACGCAAAGGAAAATATTTCCTCTTACATTTTGATATATAGATATAATAGATTTTTATATACTCGATGAGATACGCAAAGGAAAATATTTCCTCTTACTTTCGATATATAGATATAGTAGATTTGTATGCACTCGATGAGATACGTAAAGGAAAATATTTCCTCTTACTTTCGATATATAGATATAGTAGATTTTTATGCACTCTATGAGATACGTAAAGGAAAATATTTCCTCTTACTTTCGATATATAGATATAGTAGATTTTTATGCACTCGATGAGATACGCAAAGGATAATATTTCCTCTTACTATCGATATATAGATATAGTAGATTTTTATGCACTCGATGAGATACGCAAAGGAAAATATTTCCTCTTACTTTCGATATATAGATATAGTAGATTTGTATGCACTCGATGAGATACGTAAAGGAATATATTTCCTCTTACTTTCGATATATAGATATAGCAGATTTGTATGCACTCGATGAGATACGCAAAGGAAAATATTTCCTCTTACTTTCGATATATAGATATAATAGATTTGTATGCACTCGATGAGATACGTAAAGGAAAATATTTCCTCTTACTTTCGATATATAGATATAGTAGATTTGTATGCACTCGATGAGATACGTAAAGGAAAATATTTCCTCTTACTTTCGGTAAATAGATATAGTAGATTTTTATGCACTCGATGAGATACGCAAAGGAAAATATTTCCTCTTACTTTCGATATATAGATATAGTAGATTTGTATGCACTCGATGAGATACGTAAAGGAAAATATTTCCTCTTACTTTCGATATATAGATATAGTAGATTTTTATGCACTCGATGAGATACGCAAAGGAAAATATTTCCTCTTACTTTCGATATATAGATATAGTAGATTTGTATGCACTCGATGAGATACGTAAAGGAAAATATTTCCTCTTACTTTCGATATATAGATATAGTAGATTTTTATGCACTCGATGAGATACACAAAGGAAAATATTTCCTCTTACTTTCGATATATAGATATAGTAGATTTGTATGCACTCGATGAGATACGTAAAGGAAAATATTTCCTCTTACTTTCGATATATAGATATAGTAGATTTTTATGCACTCGATGAGATACACAAAGGAAAATATTTCCTCTTACTTTCGATATATAGATATATTAGATTTGTATGCACTCGATGAGATACGTAAAGGAAAATATTTCCTCTTACTTTCGATACATAGATATAGTAGATTTGTATGCACTCGATGAGATACGTAAAGGAAAATATTTCCTCTTACTTTCGATATACAGATATAGTAGATTTTTATGCACTCGATGAGATACGCAAAGGAAAATATTTCCTCTTACTTTCGATATATAGATATAGTAGATTTTTATGCACTCGATGAGATACGCAAAGGAAAATATTTCCTCATACTTTCGATATATAGATATAGTAGATTTGTATGCACTCGATGAGATACGTAAAGGAAAATATTTCCTCTTACTTTCGATATATAGATATAGTAGATTTTTATGCACTCGATGAGATACACAAAGGAAAATATTTCCTCTTACTTTCGATATATAGATATAGTAGATTTGTATGCACTCGATGAGATACGTAAAGGAAAATATTTCCTCTTACTTTCGATATATAGATATAGTAGATTTGTATGCACTCGATGAGATACACAAAGGAAAATATTTCCTCTTACTTTCGATATATAGATATAGTAGATTTGTATATACTCGATGAGATACGTAAAGGAAAATATTTCCTCTTACTTTCGATATATAGATATAGTAAATTTTTATGCACTCGATGAGATACGCAAAGGAAAATATTTCCTCTTACTTTCGATATATAGATATAGTAGATTTTTATATACTCGATGAGATACGCAAAGGAAAATATTTCCTCTTTCTTTCGATATATAGATATAGTAGATTTGTATGCACTCGATGAGATACGTAAAGGAAAATATTTCCTCTTACTTTCGATATATAGATATAGTAGATTTTTATGCACTCGATGAGATACGCAAAGGAAAATATTTCCTCTTACTTTCGATATATAGATATAGTAGATTTGTATGCACTCGATGAGATACGCAAAGGAAAATATTTCCTCTTACTTTCGATATATAGATATAGTAGATTTGTATGCACTCGATGAGATACGTAAAGGAAAATATTTCCTCTTACTTTCGATATATAGATATAGTAGATTTTTATGCACTCGATGAGATACGCAAAGGAAAATATTTCCTCTTACTTTCGATATATAGATATAGTAGATTTTTATATACTCGATGAGATACGCAAAGGAAAATATTTCCTCTTTCTTTCGATATATAGATATAGTAGATTTGTATGCACTCGATGAGATACGTAAAGGAAAATATTTCCTCTTACTTTCGATATATAGATATAGTAGATTTTTATGCACTCGATGAGATACGCAAAGGAAAATATTTCCTCTTACTTTCGATATATAGATATAGTAGATTTTTATGCACTCGATGAGATACGCAAAGGAAAATATTTCCTCTTACTTTCGATATATAGATATAGTAGATTTTTATGCACTCGATGAGATACGCAAAGGAAAATATTTCCTCTTACTTTCGATATATAGATATAGTAGATTTGTATGCACTCGATGAGATACGTAAAGGAAAATATTTCCTCTTACTTTCGATATATAGATATAGTAGATTTTTATGCACTCGATGAGATGCACAAAGGAAAATATTTCCTCTTACTTTCGATATATAGATATAGTAGATTTGTATGCACTCGATGAGATACGTAAAGGAAAATATTTCCTCTTACTTTCGATATATAGATATAGTAGATTTTTATGCACTCGATGAGATACACAAATGAAAATATTTCCTCTTACTTTCGATATATAGATATAGTAGATTTGTATGCACTCGATGAGATACGTAAAGGAAAATATTTCCTTTTACTTTCGATATATAGATATAGTAAATTTTTATGCACTCGATGAGATACGCAAAGGAAAATATTTCCTCTTACTTTCGATATATAGATATAGTAGATTTTTATATACTAGATGAGATACGCAAAGGAAAATATTTCCTCTTACTTTCGATATATAGATATAGTAGATTTGTATGCACTCGATGAGATACGCAAAGGAAAATATTTCCTCTTACTTTCGATATGTAGATATAGTAGATTTTTATGCACTCGATGAGATACGCAAAGGAAAATATTTCCTCTTACTTTCGATATATAGATATAGTAGATTTGTATGCACTCGATGAGATACGTAAAGGAAAATATTTCCTCTTACTTTCGATATATAGATATAGTAGATTTTTATGCACTCGATGAGATACACAAAGGAAAATATTTCCTCTTACTTTCGATATATAGATATAGTAGATTTGTATGCACTCGATGAGATACGTAAAGGAAAATATTTCCTCTTACTTTCGATATATAGATATAGTAGATTTTTATGCACTCGATGAGATACACAAAGGAAAATATTTCCTCTTACTTTCGATATATAGATATATTAGATTTGTATGCACTCGATGAGATACGTAAAGGAAAATATTTCCTCTTACTTTCGATATATAGATATAGTAGATTTTTATGCACTCGATGAGATACGCAAAGGAAAATATTTCCTCTTACTTTCGATATATAGATATAGTAGATTTGTATGCACTCGATGAGATACGTAAAGAAAAATATTTCCTCTTACTTTCGATATATAGATATATTAGATTTGTATGCACTCGATGAGATACGTAAAGGAAAATATTTCCTCTTACTTTCGATATATAGATATAGTAGATTTTTATGCACTCGATGAGATACGCAAAGGAAAATATTTCCTCTTACTTTCGATATATAGATATAGTAGATTTGTATGCACTCGATGAGATACGTAAAGGAAAATATTTCCTCTTACTTTCGATATATAGATATAGTAGATTTTTATGCACTCGATGAGATACGCAAAGGAAAATATTTCCTCTTACTTTCGATATATAGATATAGTCGATTTTTATGCACTCGATGAGATACGCAAAGGAAAATATTTCCTCTTACTTTCGATATATAGATATAGTAGATTTTTATGCACTCGATGAGATACGCAAAGGAAAATATTTCCTCTTACTTTCGATATATAGATATAGTAGATTTGTATGCACTCGATGAGATACGTAAAGGAAAATATTTCCTCTTACTTTCGATATATAGATATAGTAGATTTTTATGCACTCGATGAGATACGCAAAGGAAAATATTTCCTCTTACTTTCGATATATAGATATAGTAGATTTTTATATACTCGATGAGATACGCAAAGGAAAATATTTCCTCTTTCTTTCGATATATAGATATAGTAGATTTGTATGCACTCGATGAGATACGTAAAGGAAAATATTTCCTCTTACTTTCGATATATAGATATAGTAGATTTGTATGCACTCGATGAGATACGTAAAGGAAAATATTTCCTCTTACTTTCGATATACAGATATAGTAGATTTTTATGCACTCGATGAGATACACAAAGGAAAATATTTCCTCTTACTTTCGATATATAGATATAGTAGATTTTTATGCACTCGATGAGATACGCAAAGGAAAATATTTCCTCTTACTTTCGATATATAGATATAGTAGATTTTTATGCTCTCGATGAGATACACAAAGGAAAATATTTCCTCTTATATTCTACATATAGATATAGTAGATTTTTATGCACTCGATGAGATACGCAAAGGAAAATATTTCCTCTTACTTTCGATATATAGATATAATAGATTTTTATATACTCGATGAGATACGCAAAGGAAAATATTTCCTCTTACTTTCGATATATAGATATAGTAGATTTGTATGCACTCGATGAGATACGTAAAGGAAAATATTTCCTCTTACTTTCGATATATAGATATAGTAGATTTTTATGCACTCTATGAGATACGTAAAGGAAAATATTTCCTCTTACTTTCGATATATAGATATAGTAGATTTTTATGCACTCGATGAGATACGCAAAGGATAATATTTCCTCTTACTATCGATATATAGATATAGTAGATTTTTATGCACTCGATGAGATACGCAAAGGAAAATATTTCCTCTTACTTTCGATATATAGATATAGTAGATTTGTATGCACTCGATGAGATACGTAAAGGAATATATTTCCTCTTACTTTCGATATATAGATATAGCAGATTTGTATGCACTCGATGAGATACGCAAAGGAAAATATTTCCTCTTACTTTCGATATATAGATATAATAGATTTGTATGCACTCGATGAGATACGTAAAGGAAAATATTTCCTCTTACTTTCGATATATAGATATAGTAGATTTTTATGCACTCGATGAGATACGCAAAGGAAAATATTTCCTCTTACTTTCGATATATAGATATAGTAGATTTGTATGCACTCGATGAGATACGTAAAGGAAAATATTTCCTCTTACTTTCGGTAAATAGATATAGTAGATTTTTATGCACTCGATGAGATACGCAAAGGAAAATATTTCCTCTTACTTTCGATATATAGATATAGTAGATTTGTATGCACTCGATGAGATACGTAAAGGAAAATATTTCCTCTTACTTTCGATATATAGATATAGTAGATTTTTATGCACTCGATGAGATACGCAAAGGAAAATATTTCCTCTTACTTTCGATATATAGATATAGTAGATTTGTATGCACTCGATGAGATACGTAAAGGAAAATATTTCCTCTTACTTTCGATATATAGATATAGTAGATTTTTATACACTCGATGAGATACACAAAGGAAAATATTTCCTCTTACTTTCGATATATAGATATAGTAGATTTGTATGCACTCGATGAGATACGTAAAGGAAAATATTTCCTCTTACTTTCGATATATAGATATAGTAGATTTTTATGCATTCGATGAGATACACAAAGGAAAATATTTCCTCTTACTTTCGATATATAGATATATTAGATTTGTATGCACTCGATGAGATACGTAAAGGAAAATATTTCCTCTTACTTTCGATACATAGATATAGTAGATTTGTATGCACTCGATGAGATACGTAAAGGAAAATATTTCCTCTTACTTTCGATATACAGATATAGTAGATTTTTATGCACTCGATGAGATACGCAAAGGAAAATATTTCCTCTTACTTTCGATATATAGATATAGTAGATTTTTATGCACTCGATGAGATACGCAAAGGAAAATATTTCCTCATACTTTCGATATATAGATATAGTAGATTTGTATGCACTCGATGAGATACGTAAAGGAAAATATTTCCTCTTACTTTCGATATATAGATATAGTAGATTTTTATGCACTCGATGAGATACACAAAGGAAAATATTTCCTCTTACTTTCGATATATAGATATAGTAGATTTGTATGCACTCGATGAGATACGTAAAGGAAAATATTTCCTCTTACTTTCGATATATAGATATAGTAGATTTGTATGCACTCGATGAGATACACAAAGGAAAATATTTCCTCTTACTTTCGATATATAGATATAGTAGATTTGTATATACTCGATGAGATACGTAAAGGAAAATATTTCCTCTTACTTTCGATATATAGATATAGTAGATTTGTATGCACTCGATGAGATACGCAAAGGAAAATATTTCCTCTTACTTTCGATATATAGATATAGTAGATTTTTATATACTCGATGAGATACGCAAAGGAAAATATTTCCTCTTTCTTTCGATATATAGATATAGTAGATTTGTATGCACTCGATGAGATACGTAAAGGAAAATATTTCCTCTTACTTTCGATATATAGATATAGTAGATTTTTATGCACTCGATGAGATACGCAAAGGAAAATATTTCCTCTTACTTTCGATATATAGATATAGTAGATTTGTATGCACTCGATGAGATACGCAAAGGAAAATATTTCCTCTTACTTTCGATATATAGATATAGTAGATTTGTATGCACTCGATGAGATACGTAAAGGAAAATATTTCCTCTTACTTTCGATATATAGATATAGTAGATTTTTATGCACTCGATGAGATACGCAAAGGAAAATATTTCCTCTTACTTTCGATATATAGATATAGTAGATTTTTATATACTCGATGAGATACGCAAAGGAAAATATTTCCTCTTTCTTTCGATATATAGATATAGTAGATTTGTATGCACTCGATGAGATACGTAAAGGAAAATATTTCCTCTTACTTTCGATATATAGATATAGTAGATTTTTATGCACTCGATGAGATACGCAAAGGAAAATATTTCCTCTTACTTTCGATATATAGATATAGTAGATTTTTATGCACTCGATGAGATACGCAAAGGAAAATATTTCCTCTTACTTTCGATATATAGATATAGTAGATTTTTATGCACTCGATGAGATACGCAAAGGAAAATATTTCCTCTTACTTTCGATATATAGATATAGTAGATTTGTATGCACTCGATGAGATACGTAAAGGAAAATATTTCCTCTTACTTTCGATATATAGATATAGTAGATTTTTATGCACTCGATGAGATGCACAAAGGAAAATATTTCCTCTTACTTTCGATATATAGATATAGTAGATTTGTATGCACTCGATGAGATACGTAAAGGAAAATATTTCCTCTTACTTTCGATATATAGATATAGTAGATTTTTATGCACTCGATGAGATACACAAATGAAAATATTTCCTCTTACTTTCGATATATAGATATAGTAGATTTGTATGCACTCGATGAGATACGTAAAGGAAAATATTTCCTTTTACTTTCGATATATAGATATAGTAAATTTTTATGCACTCGATGAGATACGCAAAGGAAAATATTTCCTCTTACTTTCGATATATAGATATAGTAGATTTTTATATACTAGATGAGATACGCAAAGGAAAATATTTCCTCTTACTTTCGATATATAGATATAGTAGATTTGTATGCACTCGATGAGATACGCAAAGGAAAATATTTCCTCTTACTTTCGATATGTAGATATAGTAGATTTTTATGCACTCGATGAGATACGCAAAGGAAAATATTTCCTCTTACTTTCGATATATAGATATAGTAGATTTGTATGCACTCGATGAGATACGTAAAGGAAAATATTTCCTCTTACTTTCGATATATAGATATAGTAGATTTTTATGCACTCGATGAGATACACAAAGGAAAATATTTCCTCTTACTTTCGATATATAGATATAGTAGATTTGTATGCACTCGATGAGATACGTAAAGGAAAATATTTCCTCTTACTTTCGATATATAGATATAGTAGATTTTTATGCACTCGATGAGATACACAAAGGAAAATATTTCCTCTTACTTTCGATATATAGATATATTAGATTTGTATGCACTCGATGAGATACGTAAAGGAAAATATTTCCTCTTACTTTCGATATATAGATATAGTAGATTTTTATGCACTCGATGAGATACGCAAAGGAAAATATTTCCTCTTACTTTCGATATATAGATATAGTAGATTTGTATGCACTCGATGAGATACGTAAAGAAAAATATTTCCTCTTACTTTCGATATATAGATATATTAGATTTGTATGCACTCGATGAGATACGTAAAGGAAAATATTTCCTCTTACTTTCGATATATAGATATAGTAGATTTTTATGCACTCGATGAGATACGCAAAGGAAAATATTTCCTCTTACTTTCGATATATAGATATAGTAGATTTGTATGCACTCGATGAGATACGTAAAGGAAAATATTTCCTCTTACTTTCGATATATAGATATAGTAGATTTTTATGCACTCGATGAGATACGCAAAGGAAAATATTTCCTCTTACTTTCGATATATAGATATAGTCGATTTTTATGCACTCGATGAGATACGCAAAGGAAAATATTTCCTCTTACTTTCGATATATAGATATAGTAGATTTTTATGCACTCGATGAGATACGCAAAGGAAAATATTTCCTCTTACTTTCGATATATAGATATAGTAGATTTGTATGCACTCGATGAGATACGTAAAGGAAAATATTTCCTCTTACTTTCGATATATAGATATAGTAGATTTTTATGCACTCGATGAGATACGCAAAGGAAAATATTTCCTCTTACTTTCGATATATAGATATAGTAGATTTTTATATACTCGATGAGATACGCAAAGGAAAATATTTCCCCTTTCTTTCGATATATAGATATAGTAGATTTGTATGCACTCGATGAGATACGTAAAGGAAAATATTTCCTCTTACTTTCGATATATAGATATAGTAGATTTTTATGCACTCGATGAGATACGCAAAGGAAAATATTTCCTCTTACTTTCGATATATAGATATAGTAGATTTTTATGCACTCGATGAGATACGCAAAGGAAAATATTTCCTCTTACTTTCGATATATAGATATAGTAGATTTTTATGCACTCGATGAGATACGCAAAGGAAAATATTTCCTCTTACTTTCGATATATAGATATAGTAGATTTGTATGCATTCGATGAGATACGTAAAGGAAAATATTTCCTCTTACTTTCGATATATAGATATAGTAGATTTTTATGCACTCGATGAGATGCACAAAGGAAAATATTTCCTCTTACTTTCGATATATAGATATAGTAGATTTGTATGCACTCGATGAGATACGTAAAGGAAAATATTTCCTCTTACTTTCGATATATAGATATAGTAGATTTTTATGCACTCGATGAGATACACAAATGAAAATATTTCCTCTTACTTTCGATATATAGATATAGTAGATTTGTATGCACTCGATGAGATACGTAAAGGAAAATATTTCCTTTTACTTTCGATATATAGATATAGTAGATTTTTATGCACTCGATGAGATACGCAAAGGAAAATATTTCCTCTTACTTTCGATATATAGATATAGTAGATTTTTATATACTAGATGAGATACGCAAAGGAAAATATTTCCTCTTACTTTCGATATATAGATATAGTAGATTTGTATGCACTCGATGAGATACGCAAAGGAAAATATTTCCTCTTACTTTCGATATGTAGATATAGTAGATTTTTATGCACTCGATGAGATACGCAAAGGAAAATATTTCCTCTTACTTTCGATATATAGATATAGTAGATTTGTATGCACTCGATGAGATACGTAAAGGAAAATATTTCCTCTTACTTTCGATATATAGATATAGTAGATTTTTATGCACTCGATGAGATACACAAAGGAAAATATTTCCTCTTACTTTCGATATATAGATATAGTAGATTTGTATGCACTCGATGAGATACGTAAAGGAAAATATTTCCTCTTACTTTCGATATATAGATATAGTAGATTTTAATGCACTCGATGAGATACACAAAGGAAAATATTTCCTCTTACTTTCGATATATAGATATATTAGATTTGTATGCACTCGATGAGATACGTAAAGGAAAATATTTCCTCTTACTTTCGATATATAGATATAGTAGATTTTTATGCACTCGATGAGATACGCAAAGGAAAATATTTCCTCTTACTTTCGATATATAGATATAGTAGATATGTATGCACTCGATGAGATACGTAAAGGAAAATATTTCCTCTTACTTTCGATATACAGATATAGTAGATTTTTATGCACTCGATGAGATACGCAAAGGAAAATATTTCCTCTTACTTTCGATATATAGATATAGTAGATTTTTATGCACTCGATGAGATACGCAAAGGAAAATATTTCCTCTTACTATCGATATATAGATATAGTAGATTTGTATGCACTCGATGAGATACGTAAAGGAAAATATTTCCTCTTACTTTCGATATATAGATATAGTAGATTTTTATGCACTCGATGAGATACACAAAGGAAAATATTTCCTCTTACTTTCGATATATAGATATAGTAGATTTGTATGCACTCGATGAGATACGTAAAGGAAAATATTTCCTCTTACTTTCGATATATAGATATAGTAGATTTTTATGCACTCGATGAGATACACAAAGGAAAATATTTCCTCTTACTTTCGATATATAGATATAGTAGATTTGTATGCACTCGATGAGATACGTAAAGGAAAATATTTCCTCTTACTTTCGATATATAGATATAGTAAATTTTTATGCACTCGATGAGATACGCAAAGGAAAATATTTCCTCTTACTTTCGATATATAGATATAGTAGATTTTTATATACTCGATGAGATACGCAAAGGAAAATATTTCCTCTTTCTTTCGATATATAGATATAGTAGATTTGTATGCACTCGATGAGATACGTAAAGGAAAATATTTCCTCTTACTTTCGATATATAGATATAGTAGATTTTTATGCACTCGATGAGATACGCAAAGGAAAATATTTCCTCTTACTTTCGATATATAGATATAGTAGATTTTTATGCACTCGATGAGATACGCAAAGGAAAATATTTCCTCTTACTTTCGATATATAGATATAGTAGATTTTTATGCACTCGATGAGATACGCAAAGGAAAATATTTCCTCTTACTTTCGATATATAGATATAGTAGATTTGTATGCACTCGATGAGATACGTAAAGGAAAATATTTCTTCTTACTTTCGATATATAGATATAGTAGATTTTTATGCACTCGATGAGATACGCAAAGGAAAATATTTCCTCTTACTTTCGATATATAGATATAGTAGATTTTTATATACTCGATGAGATACGCAAAGGAAAATATTTCCTCTTTCTTTCGATATATAGATATAGTAGATTTGTATGCACTCGATGAGATACGTAAAGGAAAATATTTCCTCTTACTTTCGATATATAGATATAGTAGATTTTTATGCACTCGATGAGATACGCAAAGGAAAATATTTCCTCTTACTTTCGATATATAGATATAGTAGATTTTTATGCACTCGATGAGATACGCAAAGGAAAATATTTCCTCTTACTTTCGATATATAGATATAGTAGATTTTTATGCACTCGATGAGATACGCAAAGGAAAATATTTCCTCTTACTTTCGATATATAGATATAGTAGATTTGTATGCACTCGATGAGATACGTAAAGGAAAATATTTCCTCTTACTTTCGATATATAGATATAGTAGATTTTTATGCACTCGATGAGATGCACAAAGGAAAATATTTCCTCTTACTTTCGATATATAGATATAGTAGATTTGTATGCACTCGATGAGATACGTAAAGGAAAATATTTCCTCTTACTTTCGATATATAGATATAGTAGATTTTTATGCACTCGATGAGATACACAAATGAAAATATTTCCTCTTACTTTCGATATATAGATATAGTAGATTTGTATGCACTCGATGAGATACGTAAAGGAAAATATTTCCTTTTACTTTCGATATATAGATATAGTAAATTTTTATGCACTCGATGAGATACGCAAAGGAAAATATTTCCTCTTACTTTCGATATATAGATATAGTAGATTTTTATATACTAGATGAGATACGCAAAGGAAAATATTTCCTCTTACTTTCGATATATACATATAGTAGATTTGTATGCACTCGATGAGATACGCAAAGGAAAATATTTCCTCTTACTTTCGATATGTAGATATAGTAGATTTTTATGCACTCGATGAGATACGCAAAGGAAAATATTTCCTCTTACTTTCGATATATAGATATAGTAGATTTGTATGCACTCGATGAGATACGTAAAGGAAAATATTTCCTCTTACTTTCGATATATAGGTATAGTAGATTTTTATGCACTCGATGAGATACACAAAGGAAAATATTTCCTCTTACTTTCGATATATAGATATAGTAGATTTGTATGCACTCGATGAGATACGTAAAGGAAAATATTTCCTCTTACTTTCGATATATAGATATAGTAGATTTTTATGCACTCGATGAGATACACAAAGGAAAATATTTCCTCTTACTTTCGATATATAGATATATTAGATTTGTATGCACTCGATGAGATACGTAAAGGAAAATATTTCCTCTTACTTTCGATATATAGATATAGTAGATTTTTATGCACTCGATGAGATACGCAAAGGAAAATATTTCCTCTTACTTTCGATATATAGATATAGTAGATTTGTATGCACTCGATGAGATACGTAAAGAAGAATATTTCCTCTTACTTTCGATATATAGATATAGTAGATTTTTATGCACTCGATGAGATACGCAAAGGAAAATATTTCCTCTTACTTTCGATATATAGATATAGTAGATTTTTATATACTCGATGAGATACGCAAAGGAAAATATTTCCTCTTACTTTCGATATAAAGATATAGTAGATTTGTATGCACTCGATGAGATACATAAAGGAAAATATTTCCTCTTACTTTCGATATATAGATATAGTAGATTTTTATGCACTCGATGAGATACGCAAAGGAAAATATTTCCTCTTACTTTCGATATATAGATATAGTAGATTTGTATGCACTCGATGAGATACATAAAGGAAAATATTTCCTCTTACTTTCGATATATAGATATAGTAGATTTTTATGCACTCGATGAGATACACAAAGGAAAATATTTCCTGTTACTTTCGATATATAGATATAGTAGATTTGTATGCACTCGATGAGATACGTAAAGGAAAATATTTCCTCTTACTTTCGATATATAGATATAGTAGATTTTTATGCACTCGATGAGATACACAAAGGAAAATATTTCCTCTTACTTTCGATATATAGATATAGTAGATTTGTATGCACTCGATGAGATACGTAAAGGAAAATATTTCCTCTTACTTTCGATATATAGATATAGTAGATTTTTATGCATTCGATGAGATACGCAAAGGAAAATATTTCCTCTTACTTTCGATATATAGATATAGTAGATTTTTATATACTCGATGAGATACGCAAAGGAAAATATTTCCTCTTACTTTCGATATATAGATATAGTAGATTTGTATGCACTCGATGAGATACGTAAAGGAAAATATTTCCTCTTACTTTCGATATATAGATATAGTAGATTTTTATGCACTCGATGAGATACAAAAAGGAAAATATTTCCTCTTACTTTCGATATATAGATATAGTAGATTTGTATGCACTCGATGAGATACGTAAAGGAAAATATTTCCTCTTACTTTCGATATATAGATATAGTAGATTTTTATGCACTCGATGAGATACACAAAGGAAAATATTTCCTCTTACTTTCGATATATAGATATAGTAGATTTGTATGCACTCGATGAGATACGTAAAGGAAAATATTTCCTCTTACTTTCGATATATAGATATTGTAGATTTTTATGCACTCGATGAGATACGCAAAGGAAAATATTTCCTCTTACTTTCGATATACAGATATAGTAGATTTTTATATACTCGATGAGATACGCAAAGGAAAATATTTCCTCTTACTTTCGATATATAGATATAGTAGATTTGTATGCACTCGATGAGATACGTAAAGGAAAATATTTCCTCTTACTTTCGATATATAGATATAGTAGATTTTTATATACTCGATGAGATACGCAAAGGAAAATATTTCCTCTTACTTTCGATATATAGATATAGTAGATTTTTATGCACTCGATGAGATACAAAAAGGAAAATATTTCCTCTTACTTTCGATATATAGATATAGTAGATTTGTATGCACTCGATGAGATACGCAAAGGAAAATATTTCCTCTTACTTTCGATATATAGATATAGTAGATTTTTATGCACTCGATGAGATACAAAAAAGAAAATATTTCCTCTTACTTTCGATATATAGATATAGTAGATTTGTATGCACTCGATGAGATACGTAAAGGAAAATATTTCCTCTTACTTTCGATATATAGATATAGTAGATTTTTATGCACTCGATGAGATACGCAAAGGAAAATATTTCCTCTTACTTTCGATATATAGATATAGTAGATTTTTATGTACTCGATGAGATACGCAAAGGAAAATATTTCCTCTTACTTTCGATATATAGATATATGCACTCGATGAGATTCGGTACATTACATGCACATTAATTTATTTTGTACATTACATGCACATTAATTTATTTTGTACATTACATGCACATTAATTTATTTTGTACATTACATGCACATTAATTTATTTTGTACATTACATGCACATTAATTTATTTTGTACATTGCATGCACATTAATTTATTTTGTACTTTACATGCACATTAATTTATGTTGTACATTACATGCACATTCATTTATTTTGTACATTACATGCACATTAATTTATTTTGTACATTACGTGCGCATTAATTTATGTTGTACATTACATGCACATTCATTTATTTTGTACATTACATGCACATTCATTTATTTTATACATTATAAGCACATTCGTTTATTTTGTACATTACATGCACATTAATCATTATTTTTAATTTTATTCAACCTATTATTTAAGATCTCCATATAAAGCGTCTACTTGCAAAATTTCACACTTTGTCTAAAACTGTAAAAAGTGGAAGGTTACTGATTTACCGGAAAATATTTTACAATGGATTTTCAGAAAAATTCAGGCAATTAAAAAAACAATATTTTTTTCAAAACAGTTGTGTTGACAAGTGTATTTCATTTAAACTTTTACCGACAAAGAATTTGCGTCCTTAACGTGTTTCCAACAACATGTGCATACAGTAGTGATACGAATAGATAAATTTACGTAGTGAATTCAGAAACAGGAATTAAGCGTGCTGTTCGCTTAATTCCTGTATGTATGCTGTCTCTTGAAATACAAACCCTTAATAGATTCCCAATTCACTCCACTATTAACAAGCTGACGAGAACGCGCTTTCCAGCTGGTAAAGGCAAGCGATACGATCGTGCCTAGTCGTTCAACTGGAGGGCTTATCTTGTAAAGTGATATTACGCAATTATACTATTAATTTACTAGCATTTATTTACCGTTTGGCTCACTGATACACATATGTTTATATAACGTATTTTCACCGGTTAACAAGTTCATAAAAATTAAATTCCATCAAAAATGTAAAAAATTAAGAAAATTATTTTGAGATTACCAGGTTAACCAAAAAAATTAAAATCAAAATAACCGTCAAATTCCAAATACTCTCGTTATGTGGAATTAAAATTAAGTTAAAATTTAAAAGGTCAAAAAAATTATTAAAAACATAATTCTATAATTTAAATTTTGTATTATTTTCATTTCTTCTTTCAGAAATGAAAATACTGAATATGCTTATATTTCTGATGTTTGGCTTCTAAAGTTCTATTCTGAATATTTGTATTGTATATGAATTAAGATAAATTACCTAAATTTTGGAGAAACACATACAAATTTGCTTAATTTTAGAGCGCTCATTACAGTGAATATAATATGCATACAATGTCATTCCTATGAGACGACAACACGATACTAAAGAAGTTGTCCAAAAAAACAACAAATGTGAAATTGTAGTTTAAAAAACTAAAAAAAACACCCTTTTACAGCAAAAAAATCTCGAAAAATTAAAAAAAAATTAATTACCGTTCAAAAAACTAAAAAACATACTTTTTTAGCAATTTAATGATTTTGGTCAAGAGCGAAGGAATGTCTCTGATAGCAAAAAATTAACTTCAATGTAAAAATGAGTGGGGTGCACTCGACTTAGATTTTCGTAATGTCTCTTTATAAATATTTACCGCCGTAAAAAAATTTACGTCATTTCGAGCACCCCACGCTTTTTTTTCATTTTTGTCAGCACCTTTCGCACTTAACCAAAATTCTTACATTTAAAGATTATTTTATATTTTTATCGCTACAAGAGCGTGTTTAGTTTTTTTAAACTATAATTTTATTTATTATATACACAATTCTAATAAATACTCATAAGAAGTGAACTAAATACTGATTATCGTAAGATTATTTGAGAAAATAATCCAAAGTTTTGAGTGAACTTTGGTTCAAATTACGCTAGGCGCTAAAGAAAGATGTTTAGGAAACTTTAAATTTACATTTTGAATTCATTAACAAGTTATACAAGTTTTCGTGAAAGGCTATTGCCGTGTAATGAGTTTCAAAATTTGTCTGGAATCAAGCTGAGACTTTTTTTATTCAAGATTGTTAATTAAAGTACACTATGCTAATGGTATTGAAAAATCAACTAACTTGAATGTAAAATTTCGAATTAACATTTGTGTTAAATAAATTAACCTATATATATATATATATATATATATATATATATATATATATATATATATATATATATATATATATATATATATATATATATATATAAATATATTTAAAATAAAAAAGACTATTGTCATCAAAACCCATCAGTTTTTGCAGACATTTTCTTTTTCTTTTTTAGTAGATTTCATAAGAGTGAGGGATTGAAAACTTTGGAGAATTTAAAAGCAATTTATAGAAACGTCTTATATCATCCATCTAAAGCAAAAACAAACCTATCTTTACATTAATAAGAATGTTATATTTTATTGCATAGTAATTTCTAAAACATTAGTTTATTTGCAAAATAACTACCAATTAAATACGAAAGCGTGATTTTGTGTGTGTTTTTTTAGCCAATATTAAATATAGGATTTTAAATAAACACATCTAAATTTAATTTAATAATTTCCTCAAAATATTCTGAACCATACTATACCTGTGGTATTTGACATCATAATTTTAAAAATGTTTATCTAAATTGAAAATGCAATTACAAATTGTGACTTAATTCACGTTTCATAACATTTAAAATACTAATTGATAAAGGTAATCCTGATAAATAAACATACAAAGGTTAGTAACCCATATTAAAATTAATTTATACAATTATAAGTTTATCGTTTAGGAATAATTTTTACATAATATCAAACAGCACGTTCCACTTTTTTTAAATAAATCCCAAAAAATTATCAGTCCCGTGTATTAAAATATACGATTAGCAATAGTTTTCCTAAAACTGTGGTACATGATAAGCTGTTTACAGAATATCCCCCCAGAAGCCCACTCGATTAATTGGATAGTCGTAAGCCTCAACACCTAGATACGCATGCGTTCTCATCTCACAGCAAATACACGGCTTAGACTCTGTTATTTGGCTCAGTTCGCCCGCGTGCGACCTTATGGGTACACCTCAAAATGTTGATCTGAATGTTTTAATAACTTGCTTTATAGTAAATGTATATTTATATATCTATAACAAAAAATAAATAAATTGAATATCTTTATAGAATTTATCACATTTTAATAAAATTTTCATTTAATATTTGATTAAAACTAATTATATAAAAATATGTGATCTGGTTGTTTTTATTTAACTTATAACATAAAAACTTCTTAATAAATTATGAAAAAATGTTTGTTAGTCATTCCTTCAAATTTATAACCATGTTGAAGCTATTTGCTAAGAAACTATGCTAGAAAAGAATTTAGCAAATTAAAAAAAATCTGCATAATGTTTTATACTTGAGCAGAACTAGAAAGTTTATTTTAATATGAATAACGTTTTAAACGAAATAATGAACAAATATTCACATATGATTAATTGCAATATTATCATAATCAGTACTTATTTATATTATTTACTTTAAAAAATCTTAAAATTGAAAAATAGTTTTATTTTTAAATCATCAAACTTTCTTTACAACAACTTCGAAAATCATCTTACTTTGTCTCGTTGTCGATTCGGCGGGATTGATAAAAAGTTTAAAATTTATTTTGTCTCATAACAAAAGTCATGAAATAATTCTTATTGCCTCTGAAATTTAAACCACTGAATTAATCCACAATAAGGCTCTCGTTCTCTCTCTCACTCTCTCTCTATCTCTACGCTTCTCCACACTCTGACTTCATTTAACGGTAACGCATAAAGGGTGACACAATAACTTCGAAAATCATCTTACCATGTCTCGTTGTCGCTTTGGCGGGATTGTTAAAAAGTTTTAAATTTATTTTGGCTCATAATAAAAGTCATGAAATAATTGTTATTACCTATGAAATTTAAACCACAGAATTAATCCACACTAAGGCCCTCGTTCTCTCTCTCTCTCGCTCTTTCTCTCTCTCTCTCTCTCGCTCTCGCTCTCTCTCTCGCTCTTTCTCTCTCGCTCTCTCTCTCTCTGTCTCTTCGCTTCTCTTACCTCCGGTTCGTCCACACTCTGACTTCATTTAACGGTAACGCATAAAGGGTAACTTCGAAAATCATCTTACCTTGTCTCGTTGTCGATTAGGCGGGATTGTTAAAAAATTTCAAATTTATTTTGTCACGTAATAAAAGTCGTGAAATCATTCTTATTAACTCTGAAATTTAAACCACAAAATTAATCCACTCATTCTCACTCTCTCTATCTCTCTCTCTCGCTCTCTCTCTCTCTCTCCGCTTCTGTTGTCTCCGTTTCGTCCACACACTCTCACATAATTTAACGGTAACGCACAAACGGTGACGCGTAAAAAACTGAATTACTCGGAAACAAATTGTCTTATGTAACATGGTTTAATAAGCTACAATTAAATAACATATTTTAATAAATTAATTATGAAGTTTATTTATTGAATATACCCCTTTGAAACTGTGACATAATTTGGTAGCAATTGAATTCATTAAAAAGATAAAAATCACAGTTATTTAATCCGAAACAAATCCCCGTTTAACTTTCTTTAGTATAGCGGTTTAAAAAAGTTCCAGTTGAATAATTTATTTTAATAAAATTTCTCTAAACTTTACCTTTAGAATGAATTCAAATATTATCGCTGTGACATTATTAAACTCGCTCAGCGAAGCTTTGTGTTCCCACTGCTCATGGAGCAACTCTAGACTGTATAAAATCTATTGCTTTACCTGGTGATTAATCCGCCAGTCATCGCGGCAATTTCTGCCTCAGTGACTCGAGTAAGTCTACGGGAGTAACGTTAATTATAGAGTGTAATTCATATCCGCCAAGCTACGTCATCGCACCGCCTCGTCCTGTATCGAGATAGAGGTGATTGAATGCTACATCGCTTCTTACTCGCTTTCATGGTACACGCACGCGCTTGTTCGTTGTTAAAAGTAATATCATTAAACTGTTGTTAAAGCTTTTTGATGAAAATAATTTTCAAAACTGGTTTTCAACACTGGTTTTCAACACTGATGAAAATCATTTTCAACACTGGCTTTCAACACTATTTACAATAAATATTACTAAATTTTACATCTTCATAACGTCTATACTTTCATAGATAAGAAGACAATATACAAATTAAATCAATCTATTTACTAATTAACTCTATATAATTTGGTACCCTTACCCTTAACGCCTGTTAACCTTTGAAACATTATAGTGTCTAAGAAACCCTATATTTAGTGGTGAATTAGATACTCACGAACAATGGTAGCATTGTCAAACTTTATAATACTTCAGAAAAGTTTTGTTATTTTTTAAGTTTAGAATTGTTAATCTTTTGCATTTTTCATTCTTTTTTATAAAAGAAAACACCTTTGAAACGAGTTTTTCTCACTTACACGAAAATTAATAACAACTTTATAAATGACAGCAATTAAAAGGTTGTTAAATGGTACAACAAATAAATGTTAGATATAGGTACTGTGTTTAAATTGTGTACAGGTGTACCTAAAATGCGTTTTATTATTATTTTTATTTTAATATTAATTTTGGTTACATTATTAATTACGGTTACAATTATAATTATTAGGTGTACAAATAATTATAATACAAGTTAAGGATATTTTTTATAACACATATGTATTTGCCTCAACGCGCTTCACGTAAGACCCGAAGCCTTTTTCGTTGTAATTTCCAATACTTACCAGGAATTCATTAAAATAAAATGCGACATATAAAACAAATATTATTAATATTACAGACAATAAAACTTTTCAGAATAAGTAACTAAATTAACTTATTAAATTGTGTCAAAATCCATCCATCAAAAATCGGGTTATAAATGAACAGGCAGAAAGACAGGCCGGTAGTCATTACGTTTTATAAATATAGTAGATGAAAATGTAATTATCTAAAGACAATGTCATACAAATATAAAGAAATACAACCTGATAGACATATTTTGTCCAAAATTCAGTATTCTTTTTGCCTTCATTTCTACTTAACGTCGATAAGAAAATTTTGGTACAAAGTGGAAAATTTTCAAACGCTGCTTCTAGACACCGTATTTTCTTTCTCGCTTAATCAACCTAAACTATTTCAAGTTTTTTGTTTTTGGTAAAGAAATACCAATTTCTTTTAACTTGCCTAAATATGAAGCGCGCAAGTTTCAAATTACCGATGAAGTTAGAATAACCTCATTCCGTAAGCTCATTTCCAATTTCATTAAAAACTTAGGAAACCTTACGTCGAATATTATGTGAATCATAGCGATAAAGTTTAAAAAGAACTATTAATTATCAAGAATAATAGATTAATTTAAAGACATTGTTTTTAACAACAAATTATTGTGGCGAAGTTTATCAGGAACTATTTATTAATTATAAAGAACTTTTTGTCAAGAATTATTAATTAGACTAATTAAAAAACACACAACAACTTTCAATTTTCACATTTCTTATTCACATTTGTGATGAAGCCATTTAAAAGCACCTTGACTGATTTTCTAATTACGATATTATGTCACTAGATTTTCTAGTTACGATATTATGTCACTAGAGATATCGGTAACAATTCCAAAACCGTAATTATTAACTAAATACAATATTATGTCACTAGATTTTATGTCACTAATTACGATATTATGTCACTAGATTTTCTAATTACGATATTATGTCACTAGAGATATCGGTAACAATTCCGAAACCGTAATTATTACCTAAAGACATATTTTGAAAATTGGCATATTTTATTTACTACAACTTTCTTTAAACGACTTTCAACTTTGTTATTCTATACTTTTCAACTGTGAAAAATTTAGATTCAATAAGGGATCAGTATCTCAGCTAATACCCTCAACAATGCTGGATTGAAAAATTTTAATTTTCAAGAAATTTACACCAATTTCAAATAAATTTTACCTATGTGAATTGCTTAAATTTTACTTTCTCATTCACTACTCATTGTAGAATTAGAAATCGTTTAACCTTTAAAAAAACGAATAATGGTGTAGACATCTTAAGGTGTCTACACCATTATTTGTTTTTTTAACTATGACAGAAACCTATTTATAACATATTCCTATTGATTTCCTTTTCTTATATATAGTATATACTACTTATACATATTATAGTATATAATACTTTATATTATAGTATATACTACTTCTTGTTACAAAATAGTTTCATAAAAATATAAAAAGTATGCGTATTAGTATTAGTAATTTTCCATATCACTTAATTAATACGTTCACTATAATGAATTTCTACAAAATTAACGCCAAATATACTCAACGTTCACTATACTTTTGACTTCAGATATATTTGTTTTCTTTTAATTTTTGTTATATTCACAATCCAGAAAACATTTTCTTGTATAATTCTCTGATTGTGTTAAAAAAATACATGACATAAAAATAAAACTACCGAATGTATTTGCATATCAAAATTAATTAATAAACAATGTGTAACATTTGTACAATGCCAGGTCTTAGAGGATATATAGTGAAAAGCCATAAGAGCTAAAGTGGAAAGATATAAAAATATATCAAATTAATATGTATCACAAGCGCATAGCCCATCATTTTTAAGGTTTTCCAGTAAGACAAGAAACCCTTAAAATTTCGTCATATGCGTTCGTCCGTCCATCTGCCACAACCTCACAATTTCTACAAATGCACACCCCGCGGTTGTGTGCTTGATTACCGACTAGCGCGCCAGCTTCGAGTTTTGATGGGAGAAGTGATTACAACTCGGGTAATTTTACAAATATTCAACTTTTCATTTGGCTTTTTATAAAGAGAAAAATGACACATAAAAAGTAAAATGACACACATTTCCCATTGTTTACGAACATATGAAAAAACACAATAGGTTGCAATTTTTGCCTGCTATTAGTAATTTTCTATCCTTTTTTCTATCCATTGGTTAATTATCAGAAAAAATAATATATTGATTTTGCTTAATGATTTAGTAAATAGTTTAAACAATTTTCAAGAAAAACTAATTTTGTCGTGCTCGGCCTCCGTTTTTGCTGATCTTCTTACCACTTCTTTTGCTACTTGTTGTTTTTACCTTTTAAACTTTTGTAACTTGTTTTTACCTTTTAAACTTTTGTAACTTGTTTTTACCTTTTAAACTTTTGTAACTTGTTTTTACCTTTTAAACTTTTGTAACTTATTTTTACCTTTTAAACTTTTGTAACTTGTTTTTACCTTTTAAACTTTTGTAAGTTGTTTTTACCTTTTAAACGTTTATAACTTGTTTTTAACTTTTTATATTAATCATCTGAGGAAAGACGCATTTGATGTTTATGTTTTTCATAAACGATTAGGTATATTTGTCTCAAGAAAATTAAACCTCGTGATAGTCTACTGCCGGACAGGACATTTTTATGGCTATGGCTATGCCCCACCCATTCAATAATAACAAAATTGAAATAAACGTGACTAGTTGATCTATTTCAGGTTGGTCATAATTGAGGTGATGTTTTTGGTGAGTATAAATTCCGCACTAACCACTGATTCAATTTGGATGTATTTTGACGATTTTTTCACCTGCTATTCAACATTTTAAAATATTCAATTAATTATAATTAACTAATGTGTACTCATCACATTATTTACATAAATATGAGAAAAAAATTAAATATCAAAATAAAAATTAAAAAACGCACTTTATGTTTCACCAATGACTATAGACCTAGGCCATGATGTTTTACAAATATTGTTTTACGGAGGAATCTCGATTAGTATGTAGCTAAATTTTCCAAACATATTTGTTTAATGAACCCCGGATGGGCAAAGTGGAAGCGATTTTTTTACGTATCACAAAGCTTTAACGTGGAACGATTTTAGTTCGCATCAAGAAAAAAAATATTTTTGATGGACATAACGAAAGTCCAGATATGTAAACAGACACGTGAACTTATAACTGCATATATCAAATGATACACAGCGGTACTTTGCAAGTATACTATAGCAAGTAGCGACAAAAACGCGTCGCTAAAGCATACCTGAGCAGATATATTGCTTTGCATCACGTCACTCGCAGTTTGCAAACATGCTTAAAGTGAGTTAAAAGTAAGCCTTTAAAGTAATACGAGAGAAAATCTGATTATTTTACGCGAATACTAACTCAAATGATCAATACCGAAGAGCACATAAATCGATCTAATATGATCAATCAAATAGATGTACAAGTTAACTGCTGTCGATGCTATGAAAAAATATTTGTAAATAATAACTCTTTTATTTTTTTTTCAAGTAAGCCGCCAGGAATCCAGAATTGGACTGGAATGAATTTTATCATAGATCAGTCCATCCACCAATAAATGGCTTGAAGGTTAATGTAAGTAGAAGATAATTCTGAAAATGTTTATATATGCAATAAAATTCATTAAGCATGAATAGATATTGCACTACGAGTATTCCAGACAGAATTAGGGCGAGCGAACATTGGCAAACGGGACACGGGAAAGCTTTTGTCGTACCTGTTCTTGGCAAATTATTTTGTCGAGAGCAGCCAGCAGACAGCTTTGTTATTCTATGTGATAGTCACAAAATAGAGATGATTCGCTATTTTCCGAAATATTATTCGATGTGATAGTCACAAAATAGCAATGTGATAATCGCAAATATTATTCGATGTGATAGTCACAAAATAGCAATGTGATAATCGCAAATATTATTCGATGTGATAGTCACAAAATAGCAATGTGATAATCGCAAATATTATTCGATGTGATAGTCACAAAATAGCAATGTGATAATCGCAAATATTATTCGATGTGATAGTCGCAAAATAGCGATGTGATAGTCACTTGGAAGGAAAAGACGCAAAAAACTGCACAACCGAAAGAGGGCCATTGGTCTCCTTGCACTTGCATGGGAAGTTTCATGTCAATTTCACATTTATTATCTAATTATGATCTTGTTTTAAAAGAATGTTTTTTTAAAGCCAAAGGGTGAAATAAATTATTTAACTCCCACAATTCAAAATGAATTATTAAGTTACTTAGTAATAATTAAAATATTGTTTTGGAAATTAAAAAGGCTCCATTTCTGTTGATCATTATGGATACAACACAAGATCTTTCAAAAACTGACCAACTTTTTCTATTTTGGTGTATCTCAACAGAAAATGATGATTATGATGAACCTAAAGAAATAAAACTCTGTTAGTCTTTTTTTTTGTTTTATGCCAATAGCCAATTTCAAAACAGCATAAAATTAAAATTCTAAATACAATCGAAGAACATGGAATTGATTTGTCCAAATGTCGAGGGTTGGGTTACGATAGGGCAAATCTTATATCGAGTATATTTGGAAAATTACAAGTACTTATAAAAGAGCATGCGCCAAACGCCAATTTCGTTCATTGTGCATGACATTGGTTATATTTAATTTTAGGTGATGCTGCGAAGCATATTCCTGAAGTATCACAATTTTTCGATATGATAAAAATACATTACAATACCTACGTTTTTTAACATATACGTTTTTTGGCAATAATATAAAACGCTGGGCAATATTGAGTAATGATTTAAGTGAAAAATATAAAATTACCCTTAAAAAAGCTGCAAGGATAAAAAACCTTACAAGAAGGTTTTCTGGAAATGACCCCTTCTCCGCTATGAGAAAGAAATGTTCATTGATAATGAAAGCTTTATACCAACTAAACTTAATTTCGACCAAAAAATATGAGCGTGATGAATGTGAATATGTAAATAATATATAGAGAGCAATTATTATATAGAGTTTGTCGCCTTTCCTTCTTGGCTATTTTAATTCATCCATCCTGTTCCAAAAACGTTACGATGTAAAAATAATGACTGGCAAAAAACTAGTAGTTCACTAAGCCACCTTCTGAATAGACTTTAAAGAAAAAATAAGAAATCAGAATGTATCCGTAGTTTGCTAAACAAGTCCAAAGATCTAGCAAAAGAGTGGGGTGCAACAACTGTTTCCAAAAATAAAAGACGAGTGGTAACGAAGCGATTTTTTGATAAGTTATCAGAAGATAACAGAATGTCAGATCCGGGATCGTAATTCAAATTCAAAGTGTAGTATTTCTGTTTAGATATACTAATTTCTTAAACTAAACAAAGATTGACTGAGCCCCTGTGATCTAAATAATATGTCCAAAGTTTTACAACCAAATAAAGTTTTATCTCTTTTTTTAAAGGAACTCGAAAAAATGACTAGAGACACGGACAATTAATTGGTTGGAAAAGTTGTTTAACATCTGAAATTCAAAAATGTCATTCTATTAAGGAACTCACGGAACTATAAGTGACAAATTTCAATACCTTTGTCTTCATTTTTCCGGAAGTTATAACAGCATGCTTTAGAACTAAACTTATTAGCAAGTTTTAGAAATAAAGTTATTAAAAATTATCTTAGAACTTCTATGACACAAGAACGTTATCGCACTTATCAATACTGTCCATAGAAAAAGAAAAACATGAGAATCTAAATTCGTTTTCAGCTATGGATGTTATAATAAATAAGTTTACAGAAAAAAGCCAGAAAAGGTGTCTATTTAATTACTACAATCATTTTTGAGGAGTTAGTTTGTACCAATGTTTTTGCAGTTTAATATATGTTTTGTTAATCCGAGTGTCTTAAAAAAAAAATCCGAGTGTCTTGAAAATTTACCCTATAACATACCCTAATATTATTTTTAATTACTGCGTTGACTTTTAAGATCAAATACATGATAATTTGTTTGCCATATGTACCATAAAAATGTTGCTTTGTAATGATTTGCTTCCATCGTAATAATCGTAAATAATAAGAAATTATATGAGGGCCCAAACTTGGTTGCTTTTCTTCCGCTTAAACATTTTATTTCCTCATTGCTTATAGATTGCCTTCAATCAGGCGGCGGATGTCAATAGGGAGAGTCCTTGATGGAGCATAAAGGATTAATTTCGCACTGCTTAAAGGAACTAATTACCAAACTTTGATTGGTCGAATGCAGATGACGTATTGACGTGCCGCTAACTCCCAAGAGTCGAATTGGTTTGGATTGTCGGTTTCTTGTTTGACCTCCTTCAGAAACGTGATCGTCCAATCACAAATTATATTTACGAAGTCACGTTTGGCCAGTGTTGATTCAATTTAATTATTAAGTTTCTTTGAAAAAATTCTGTCAATTTGTTAATTGACTCTAGTAGTTAATACGTGTAAAATGAGAAACTGACTGACTGATTGAGATATCAACGCACAGACTATTTTTACGCAGAGGTTGAATGAAAACAATTTTTTTCCAATTATTGAATGGATATAATATGGAAGTGGTAATAAAATTCAGGTTAGGTCAATATTTTAATATGAGTAGGTCGATTGGCTAAGTTAAGTTTTTTAAGAATTTCCGTGAAAATTATTCGTGCTGTTAAGAAGTATGTAAATACTTTTTATATCAATCTTTCCTAAGTTTATACTAATATAATAAACGCAAAAATGAATTTGTTTGTTGTTCCAGTTTCGTAGCTCAGCTGTTCAACTGAGCTTTGTGGAATTTGGCTTAAAAGTTACCTGTTACACTACTACACTGCAAATACTTATTTGACAAATGTAGGTAAGTCTCTGTGTATGTTTATAATGACACGGCCATTAATTTATTTTTTTATCGTTGAGCTTGCGTAATACGTATATTGCTGAATTGCCAAGCACTAATAATTGCCTAAATACTAATTATGGCAACACCACATGCATCTACCACAACCCGCTTAATTCACTGCAATGTCCGGTGAGAAGTAAACTGATCGCATCTAATTGAACGTGATGCGCGCACGCAAGACCCCACGAGTGACATGCACACATGCATGCATGCAGACATATATTATTTTTAATTTCGTATTTTTTTGATTCCATGAAAATAATGTAGTAAAATTCTATAAAAAAAACTCGGATTGACTAAACACTAATCACTAATCATTGCATAAACTACGAATCATTTCATAAAACACTAATCATAGTAACGTCGCAAGCTTAAATATTTTATGAAAGTGATCTAATCATATGTTGTCTGGGTAAACGAGGACTATATCTCACACTATTTGTCGTAAAATTTTAAAAAGGTTAAAAGGCAAGACAAGATTTTGTGCAAATCGAATTTTTAAAGGTTTTCTTTATAAGGACTCGGAATTTTGGAGTTGGAAATGAGATATAAAAGTTACTTGCGATCTTTTTGAAAAACTACGAAATGCTTATCTAATTCCATCAAGTCGTGTCAGTTTATTATTGCCCTAGACTACAAGATAGAAACGCGCACATATACAGCGGCGAACGTGAATATACTGACACGCAGGTGCACACAAATATGCACAAGCACGCACGAAGGCGGACACACTCAAATACAATTTTTAAATTTTTTTTAAGATACCACAAAAGCAATGTAATAAATTCCCATCAACATTTTAAGTTCGAATTTTTAAACAATTACAACACTCCGCTCCTTAGATAAATGTCGCTCGAAAATAAAAAACTTTTTAAGCTAATTAAATTAGCATCTTGCGGATGTATATTTTCTTGTTATATACAAGAAAATATACATCTTATTACTTTAATTACATGCTTTTAATGTGATCCTTATTTATTCTCTTCAAATTTTATCCTATTATATATTACTCAATGACGTGGTATTATATAGACCGAATTTTTAAACAATTACAACACTCCGGTCCTTAGATAAATGTCGCTCGAAAATAAAAAACTTTTTAAGCTAATTAAATTAGCGTCTTGCGGATGTATATTTTCTTGTTATATACAAGAAAATTTACACCTTATTACTTTAATTACATGCTTTTAATGTGACCCTTATTTATTCTCTTCAAATTTTATCCTATTATATATTACTCAATGACGTGGTATTATATAGACCGAATTTTTAAACAATTACAATACTCCGCTCCTTAGGTAAATGTCGCCAGAAAATAAAAAGCTTTTTAAGGTAATCAAATTAGCATCTTGCTGGTGTATGTTTTCTTGTATCTAACAAGATTTATTATTTTATTTAGATGCCTTTTAATGTGACCCTTATTTATTCCCGTCAGATTTTATCACACTACATATTTCTCAATGACATCGTGTTATATAGACACGTCATTAGTACCAAGTAGTCGGAAAGTGGTCTTCAAAGGACTTTGTCTAATTGTCTCACCTTTACTTAACTTTATTTAGTACAAATTAACGATAGACTTGAATTTGGTCGTTTATTGATTTGTTCTTAATAAATGAACAGTTTGATGAGTATGTCAACTTTATGTTATTATGAACTATGTCAACTTTATCGTTCAATTGCGAAATGAATACACCAATAAATAAGAATGCACTTGACTCAGTTTGCACGTTAGATTCATTTTATTTTCCTTTATACTTAAACTACGTTTAGACTACGACACTTTGGTGTATACACTCAGTATATACACCGACTGCCTATGTGTGAACACCACTGTCTGCGCTTGCGACGTTTATTGCGACACCTGGTTGGTGCCACGATACCAAAACCGCCATATATGTGACCGGCCAGACATTAATGTCAGACATTTGTGTCGTAATTGTCATCGTAGTCTATACGGGTCTTTAGGTAAACTTATGACCGTCATCACAACTGCAACTGAAAGAAAAAACTATTCGTATAAAAAAAGAAACAACTACTAAGACGTATTTCGAAATGATTATATTTTTATTATACAAAATCTAATTAATATTTTTAAATTATTATTGGTCTATAACAAGTCCAAAGTTACGTTTCTAAATTCACTATTCTACAATACACCGTAAAGCGAGCCATACCACCAATTTTTGTAAAGCAAATTTTTGTTAAGCACCATATTTTTGTTAGAAATGAGCCCTAACATCTTTTTTACAAACAAATATACTATCCAAGAAGAATTAAGTTCATCTGAATGACACACCCGCGTTCGCTGGGGGGGGAGGAGGGAGGGAAATATACCAACGTTGCTTTCGAACAGCGGATACATCACTCGTTCGTGTTTATTTATATCGTCGTTCGGAGAAATTTCAATATTCAAATTTGTGTATGTTGTTTGGAAGATAATATCTATTGTGATAAAGACAATACATTATTGTTTATTCATCTGATACGCAAACGCCCCGCAATTTGGAATATATTTATTATCTTCGAACCACAACAATAAAATAAAAAGAAACGACGCTATCGACGAAGTATCCAAACTGATTGATATATTATAGAAGTCATGTCTCCGCGGATAATAACCGCGAGAAAAAGAAAACCACTGACATTCAGACGAGCAGTGGTGCAAATGCAGTATCAGCGACTAACGCCCGTATGCACCACACAGTCCCGCAGTCGGATTTACTGACAGTTGAAAACATATTTTTTCTGAATACTTTACCGACCGTGCAATACAATACAGTCGATAAAGTAGACTCTTATTCCGGCTCAACTGATAGTTATGAGAAAGATAAATACGTTTTTAACTGTCAGTAAGTCTGACTGACAGTCTTGACCATGTGTGGTGCATATAGGCGTAAGTGGTTTGCATTTAATGAAATAGAAACGTTCATGTCTCGCCATATACCACAGGATTCATATTCCAATTCAAGAAATAAGTATATAAAATGAATTATATATATAGAATATTTTTAACTGGTTTTCTCTTACAAATGTGTTAATAATATATCCATTATAACCTAACAGTAAGTTCTTAAATCAATTTGAATATTATTTGGCCAAGTCGTATAACTATACTCTTGGTAAAGTTTGTGAAAGTCTAGTTTCGGGCTCATTTATAAATTAGCTCGATCTAGTTTCACCAGTTTCTAAATCCTCAATGTCAAAAGAACTTCTTGATAAATGTAAGTCTCTACTTGCCTTATTACGCCTTTAATATTGTGTAAGGTGACAAAATACTACCGGTAGATATTATAGTATTTATTTAAACTATCGAGGCTTTTTTAAATGTCTAGAATACTGAAGCCAATATGCCAAAATAACAATCACTACAATCTATAATTGAAAATCCGCTCAGTTGAACCATGTTGATAATTGCCACTATACGGTTTCATAAGAAAATCCGACAGTAGAAATCCATCACCAGGTAATATGATATATGGCATTATCAATTACCCCTCCAGGTAGATTCTCATTATCAGGAATATCCAATGAATTGTTATAGAGACATCTCAATAATGTTGAACTTCTCAATATTCCTCCATCTGATATTCAACCCTGACTGCCAACATCTACATACAAAAAACTATAATTGTGATCAACAAGAGCTAGACGTATAACCCTGAATTTTCGTTTGTAATTATAATGTAAACTGTGTTAGCCGGGGCCTCAGTTACTACTTTTCCATCAATACCGCCTGTGGAAAATTCCATCTAGACTCAAATCTTCTGGATATTCTTGCCCATTCCCTCCAAATTGTAAGTACTTGTAAATGAAACTTAATATTATTTTATTTCATTTTTGAAATGTTATTTCAGGAAAAAGCAGCATCGCCATCTACACCTAAGCTAAAACCACCAGGGACTACGCCAACACCACTAACACCTCTATCTTCTAGTACAGTTACAGCAATTGATGATGTCATATCTGCCATATACCGAAACACCACCGCCATGTATGCAAATACCACTACCAACACCATATGGTATAGAGAAAAAGAAATGTTAAAACTAGCATATATGCAGAGGCAATGCACACATTAAAGTTATTATGGACAGAAAAAAGTTCCCCTAGTACAGTTGCAATAACTGAGATGTCATATCTGCCATTAGGTAGTATGTTTTAACTCAATTGCACCAATTCAAGCCTCTGCTTCATAGTAAAGCGAAATCGGAGATTAACAAATTTCTGTATAACATTGAAATGGAACACCCCGAGCATACATCTTGAAACAGGCCAGTACTCCAATTTAAACGATTATCCAGACTTATCTCCCGACCCAGCTCCATCTAATCAAATAGACAATAATTCTATTGAATATTCGATGCCAGATGATTCAATGTTACAAGAAGTAACCATCAATACAGTATCTCCTATCGAATTGATTGCAAGTAAATTCTGTGTCGCCGGAATCAAAACAGCCAGAACTAATAATTAAAAATGATGGCACAATTATCCAATCACCCTCTGCGCAGTACAGCAAGGACACCAGGACAATGCAAAATTCCATATTTATTTTAAATAATGAAGTGTTCTCCAGTGACTTCTGCAATGATGTCATCATTTGCTAAAATTTTATCAAAACATATTCTTTGTAATATTAGTCTTTGTTTTGATGACATGATGTGTAACTTGCGGTTTATAAACAAAAAAGGTGTGCAAAATTTTGATAATATGCAACCTAACATAACTTTAGATGTTGTTCTTGTAGTCTGTTCAATATACTTTTGGAATTATTTTTGACAACTGTTGTTTAGAAATTCTTAAATGATACATGAAGCTGGTGCAGGAATCTCCAGTGGCTAAAAATCGTAAAGATACACCTAGTCTCATTTCAGGTGAAATAATCGCTATGTCTTTAATTAAAAGTCACTTGTGCACTAAAAGACTTTTTTTAATCCAAATCAATCTTCCACTTGTAATTCTGCGTAAATATTAAAAGCATGTCGCTGTAGATACGGTCTAAAACAATTTCGGTTTCTTTTTCTTGTAAGTAAAATAACTTCAAGAACATCAAACACGTCTTCCTCATCCAAATTCATTTTAACTGAAATGAAAAATTATTTAACGTTAAGTATTGACTTTTCATTTATAAAGTTGCAGCAGATGGCTGTCTTTTGCTAACATATTCATTAAACATGTTTTGTTAGATATTTGGTGCAGCAGCCTTAAAATGAACAAACACAGGTTGACTAATAAGTTTTTAGCCACAACTTCGGGACTTTTCTAGAGATTCTCCAAACTTCTAGAAAGTTTTACTGTAGCATATAAATAGGCCAAAGTGCAGTCAGTTTTAAGTCATAGGCCAAAGTGCCGAAGCTTTAAGTGAATTACATAAAAAATAATGAATTTAAATCAATATAAATTATCGATTCTATCACTTTTTGAATTTCACCTGGGTGACAATGCAAAGACTGCAACAAATAATATAAGTTATGCGATTGGCAAATCCACGGTGTCTTACACGACTGCAAAGATTTGGTTCAGAATGTTCAGGAATGAAGACTATGATCTTGAAGAGGAGCCCCGTACTGGACGTCCTGTTGAATTGGACATTCAATTAATCAATTGAGGAGGATCCTCGACTGACGACTTTTCAATTGGCAGATGGGCTACACTACAGACATGGCACCGTAGAAACACTTTTGCATGAATTGGGAAAAGTTTCAAAATACGGTGTGTGGATAAACCACGAGTTGTCATCGTATCACCTTCAGTGCAGAATTGATACTTGTCATCAGTTATTGACATTAAAACCTAACTTTGACTGGCTGAATGAATTAGTAACTGGTGATATGAAGTGGGTTACATATGTTAATCATACATGCAAATGTCAATGGCAGGGCGTCTGAGAAACAGGAGTTTCAGTATCCAAACCTGAAATAAGTACCAAAAAAGTGATGCGTAGCTGCTGATGGAGGCATTATTCATGGTGAGCTGCTTCCAGAGATATTAATACAGATATTTACTATGAACAATTGTACCAATTAGCTAACAAATTGAGTAGTCAACAGGACCGAGTTTATTTTCTACATGGTAATGCTAGACCACATGTTGCAAAACCTACTAGTAATAAATTATAGGAACTGGGCTGGATTCTACTCACTTAGCCACCATATTCACCGAACATTGCGCCCTCTGATTACCATTTATTCAGGGCTCTAAGTAACCATTTCTATGGACAAAAAATTCCACATTAAAGAAGATCTCCAAAATTACCTCGCACAATTTTTTGATTCTGTGAACGGAATTTTACAAAACATATATTGTCAGTACCAACTAAATGACAACAAGTAGCAGATAATAATGGTGCATACTTAAATTAAATTTAGTGTGACATATAAATCTTTTAATAAAAATTGTTGGCAGCAACTCAGGGTTAAAATCTTATAAGCCAACCCAATATTTTGAATAACCTAGCTTCACCATGCCGCCCAGCCTTGTGGTTTGACATACAGCACACAGCCAAAGACTATAAAAGAATAACGCAGTAAAACATCTTTGACGCAACTCATTCACTCACCAAACAATGACATAGGGTATGGACTATCTAATTTGTTCCTTGACCAAAAAGATAAACCACAATTAGGGCAGTTTCTAAATCAATGCCAAGTCTAATTTATGACTCATAACCTGTAGTTGTATGTTGTCATTGTCTTATTTTATCAAAATATATACTCATAAAAACAAAATATATTCCTGCTTTATGAAACTAGTAATAGCCTTATAATTAACACGACTATCACCGACAAAAGTCAGAAAGCAACATATTGTTGCAACCATGCCACCGATGTGACCAGTCCAAATTGAATTCTGGCATTTGTTTATGGATGAGATAACATCCGCTACCCCAGCCAATCATATCTAGGGATACGAAATGGCTACAAAAGTATAGAAAGTAAAAGTCGATACCACTAGATATCCATACTTTCTCTGATTGTTACAACACATATATATATATATATATATATATATATATATATATATATATATATATATATATATATATATATATATATATATATATATATATATATATATAAATGATGTTCTACCAATTATTATGCATTTAAAAAGGCACTGCAGATTTTTAGCTGTAAATGGATAAAATAAGAATTGAATTAACCTTCGTTTTTATTTGACTGAAAATAAGAACTAATTTATAAAAAAAACCATGAATAGAGTTTTAAATATCCCACTCTTCTGCATAATCACTAAAAATAATATTCTGTCCAATCATTTCAGTCAGACTGAAATATGACCTTACGTTATGTTGGTTACCTTCCTTTGAATAAAACACAGGAACAGCGTCTTTTCTCAAAAAAAACCATCTAACTTTTGTCATTCTTCGTAACAAAAGTTCTATGAATGCCGTGTATATCAAAATTTAAATTACCACAATTCAATTTAAGGTATTGTATTCAATTATTTAAATGTATTGTCAATTTATGATATGGTATTCAATTATTTAATTGTATTGTAATTACATAGATAGGCTTAAGTAAATAAATAAAAAATTGTTTATTGTTGTAAGACCAGTAAAACAAACATAAAGTTTCACAGCTCTATTTATGTCCCATTATATAAATTCCTAACATATGCAGACAAAGGAAAGCTGAAAGAGGGAACAGTGAAAAAAGAACTGTTAAGCCCAAGTATAAAAATTTTCAAATAATACTAAAATACTTTCCAAAAAATACTTTTTTCTGAAATTCCATCACAGAAGTAAGAATTTTATTTAATTAAGTATTATTTTTAAATTACGAATAATACTCCATTAACTAAAATGTTTACTTCTGTGATGGAATTTCAGTAACATAATAACACTCAAATAAAACACAACTTTAACTGTCCGATAAGCTTTTTTTTAATTCTCTCCACATTTCCCAATATATAAGAATAGCACATCAATACCTTGACTCCCTACGTATACAATAACGATGCAACTTTGCTTACACATTTAAATATTACAAACAAAATATAAATTAAATTAATTTTTCGCCAAATAATTTTAGAATTTCGATCTAAGAGATGAGTTTTGTCATTTTCCACTTTGTTTAAAGATTAAAAATCTTAAAATATTCATCAATCTTACAAAATATATAAGCCTATAATACTACAATCGTATTCAAATATTATTCTGTCAATCTTTGACATTCGAGTTCTGCCTACGCTAACTATATATCTGTCATATAAGAACGAGATTTCATCAGTTTTTCTTACATTTTCTTACCGTAATTTATTTTTTTTTTTAAACATAAAGCAATGGTGTACAAAAGTAGCCTCTTTATCTTCCATATTGATAACAAAATACTCGTAAAAATAACTTGATGATTTAACTATGCTGAAATCTCGATCTTAGCAAAAAGCGATATATTTCACTTGTTAGCTTTGTTGAAATACTCTTTACTTTTCTTTGGATCCGGCTTGATGGTCGCCGAGTTCGATTCAGGATTCCAATTGGCCGGACACACTGCAAAAAATTATTCAATAAATTTAACGTTTATGATGATATACATAACTAAACAAATAGTGCCATGTTAAAATATTATGAAACAAATATTTTAACAACACTAGTAAATATAAGATATAGAATAATTTTGAAGAAAATTGGAAGAATTATATCACAAAATATATTCATAGGATGGATGTATGTATTTGTTTGTTGCTTACATATGTCTGAGTAACTTACTTAAGGACACACACTCATTCTATGCCCTTGTTAGACTTGGAAAATGGGTAATTTTTTTGAAACAGGAAGGTACCCTTTATGGCTCTGGAAGTCCTGATTAAATGAAATAATAAAAAATATAGGTATCCAAAACATTAATTGTATTTTCTCAAAACCATGTTTCCCCGAATGGTTGGCATGATATCTCCAGAACTAAGGCACTGATCAATTTCACAATTAGAATTTGCTTTATTAACCTTCAAACGGTCGCACAGTCATTCGCAATTACAGTGGTAACGCGCTGTCGTTTTGACCTTTTAGAGTTTTAGGTAGTATAAACACAAATGAATAGAATAATCAATTATTCTTTGTACTTTTACAGATTATCTTTTTGCACCCAGAAACATTTTGGTAATAAAAATCTTTCTTAAACATAAAATAAATACCATACGGATCTTCTAAGTTCACACTTGACATTCGCAAAGTTCCAGACACACAGAATAATCTGCATAATGCTAAGATTCTACAAGTATTAGTTGTTTTGCAGTCATAAGTTCCGCTGTATAATGTAGCTTTTTCCTATAAATTTATTGATATGTTTTCAATAATTTCATTGTTTATGATTAAAATTATGGGCTTATACAAAAGTAGTCACCCCTATGCTGTTTCTACGAACAATAGACTTTTTTGTAAGAATATTTCATGGAAATATTATGTATTTTAACATTGTTGTAATTAAATTTTGTTAATTTATCACCTTATCACATTCTGTAACAAATTCAGCTCTTTTTGATAGAAATACATGTTCTTCATCTGAGCTACTTATTTCATCTACAGATTAAATACTTTCAATTTCTTCTATATCTGATAGGTGATCTGAAACTACTTATCGTAGGCCACTGACTTTCTCATCTCCTTCAGAAATATTCGCTGCATGCCATTACCTCTAACATGGCGATAAATCATTGTTTGTAACAAAAGGACAAACAATAATATGAACTTTCCTATATAAAATAGCAAAAAACTTTCACAACAAGAGTTGCACGTCAACTTTTCGACACCACCATGCGTAACCGATTTGACTTGTTATTCGTAACTGATACAAAAGCTGCCAGTACATAACAGTTATTTGCGTGCGTGGTAAACTTACTACAAGCTACTAAAAATGAGGAATACATACGGTCGATCTTTACTATACAATTAAATTGAATATATTCACAATAAAACCAAAGTGATTTTCTTTTTTTCAGTTGGTTAAATTTAAAAAAGAACATATTAAAAATCTACTACTTAGTTATCTTAATACCATCATTTTTTTGGACTTTATAATTCAATAACTCTGGAATAGATTACATTGGCAACCTTCATACATATGCAACTCTACAGTTATAGCACAGTGCAACTTCACACCCAGCCATTAAAAATTTATAATTTGACTAATTTAAATTACAATCTTTAAAGGACCCAACGACAATTTACAACAGGACACATTTGCAAGGAATAAAATATAAGTGCAAATATGTTTAAAGAATGAATTTAATATTAATGGATGTTAAGACCCATATCAAATTTGGATCATCCATAAATAGAATAGATTATCATTATCATAATTATAATAGATTATTACAATGGAAGTGATGTTTTCTATTATAGAGAATTTGAACTTATGAATTATATTTAATTGAACCAATTTCGACTGAAATTTCATTATCGTTACACATATATTGCTTAGGATGATCACACACACGCACACACATATATATATATATGTTTGAGACCATAAACACAAGCAGTAAAACATAACATAAGACAATAAAAGTCAATACGAATGATATTTGTGTCACCACCCACTTCAGAGCTTAGAAAAGTGTATTATATATTATTAAAACATTTTATGCATAATTTCATTTTACGCACCATAGGTAATTGGTATATCGCATCTGGTGAAAACAGAACATGTCAACGTTTGATAAATCAGCTGACAATCAGCTACAAACGGATGAGTGATATTTTTAGTGGAATATGCTGTTCTCTTCAGGGTATCAAAGAGATTTACCTATTGTTACCACATTCAAATTTATACATATATATAGAACAAAGTCGGTCCGTTCCTTTAGAATAACTATAGTAAATATTCCAGTGGTTCCAATTGAATTTTAACCATTGCAAAAGATATTTACTCACATACATTTTAAATAGAATTATGAGAAATGTGATATTTTATTTAAAAATTAATTTTTTCTTCATTTGTTATTTTTTATAACACAATGAGACTTCTATTTAGCTGCTAACTCCAGAGATCAAACCAATTAACATAAACCAAAGGAGAAAAATTTTACAAAATAAATAATATCCTCACCCTCTCCGTGCTTATCAGCAAACTGGAACGCCTTCACCAGCCGCAGCGTCTCATCCACTGACCTTCCGACAGGCAAGTCGTTCACTGACATGTGCCTCAATATACCCTTGCCGTCTATGATAAACAGACCTGGTGAAAAAAATGGTAAATTGTGTTTACAATATTTATTTTGGCAACACGGAACTGTGATGGCTATTTTACCAAAACTGAGGTACTCATAAATAAGTTAACCGTTTTAGTGCCATGGTTTTTTACTCCTATATACTTAAAAATTCCAAAGAAATCTTTTGTATTTGATGTCATTTACCCTTGTCTCGAAAAAAAAGTTTATCTCTTCCAAAAATTAACCAATTTTAATAATTTTTTCGGTATTTTCTTAATAAAAACTTGTACAAGGATAATAAAATACAAAGAAAATTATGGAAATTTATATTGTGAACAAAAATTATAACAAAAACTGAAATCGAGGTCACATTGTATTTTCGCAGTGCGATATATCCTCCGTATCAGCAAAATAATTGTTATCGTCACTATTATCACTATCACTCAAAATTTGCATTATGCCAAATTGTGAGCGCACCACAATGTCACTCCCACTATCACTTTCTTCACAACTTGAAAAATGATCATTTTCACTCAAATTATTTTTGTATTCCGACATTATGGGTTAAAAATTTTCTTTTCCTGGATCCTTTTTATATTGTAATTACTAATAATATTATAATTTGAACTTTATGTAACATGTAGAAAGATAAAAAAATTAGCGATGCGTCTGAGCGACCTCCCCTACCGCACACTAAACAGCTACTGATTTCGCGAGCGCCATTGCACTCCTGGTAAATTTAGTTGGTATGCGCACGAGCGCGATGGCGCTCGTCGGCACTCAAATGGTTAAATATGGTCATTTATTGTTGATGTACATCTAAACAAGTAATAAAATATTAAATTAAAATCATTTGCAAAAAAGTAGGGAGATCAAGGATAAGTATAAAAAGCATTAAGATCATTTTTAGAATTTTTGTCTGTCCGTGTACACACCACGTACAAGTTACTGATCCAATTTGAATGAAATTTATAAATAAATCATAAGGGCCAACTTGAAGTAATACTCAGTTTTTATTTGATCGCATCGATTAACTTGATCAAAAGATATACAAATATAATATTTTCAAAAATTAATTTTCTATTACTCTATGAGTAGTAATTACACAATATCTATGTACATCAATAGATGGTGCTACGTGTAATTTTAATTTTGTGATAAAGTCTTCCACCCGGACATACGTTCGTGAAATGGATATCGGTAGAAATTAAAAATGGAAGTACATTTCATTGCAAGAAAACAGCATTGGTAAGTAGTCTGTGCATATGAAGTCGCAGTCATATATAGTGCTAACTAAATTATTTAATTGACAAATGCTAATATTCAAATTTGTTCATACATGGAATTTATTAACTAGATACACTACTTAATAGAACACGGCTACAATTCATTTTAATCGCATTTTTATATAATTGTTTATTCTCAACTTATTCTCAACTCAATAAAGAATTATAACTTAGTTTTTTCACGCTTGCATAAAATTACACCGTGGAAAGAACAATGTTTATAATTAATTCTGGAATACTTTCACATATCAGATTAATGTAATATTTTCTTTATTCTTTATATATATTTCATAGAATATGTATGTATAAATGAAATACTATTTCACCTGGGTTTCGGTAATACCATAGTAACATAGGAGGAAATAAAATTTTTTTCATACTTATTCTTGAATTATATTATTTTATTTTTAATGAAAAATTTCACCACTTTTTTCAGAATTTTATACCAAATTCAAAAAAGGAAGGAGAATTCAAATAAAATTTAAATAATTAATTTCACTGTAATGATTTTTTTACTATACAAGTTCGATACGTCGCATTTTTTTTTTTAACTTCCATGTTGTCTACATTATCTTCAAATATTATTTTAAAAATTTTATTTTTATTAATGGCTTAATATCAAAATAATATCAAACCCTTAAAAACGAACAAATAAAACTTTTCTCTTCAAAAAATTAATATGACTACACCTTAAAAAATTTAATCATGTGTAACCCAGTACATGTTACAGAAGTGAAACGTCTTTGGCCATCTAAACCTCAATGTATGTATAATACAGATATTCCCCTCGTATAAATAAAATAATTTAAGTAATTTAATTAATGAAAAGTTTGACGAATGAGTTTCATTTTTTATAATGTATATATATATATTTATATGTATATATGTATACATATATATATATATGTATACATATATACATATATATATATATATATAAATATATATATATATATATATATATGTGTGTGTGTGTGTGTGTAAACATTTAATATAAAAGTAGAACCATCGTATAAGTTTACATAGACAGTTGTCAAATAAATTAGCCTATGAGATAACTGGAGACTCCATATTAACCACGTAAGTATATTAACAAGTAAGCCATTAAAAAAAAATAGCCACGATGCCCGTACCAGAACATGGCTAAATGTGGCTACATAGCTTTTTGATCTTATAATGGATGAAATACACGCAAAATTAGTTATAAATTCAACATAAATAGATGGACAAATTTTTTACAGTTTATTTTTGATAGACTTAACATACAAAACTGCTTATAGCATTAGTAAACACCATTTTTGTTTCTTTTGGTGTAAAATTTTGACAGTTTACTTTTGACAAACATCGTACAAAACAGCAGTCTCATTATATTGTGTTCATCTATTTCTCTCAGATGTTAGCTAAGTACCTATTTTACATCTTTCTTGCGATAGATTCGTTACATTCTGACATCACGAACATTGCATGAAGGATGTTTACTCTCATCGCGCCCTAAGTAGCTTCACTTTAAAACTTAACCCATTAATATAAAATATAATTAGCACGCATACTTAATTTTAAATCTACTACATAGCTCAGAAATATGTCTAAGACATCGATTGTTTCACCCGTAAAAAGATTTACTTCAACTGATTCTTTGAAGACTCAATCAAAGCCAAACTATGATTACCTCTCAGTGCAATACCGATGTCTTCTATAAGCACATCGTAATCTTTTGAGATTTGTTTCCTGAAGTCAGCTAGCAGCGGTATGTCCAACTTACCCACACCGCCATCCTTTAAGAGAAACAATTTATTTTAACAAAGATGCAAATCAAACACGCAGTTAATTACATTATAATCTACTTAAAAACAACCACAAGACCTACCTAAATTTAACCAATCACTGATATTGAATATATTTGATGTTAATTTTGTAGAAATTCATTATTCACAATTAAATGAAACTACGTGATGTAGTATTATTCCTACCTTCTTTAAGTTCTTTACCACGACCTAGGTTTCGTTGTATTACATCTTCAGGTGAGCTGTTAGCAAAGATATCTTTGCTAACAGCCGACCTGAAGATGTAATACAACGAAACCTATATCATGGTAAAAAACTTAAAGAAAGTAGAAATAATACTACATCATGTAGTTTCATTTAATTGTTAACCAATCACTATTTTAAAACCAACAGTTAAATCAAGGGACAATGTGTTACACTAAATTGTTTTATACACATATAAATCGTTGGTACGTTTGAGGGAGAGAGAGGATCAATATACAAATGATGTTTTACCTCCTCAAACAAATCACCCTTCTTCAAAGAAATAAATCAAGGTTTATCTAATATTAGGTCATGGCAAATCAAGATTTCAATAATGCAAGCCCAGTATGAGTCGAGCTTGTATGCTAAGGGTTCTGAACTATAGATAATTTTGGAAACAAGATTATTTTTTTCCTAGAAATTTTCTATAAGCCTCCTGTAATCTACCTCAGTAAATCTTTATAGTCATAACTCTATGGAGATATTTCCAAACTATTGCTCCTTTAATTTCAGAGATAAGGAGGAGAGGGGGAGAGATGTGAGTGAGCTGGTAATACACTTTTGCTAATATGCATACATTTTTGCTAATATGAAAAAACTTTGTAAGCTTAAATTATAGAGAAAATTACTTTAAAAGATGCTAAGAATAATCTTTCATATGATACCCCACTCAAACTCAATTTTTTTAATTTTAACGCCGCCCAGGTGTCTAAATTTAAAGACAGCTTTTTGAGCCATGGGAAAACAAGTTAAGTAACAATGCCAATTTTCAAGATCAGTTACCATTAATTTCAAAGTAGAAGCCACACAGATCCAAAAAATGCTTTGACACTTCGATTTGTTGTTGCTTCTGAGACGGCATGAGCATTCTCAGCACCCATTTTGCATTGACTTTTATCATGTCAAGATGTTCATGTAAAATCCTAATTTGTTGTTACTGAAAATTACAGTATCTGATACTACTTCTAATGGAGAAAATAATCTCATTTTTAACAAGCATATTCGGACTATAATTTTTTTAACTTTCTCGACGCTATCTGACATTTTATGATTTATATGTGTATAAAACAACCGACATTTCTGGATGGGGATCGCCTTTTAATGACTCTCTGTCATGTTTAAAAAGACCATACCACTTGTAAATAATGGTTATACCAATGTATTGAACGCCATAAATGACTCCCTTATCAATTATTAAAGTTTTCCTTGTTTAGTAAGGACTTATTTTGCAGGAAACGTATCATATTTTTAGAAATAATGGTTTCAGATGCAATATAATTTAGGACACATTCTATGAGTATATTTTATCTTTCTTTCTCTTTTTTAGTTTCGATAAAACAAGCTATGACGGATTAAAAAAGATATCTTTGATCAACATCTGCCCTTCATGTCATCCCAAAAAGTTTCGAAAATATCAATAAAAGAAAATTAAAAAAGTTTCAATAAAAGGATACGTATAGTGATAGTGGAAGATAAAAAAAACATAAATCTAATAAGATGCAATGAGACCTAAGTTTAGGCACTGATAATTAATTTGATTACAAAAGTTATTTAATTTGATTCTTTACTAAAGATATTTAATTTAATTCTGAATTTGATTCTTTGCAAAAGATATTTAATTTGATTCTGAATTTTATTCTTTACAAAAGATAATTAATTTGATTATGAATTTGATTCTTTACAAAAGATAATTAATTTTATTCTGAACTTGATTCTTTACAAAAGATATTTAATTTGATTCTTTACAAAAGATAATTAATTTTATTCTGAATTTGATTCTTTACAAAAGATAATTAATTTGATTCTGAACTTGATTCTACACAAAAGATATTTAATTTGATTCTTTACAAAAGATAATTAATTTGATTCTGAACTTGATTCTTTACAAAAGATATTTAATTTGATTCTTTACAAAAGATAATTCATTTGATTCTGAACTTGATTCTTTACAAAAGATAATTAATTTGACTCTAAATTTGATTTTTTATAAAAGATAATTAATTTGATTCTGAATTTGATTCTTTACAAAAGATAATTAATTTGATTCTTTACAGATCTACTATGATCACCACTCAGTGCAATATCAACATCGTCTATAAGCACGTTATAATCTTTCGAAATTTATTTTACAAAATACATGGACATTTAACCTAAAAGGAGATTAATACAGATAATTCTACACAACAATAACAACATTTTTGAAGCGCAAATTTAATGATTTAAAAATTAATTATTCTCATTAGTCATCTCTTTAAATGTTCGATATATTTTTTTTTATAGTAATGTATAATAAAATAAAAGGTTGATGTGGACAGCAGTATTTTATAAAAGTTTTTCACACAATATACCCATAAACCAGCATGAATATTTTGGATGAAAATAATCAAATTTATGAAATAACATACAACAGAAATTAATTAATTTTAAAATGTGTAGACCATATGCGTGAAGGCACAGCAGAGTTAGTACAGAATACAATATTGTGTATCAAATAACTGTAAAAATTTACATAAATAAAATAAGAATACCTTCCTCGACACCTGTGTCCACGCAAGATGACTGTACTCTGAGTCCGTCGACACACCAATTACTTGGCAACCAATCTTGGCAAAATCGTCTGCTCTATCGCTGAACGAAATCAATTCAGTAGGACACACAAATGTGCTGAAACCGTAAAAGAAAAACGTCGAAAACAGTTGTATTTCAATTACCAAGCTTTTCATTAAAATTTAAAACAATTCGCTAAATGCTGCTCATTAAAAATTTATTTATGCGAAACTAGACGTCTATCAATATTAAGAATAATAATTCCCTTTGACATGTCATGAAAATATGTATGCATATATACATTGTCACGAAAATACGTTAAATAGATGTGCATGTTCAATAAGCTATACTGCTAATAGTTATAGGTTTAAAGGCAATGAATGAGCAAGAAGTTTTCAAAATTTTATAATGTAATGTAAGGAGGCAATATTTAAGAAACAATAAAACTTTGGAAAGTAGTTAAAATGGGATTAAAATTCTTTTAAATTATAGACTATACATTACACTACTATATTGGCTGCTACTTGGCATAATCTTTTATGTGAAACTAGACGTGTATCAAAATTAAGAATAATAATTCTGTATGACATGTCATGAAAGTACATACATGTATTTAATAACGCCAGCCAGCTGCTAATATGTTTAAAATGAATGAATGAATGAGAAATTGTTTTTAATTTGATAAAAAAAGAGTAAAGAGGCAATATTTAAAAGAATAACACTAAAAGTATTCAAAAAGCTAATCATAGTATTAAAATTCTTTTAAATTACATTACTTGTACTATATATATGTACATACTTTAGTAGCCAGTATAGTACTTGAGTAGCCAGTATAGTACCATTATAGCAGTCTTTAGTTGCCAGTATAGTACTTGTGTAGCCAGTATAGTACCATTATAACAGACTTAATTGCCAGTATAGTGCTTGAGTAGCTAGTATAGTTCCATTATAACACTGTCTTTAGTTGCCAGTATAGTACTTGAGTAGCAAGTATAGTAATACTGGCTACTCAAGATGATGAGTTCAAAAAGAAGGCAAAACATATTTTTTTGTCAAAAGACATTCATTTCATTTTAGAGAACATTCCACTAGGCGACCGTAACATTCAAAACGCTCACTGTATCGTTCCACTTGACAACTGCAGCCATTGTGGTCATGATTAAAATGTGATTGATGGCATCACTGTTCACGACGGCTTCGAGCCCATGCTAACCCACTTATCGAAGTGGGTCATTGAGGTCGTTCGTCTATTAATTTGATTTTGGACATATGAAGTTAACGTAAATAATTTTATACCATCTTTGAAGATTAAACATGGTGATGGAAAAAATTATTTTATGCAGCTCTGAGAAGTACCTATTAGACATTACATTACACTTTTACAATTAATGTAAGTGTAAATGATTATCTAACAATCAATACGTAATAAAAAAATATAATACCATGATCAGTTTATTTTTGTTCAATGCCCCCCATTTCCTCATAGTTACAAATACGCATTGTTCATAACTCGTTCCACTTGGAATAACCAGCTACGACGCTGACGACAAGCTAGTGGAATGGAAATGATGGCGGTTGTGGCGGGTGAGCGTTGTAAGCAGCTAGTGAAACATAGGCTTAGTATCCATTTGTTAGACATATATTTCATTCTAATGTTTCCTCCTACAGTTAAAAGAATTATTCACAATACCAATATAGCTGATTCAAGATGGTGAAACTTAATTAGAAGTGACATCTTAGTTAGGTATCAAAACAATGTATTCAATTCCAATTTCACTTTATTCATACAATTTTAAAGAATTTTAATATTGAAGATGACTCTAAAAATATTATAAACAGAAATATTTATTTTCACCAAATATAGAACTCCCCAAAAACCTATCGCTTCACTGTAAATTGAGAGAAGATTACACAAATGAAAAATTAAATAGTAAGTACTAAACCACTTCAGTATTGAATAAATATTTCCAATCATCTACAGAAATACAAAAAATATTCATTTCTTTATCTACATTCCTGAATTCCAGCATTTTTATACCATGATAAGCAGACGTAAGGAAATTATGAATTAATACTATTCAAAAATATTGAAAAAAGTTTTATTTAACTTGCTTTGTCTGTCCTGCTGCTACAAATTTTGCAATCTATATTTCACTCCCACCCGGATAGCCTACAGACTTGAAATTTGGCACATATACTTCTTCCGGTGACAACACACGATGATGATGGAAATGAACAAATGATCTCCTTAATGATAAACAGCAGACATGTCTAGTTTATGCTCATTTCACCTGTCTTGATAAGGTCTTTGTATTTCATACTTTTTAATATATATAATTAATCTTTATGAATATACTAAAATAAGCTTTTTAAAAAAAACTTTTTTCTGTTAAATTTTGGATATTATTCGACATGACTACTTTCTGTCACATACATACGTACATATAAGTCACAGTAGTATATCAATATAAAGAATATCTATTCCACATAAGTATATCAGCCTGTTTTTCAGCGATGACACGATAGTCATCGCTTCACTGTTTGATTTCAACAAGACGAATGCCACTGATATTAGCAACTACTTAGCCAGAAATTTTAAGTTCTATTTGAAAATTCAATTCCATCCATTAATTACTTGACATGCTTCAAATAGTTTTTCCCTTCACTCATACTTTTTCATATTTCACTAACATATGTATCGGCCAAAAACTATACGTCATAACTTTATTTAATTCCTAAAAATAAAAATGTTGCACTGATGTCGACAGATACGTAACCAACAGTTCTCATTTCAATCACTTTGACACTGCCAATATTTTTTAACCACCTCTTTGTTTCTTACTTGAAGCCCATTATAGGAATAATTTAACAATTATTTCAATATCTTAATTTATTTCACTTTTCATGAGTAATCATCATGTGTTAACGCAAATGATAACAGAGCAAACACAATGACCTGTGACTTATATCACACTGACATTGTCATTTTTACTAGGCTGTTTATTACTGTCATATTACATTGACATTATTAACAATAAAAATCATGAGATGCAATAAATTATTCCATAGTGAGAAATATTACGAAGTGACTTTATTTTCAAAACTCGTTTACCCGTGCATAAATATCTAAACTAATAAATAACATGTCATAGTTTGAACTCTGTCTGTTATAGGGTTCTTATAACAGGAAAGAGTGCTCAAAAAAATAAAAATTTTTAAGCTTAGCAAGTAACTTGCATAAAAAAGGTTTAATTAAACAAAAAAACCTGGAAGCGCTCAGAACAAAATATTCATAAATGTGGGTTTTGAACAAAGAAGAAATGCTCAAGTTACATCTTTGCTCTCAAGTTCGTCATTAAGCCAAAATATCTACAAACAATTTCACTGTGTTTTATAGACCCTAAAAAGGCCTATCATGAAGTTAAGAGAATAGTTAGCATTATTAATGATGTATGGACTGAATAAACAACCGACTGCATATAGTACCTGTATGGGAAGTTGGAATGGAAGTCTAATCACATATGGTGCTATATCATATGTGCCACATTCGCTATCCCGCATTTAGTTCACTATGGTGGATATCAAGTCAATGCAAGATTGTGAATATAGTTGCAGCCTGCAACTATAATAAATCCTGTTTGAATGTAGCAAGCTCCACCCATTGATTACAGTGTGATTAGGTGTTAATAGCACGGCGTCCTGCAAGGATATATTGTTTATGCTTGCCAGAATCAAAATGGCCATATTTTAAAAATAGATTGAGATATGGAGTTACAATGATGGAAGACATGTTGCAGGACGGTTATGTGGACTGGCCTCCTACTTGTTCCGCGGCATGCATGTAGAGCATTGAATAGAACACTTTAATGACTAACCTCGAGTATATAATATACAATAATGATAGTGAATTATAGTTTGTTATTAATAATTGTTATTAATAAGAGTAAATTAAAAATTTTTTGCCACAAAAAATGGTATTTGTTTATTTATGAAGTTAATTATTTATTTATGAACTTCAATGAATACAATTGATATATATAGGCTTATTATTGCGAAAGCAATCTCTTACAGCCAACCAGCCCTGTTCAAATACGGGTCCCCATGATATGCCATGCTATCGAAGACCTTGTGCCTTGTGATCAACTCAATACATCACGACAATGACAAAGAATATAACAGTAGAAGTCAATGGAAAACCATGAGGACAATAAGCAGGATGAAGAATAATATTATGAAAAAAGAAAATTGAACAATTCTTTTCTCTCCATTGATCTATAATAATAAAAAAAATTGTTTGCCTCTAAAGGCTACCTAATATTCTGATGCATAAACTTAATTAAAGTAAAAATTTCAAGCTATATCACCTAACAAAGTCTTTGTTTTCAAAAATATTTCTCAAAAAACTAGCCAATGATGTCTTCAGATTACAGCAAGATAAAGTTAGAGCTGCAATTAAACATCTTAAAACGAGGAAAGCCATGGGAATACATGCTATCCTGATTGAGACTAAAAAAGAACACGGCATAGGAATCTTTCTCACGCTGTGTAATAAAATATGGCAGATAGGCATTTAACCGTAAGAATGTGCTCACTCAATTTTCTTTCCACCGCATACAAATGGTTCCACCAAGACACGCAGTAATCACCACCTTATTGCCTTATTTCTCATGCAAATAAAATCTTACTGCATACCTTAAACTAGCGTCTCAAAACCTTTTTATCTAGAGAGACTGCACCAGAACAAGCAGACTTTGTGAAGTGTAAAGGTACCCGTGAACAAATCTTAATAGTGTGCCAGATTGTTGAAAAATCGCAGGAATCAAACAAGCATTCCTATACATGTTAATTTTATATGTTAATTTTTTCAAGGTATTTGATTTGGTTAAACGCCCAACATTTTGGAAAACATTACTAGAGATGGGTACACTGAAACATCTTGTTCACCTCTTTATGAAAATAGAATAGCCTCAATCAGAAGAGATGATGTATTGTCAAATTACTTACACCACAGTGCAGGGGTTCGTCAAGGATGTATAATCATGCACCACACCTATTTTACGTCTATATGGAGCTTACAATGAAAATTACTCTCGAGAACTGACAGAACCGTCAAGTCAAGTAAAATTATGAAAGTCTACTGTAAAGGATAGAAAACATTAGCCATCAATTCGTATTAAAAATGAATCGGAATAAGACGAAGATGATAATTGTTGATTGTGCTAGTGATAACTCGCCCTAAGTCACACAAATAGCGAATTGTGAGGGGCATTCATTTTTAATAGCAAATGTACTGACAAAATCAAAAAGCCTATTATGATTACTATGTCTGCTATGGACAGGCTGAGGAAGACGAGGAAGGACAGTAACATCACAAAAACAACGAAAACCCAACTCGTTCGAGCATTAGTTTTCCCATTTTCCTCTACTCCGCAGAGATGTGGACACTACGTGAAAGAGAGTGAAAAAAGATAGACTCCCTGGAAATGTGGTGTTGGCAAATAATGCTGAGTTCCGTACTAATATATCCATACTCCAGAAATTCTGCATCAGGCAACATTTGTCTAATACTGTACAAACTTGTATAATGAAATTCTTCAAACACGTGTTACGGCATAGCAATGGTAATATTGAAAACCTGGTGATACAGGACAGAGTGGAAGATATCAGACAAAATGGAAGAGCACTGATGAGGTGGATAGATCAGGTCAAGGCAGCGATAAACGTTCCCCTACACGATGCAACATACCCTGCGGCCCATAGCAATTTATAACATACTTATCACAATGACCAAGACCACTCTGCCAAAACAATAATGACTAAGAATAATTTCCTAGTATATTTTCCCAGACAATAAAGACGGACAATTATTTTCCTCAGACAATATATTTTCCCAGACAATATAAATTTTAAAATACAAAGTTATTTTTGCAATTTATTTAAGTCAAGGAGTTTCTATGTATTTTTTACAGACCCAACCACATGTCATAAATTAGTCGATTATTACTCATAAACTAGTAGAACCTATTTAGCTGCGATAATTTTCCTTTTACAAATACATAAATACATAAATACTATTGTGAATACTTTCCAGATTATAAAAAGCAACAGTTTAACTGGTAGAGGGTGGGGACACATAACAAAAATGATCACTTTAATGTTTAATATTTCTTAAAAGTAGTCCTAAACCCTGTGTTGAAAAAGTGTTCATAACACACCACCAATAATTTTGCCTACAAAATGGGGTATGAAAAAAAATTACAAATGCCTATTTTACATACAAGCTCCAAAAAATAATTTTCGAAACATTTTATTTCATAACTTTATTTTCATACTTTTTCATCCATTACTCTATAGCACTAATAGTCTGCGAATAAAAGGGCTGTGACATACAGATGGACAGACAAACAGATGGATTAGGCAAATCTGTAATGGTTCATTATTAGGCTACGGAAACCTAAATTACATTACTATATACATATTACATATAGAGGAAGGAATAAAGAGGAAGGATATATAAAAAATTCTTTAAAATTTTACTATTAGGCTTTCTGGAAAGTCCGTATACCCTTTTTTGCGTCACAAAAAGAGGACAAAAATTTAGAAATGAAATGCATTTATTGAAGCAGATATGTTCCATTCTGTTCACTGTCTTTTGCTTGTCTAGATGGAAGAGATGTAATACCAGTTTTCCAAAACTCAGCTGGATGGGAGAAGATAAATTAATCCAGGTGGTTTTTGACATCTGTCAGGGAATGGAATTTTTTACCGGCCTAAACCACTTGCGAACTGTGACAAACGAAACTGCATTGTCACCATATACTGTACAAATTTCAGCTTTTGTTTGGATCGAATTATAGCCTTTTTTAAAAAGAACGACATAAGATGTCACAAATGCACATTGTGGCACCCCATGGTTTCCAGCTGTGAGTGAATCACGTCCTGGCTTGTACAATCCTGGTACACGAGGGATGACAATCATATACTGACGTGAAAAAAGAGAGATTATTGCTCACAATGACGTATGACACAATACCAAAAATGTTCAAGCTTGTTCGTACACTTCCCAGACAACCTAATACATATTGATCGTCATTCATCTCCATTTAAAGTTTCTGCTTACAAAATGTCATGTACATTGGTCTTAACTGTAGAAACTCAGAGATTGTAACAGGTAGGGATGGACAGACTGATAAAGAAACAGATAGACATGATTAAACTATAAAATTTAGCTATAGAACCCTGAAAAGACATTTTTTTCAACATATAATTTCGTGAAAAACATCTTTAAAGATTTTCCTTAAATTTTCGTGTATTCAAGATAAATTTCCAGTACTTACAATTAATTAAATATATTAGGACTTATGAAACACAGAGCTGTTAAAAAATACAAAAACTAGCCAATAATATTGAACGATGGATATGTCGATAGAACACTATAAAAAAAATTTGTAGTAGAAACCAACAGTACCCCCAGAGGAAGAATTACAGAAATCCAAGCATGGAAATAATGGTAAAAGTACATATAAAACAATGGATAATACCCTAGTGGAAGCTATAGGCCATAACTTCAAGCGAAAAATAGCCATAATTGAAGCAAAACTTTTTTTAGTGTTATCACACACAATTAGTATTATCAGGTTCATATTTCCAATTATATGATATAATTAAACGCTTCTACAATTAACCCTGACATGTATGTAGCCAACACGTAATTAGTTACAAATTCTGTGTTATCATTTTTTGTCTGGCACTTATCAATGCTTCTCTGATTAAACACGCCATCCATCACACAGCTGTTCGTTATCACCACGTGATGTCTGGTCTCGAGTAAAGTGATAAATTCGAAGGATTTGTGTCTACTGATTTGCTTACTCAACATACAACTGACCGATAATAAAAGTCTTCATACATATTAAGAAAATCGAATATAGACTTTTATATAGCAGCATATAAAATTGTATACTGTAATTTTATTTCAATTTTAATTTTTGGCAATATTTTATAACTTTTATCAAGATTACAATAAAATCCTTAATTCACCGTGAGTTCAGTAGATTTTTAATTATTTTAATTATTATGTTTTGTATACAAGTATATTTTATCGTAATTTATTTTTATTTTGATCAAGAATCCCTGTACGTATAAACAGACAAAGTATATTGTTTGGAATAGAAATTACGGTGAAGATCTAGAACTTTGAAAACGTATGAAATCAAGAGTTCAGCTCAAATTGATCCTGAAGGGAGTCTATGGAGACTGGAATTAAACTTTAAAAGATAGAATCTGTTCATATCATTGCCATTAAAAAGATATTGTTCAAAAATGTTAATGTATATAATTAATCTTAAACAATCTACTTTAAAACTCATTATTATTTAATAACTATTCATTAACTTAATTCAAAACAGCATCGGAGGAAAGCAGTGTTTTAAAAGTTGTACAGTGAAAAAAGTATATTGCACATTTATAAAATCTATTTTATCAAAATATGCATGGATTTATATTAATTATATAATGAAAAAATTGGTAAATCAAATTTTATATCTTTTTTGAAAATTGGTAAATCAAATTTTAGACTTTTTTTGATGATATAAAAATTAATTTAATGTCGTAACACACTTGTCAGTACTGTTGTGTCTAAGCGCAATGGTCTTTTTAATCGTAGTGTTACTTGCAACCTTCAGGAAGCACCGAAAAAGTCAATGTCAAGCAAGTTAAGGGGTTCGTAGCTAATATAAAAACAATTTATTTATTAACTTTGTGTATTTGTCCATAAATTTACGAAAGTTTGTATATCTCACTTTCATGCATCAGCGAATCAGTAGATCTAGGTGAAATTTTGTAAAATATGTTTTATAGAAATTACCACAAGTTATTTTAATCCCAAAGTAGAATTTTTTTGGTAATTAAAAATGTCAACAATTAATATAAGAGCATCAACATAAGTATGTACACACGTAGCCAAATACTAAAGACCTGTATAGACTACGACACTAATTGCGACACAAATGTCTGACACTAACGTCTGGCCGTTCACACATAAGGTAGTTTCGGTGTAACGGTACTAAACCAAGTGTCGCAATAAATGTTGCAAACGCAGACAGTGATAGACACTCGATGTATACATTGAGCGTATTCACCAAAATGTCGAATCTAAACGTAGCTTAAGGTAAAATATTTTCACAAGAATATTATTCTTTAATTACACAACCAATTTTCTCTTCCATTTCAAAATCAACTTTAAAGAAATTCTATAAAATGTAGACAATTAAATGGACTAAGATTAGTTTAATAGAAATAATAAGATGCAATTTGATTTCAATCTATATCTTATGCAAAACACATCTAAATAACAAACCCTCTAACTTTCCTTTTGTAAATTGCTAATACCATTTACAAAGAGACAAAATGTAAAATTATAATCACATTGTGTAATTATTTCAGTAACTGAATATTTTTCCGACTTTTTTAGTCAAAATACAATCAACTAAATCCTAATCTTACCGTTTGTACGGTTCTCTACAAAAAAATCAAACAAAAAAAAAACTTTTCGTTAAACAGGTTAAAAGATCATTTGTATATTGATACATACAGGTTAATAATTTTTTTTAAATTAACAATGAATATATTGCTGAAACCTAAGCCAGAACACCAGTATTCGGGTGTGAATATTATCCAAACCTGAATAATTTTTTATATGTAACATAATTTAGAATTGAACATAGAAATACAAAATTTCCCCACTATCGAACTAAATGACAATATCTACCGATGTTTGTTTTCTTTGCATAATTACGAGTCCCTTAATATCTACCTTGTAGTGACCAAAACTTGCAACTTACCATCATTACATGTCCAAAACTTACAACTTACCATCACAGACTTATAATCTATGTGCAAAAAAACAATTATTCATATCAAGTAACTGTTAGTTGATTGGTTTCCAATTCAAATATATGGGTATTGTGGCCTATTTGTTACAAACAGAGTCACTCGCGTTTTACAGCTCAACTTTCAGTTAAAAAAAATTACTCACAAATCCAATGGGTAGAAAACCAATACAACATATTTGCCAGAAAAATCTGCAAGCTTCAGCTGATTAAATTCGCCATTGTAGACCGCTGTTGCAGCAAAATCTGGAGCCGGTTGCTGAACTTTTGGTGCGAACAGTCTACTTGCTGCAATACAAATGTTTAACAATGAATTTGAACTGAGGTATTTATTTTAAAGATTAAAACTTTTTGAATATATACTAATAACTTTTTTTACATTAAGGCTTGATACGAGTTGAGACAATTCAATAGAAAGATTTTAAATAAACATGTTATTGGAAACTCGTGATGTGTATGTTTCAGGATCAAGTTAACTTTGAAGAAAATTTAAACAATTATGAAACCTGTGAGGATATTAAAATTAACTGAGAAAGACCTCGTTAAAATTATAGCAAAATTAAAAAAACATGAGTACAAAGAAATTTCTATAAGTAAGATATGCCCTGTATAATTGATTCTCAATGTGCAAATCAACTACGGAAAGAACAATCGCATTTTTAGTGAAGTTAATATGTTTTTCACTATTTTCCTTCATTTTATTGACAAACAAGTTTATACTACACCTTCTTTTGCATAGTCATAAGGCCCTCATAAAGGGCTCACAGTTCACTTTGTGAATAAATCAATGACAATTTTTTCCATACTATTTATTTTTTCACCATAAGTCATTCCCCATATTTTTTCAATTCAATTAACATTTTTTGTCACTAAACACTTAATATACAAATAATCAAATTTTGAATAGAAAAATTACTAAACATTCAAGAAACAAATAATGAAACATTAAATATTAAAAATTGCGTAAAAGACATTTGAAATTTTAGAGCCATCTATCAGTAGCAAACTAGTTAAAACCTTTTTTTGTTTTGAGTATTCTTTGATGTAAAAAGAAAAAATTTACTTTTACCCTATAAGATGACCTGCTTTATATATTTAATTGAATTTCTGTTTGCGGTACACATCAATTGGTTAACAATTATTACATAACAATTTTACACGCACCAATAACTTAAAATATAAAAGTGACATGAACAGAAGTAAAAACGTGACAAACAGAGTAGAGGGTTTTAATATTATTCACGAGTCCAAAGATACGGTAAATGATATGTGAGCTATAAAAATAGCAAGGCACACATAAAAAAACTAATTAAAAAATATAGACCGTAATTTAAAAAATGGGGAATAATTTCCTTAAATAACTGTTTTATACATTTTGTGGCCATAGTAACTAATATAATTTTCAATTATCTTTGTTTTACTACAAAGCTAAATAGAAAAAAAAATCTGTTGACCAATTCTGCATGAATTCTTATGGTATTGAACAAGAATCTGTTTTTGAAAGAAAAATCAATAAAGAAATCATTTGTTTTTTAAAGAAAAAATCATAAAATGGCAGTAGGCTTTTTTACATATTTTATATAGTCTTGTTATAAACTATAACTTTGACTATGACCATATACCTATTATATAACATATAATAATCTAATAGGCCTAAAACATTTGAAGATATGCAATAAAGAATTTACATTCCATAAATTTCATTGAAACTTGTCAATTTGGTCTTAAGTCAATTTAAATTAAGACTGTCAAATACTTGGGACGTTTAGAAATTATTATATTTTTATTCCTCGTATTACATGTGTGAACAATATAAAATACGTTAATATTTATGGCAGACACATAACTTTCAATAAAAAGCTCAAGTTACTACTTGGATTTTTTATAAAAAGTTGCATAATAAACCATTAACATGAAACGTTTGAAGGACGTTTTATATATCACAAATATTTTTAAAAACGTTTTACAGAAAAAGATCAACTTTAATTAATATAGCTTTTTGTAATTATTCTAAGAAAATATAATAATTTACCCACCTGTGTGAATAAAATTATTCTTCGCTTTGATCGTATTAACGACGGGCGACGACAAGATCTGTAAAAAGGAACGTATAATATATAAATTACACGAATGTGTATTATATTCATTATGACAACCGATCAATTTCTTACTTTTGTAGCCAAATTTCTGATTAAAAATGACATATTGTTTTGATTTTACTCAAACTATCTGTCAGCACCGGCTATAACCTGAAAGTGAAAAGTCATAACCGTGCGTAACTGTCACACGAATTTTTGTTATCTATGTATATAAAGTCCGTGGCCAGTATTTTATGCAACTAATATTATATAAAATAAAAAAAAATTTACAGGTATCCAATACTACAAAGAAAGTATTAATTTTTACTCGTTTTCGCTTTTTATTACATTGGAACTACTTAAAAATTTTGGATCGAAAAGCTTGTTTCTTTAGTAACAAAGATCAATGTAACTTTAATTTTATCCTCTTACTTATAAATAATGTCGTTTAGCAAACAAGACCGCTCAAGTTATTTTGATCAAATATATAGGAGGGTAAAAAAACAAAGTTTTTGGGCTCTAATTAATAATAAATGTTTTACTTAAGGATAAAAAACTTCATGTTATAATTTTAACATTTCGATTAATATTAACGTTTTATGTTAACTTGAGCTATATTAAGTAAAATTTTAATAAACTTGGGCTGTTTTATCCGAGATAATAAAAGGGAATAACGTATTAAAAGTCAGTTTAAATTAAATTTATTTTTATTGTATATTTTAGTAGTGCCTATTACGTTTAATACAATTAATAGAAATAATTAGACATTCAGAAAAGAACACGACTTTTCTTAAAAGTTATATATTATTTATGAATCACATTATTGAGATCAATTGCTTAATAGTTTTTTTAATTACTAAACTAACTTATTAGTACAATTTAACAAAACATAAATAACAGAACAATTTAAAATAAAATTTAAAAAATAATGACAATATTTCGGCCAACGCATTCTTTGGTCTCTGTCTCGCAATTTTCTTTATATTTATTGTATAGCTGTGTCGTATTCGAGAAAACTAATTCTAAATATTCTCGTGATGTACTACCACAGCAGTAATACAACGGAATTTTTGGAAAACCAGCTAAGAACGTTACTAAATATTCGTAATTATCAGTTTTCTTAGGAGCTCTTCGATTGCTTTTTGAATTAGCCGAGTCTAAAGGCATTGTAGAATGAGTTTTCTTGAACATAAATACCTGATAAACCAATATTTAATACCAAGCTTAGAATATAGTGTAATCCAGAAGGCACATAGGCACAAATCGCTTCGCGGCGGCCTGAAACCAAAAATCTTTTCCCCCTCCACCGCGCTCCTTCTACTAGCGCCCTGCCCTACACGCACAGTGTTACCAGCAAAATAATTTTACTCAATTCCGGACTCATATAAATAAATCTGTTGCGGTAGTACGGTACACATTTGCATCGATTTAAATGGTGCATTGTTTGGCTTATATGAAGTATTAAATTATTATAGACGCCATGTTAAATTTCTAAATGTTTATTCTGACTAGATCCAATTGCCAAAGAATTTAGGTTAAATTTTATTATTTTATTTTCCCATTTTATTAATTATTATTAATTAAAATATATCATTAAATATGTGTGTGTGTGGGCGCGTGTGTACGTGGAGCGTATGTACGAGTGTGTGTGTACAAAATTATTTTGGTACTTTTGTCCATAATTGTTTTCTTTTTTTTTGTTAATACTTAAAGTACAAAAATAGGTTAAAAAGTCCACTTTATAAATTTTAAAATCAGTGGAATCCCTAAATAATATTGTGTTAAAAAATAGTTTTATAGTCAGATTGTGATTAAATTTTCCTTCATAGTTATTCAGGTTTAAGACTGACAACTTAAACAAAAAGCTGGCGTATTTAAGAAAATAATCACAATATTTACAACAATTAAACTTAAAATGTTCAAATCTAAGATTATTTAGGCATCACTTTTTCATTTTAATTTTAAAATAATTTTTTTATAAATTGTGTCTTTACATGCACGTGAAAACTTAATCAAATTTATTTAGTAATTGGCATTGGGGAACGTGAACTTACGTGATCCTAATCACGTTCGTCGATCAGTAATAAGATTTCTAGCTTTGGAAAACATACGCTCATACGGAACTGACGTAGCCAAGACAGAGCAATTAATCTGATATAATTCTGCGAGACTGGGATAAACATGTTGGTGTTTTACCCACCAATCGGCTGGATTTTCAAGCCTGGGTAATATTTCGTCTTCACCATATCTCTGTACTTCTGTAATTGCTCTTGCGTGTGCAGATGTTGACTGCTGGACTTCAAACATTATGTTGTCTACGTGCTGTCTGACATTCACGTAGGTCGTTTCTCTTCTCTGTTGTTTATTTAACAAAGCCGTAACCAATTCAATAGTTGTTTTTTATTCACTCAGCCGCACTTTGAACTGTAAATGAATGAGTTTTGAATCTTGGGTCTAAAAATGTGCACAAAGCAAATGTTTGACTAAACTGAATATTTTGCAATCTTTTATTTAATCCACTTATCAGTTCAAACACTACTGTCTTGATAATGTCAATTAAATAATATTTTATAAGAATTTTATTACATACTGATAGGAGGGCCCTGTCAAACACTATTACGAGAATACCTATCACATATTTATCTGCACTCATTTCTTTGGTACTTCCTGAAAAGGTTTAAGAACAAAGCACATATCTTTACAAATGTCCCACTCTTCGGAATTCAGTATAGACAGTGTTCAGTCTGACAATCCTATTGTACTACGTACAGCATCCTGAAGCATCAAGAATCTTGCCAACATAAAATAATACAGTTCCATCTAGTTGGTACTTCTTGTAACAATATTTTAGGCTGCGTATTACCAACTTGCTGTTGATATTTCTTCAGTTATTCAGACGCTACAACGCTTCTTGTAAAATGTCCAACAATAGTCTTCACTTTTCTTGAAACATCAGTGATTATTGACTGTGAATCTAACACATCTTTCACAATAAAGACCACCAAAATGTTTCAATTGTAATTAAATTTTAATCGCGTTATTAATATTTGGTGCATTGTCTGAAATTACTATGCGTATTTTGTCTGATAATTGCCAATCATCAATTATTCTTTTGCCAAATTTATACTCGTATGTGCACCCAATAGTAGTGAATGTTCAAGTAAAATTGACTGAAAAGAAAAGTTTCTATCTATATAATGAGCTGTGACAGCTATATAGCTCTCCGTCAAAGTTGACGTCCAGCAATCTGTCGTCAAAGAAACTGATCATACTTTATTCCATACCTTCTCCTGGACTACGTTAAAACGCTTTTCGTACATTACTGGTTGTAATTTTGGTGGCATAATGGTAACAAAAATTAAACCCATGTTATCAACTACCAAACAGGAAACATTGCAGTTGACAATGTTTTCCTGTTTGGTAGTTGATAACATGGATTTAATTTTTTCGTAAATTCCAGAAAATCTATGTCGTCTACTATAGAAAATGGCTGGTAATTTTTGGTAAAAAATAACATTAGTTTTTCATCAATATGTTTGTTTTGTTCAAAACTTATTTTCTTAGGTACGTATCTCTCTAAAGTAAGCTGTGTGCGTGGCGGACGGGTAACGGTGGCTTGAAGAAAGCTTGCAGACGTTGTTGGCTGTACGATCGCTGTTGATGTCGACGTACTAGTGACAGATTCACTTTCCTCTTACATTTTCGTCAACAGTTTCCAACTGAACTATTGGCGCACTGGGTACTGCTGCTTGCCTTGATGTGCCCGTAACTATCAAGTGCTTCGATTGTAAATGTTTTTTTTAAATTAGAAACTATTGATTTGTAAGAGAATCTTAAATTACGAATTGTGCAGGTGGCTTTTTGATCACCTCCCTCTCCAACATCAAAATAGTTCCAAACTTCACTACTTTTCCTCCCACGATTCATATTAGAAAACATAGTTTTTTTAGTAATACGAAAAGCAAGTGTATAATTTGAATATATTTGGCATTAATTTTTGTAGAAATTAATTATTCACAATTAAATGAAACTACGTGATATAGTATTATTTCTACTTTCTGTAAGTACTTTACCACAAATTAGGTTTCGTTGTATTACATCTTTAGGTAGGCTGTTAGCAAAGATTAACTCTTAGGAATTTCCGACAGTATTTATAAGTTTCAAAAACAATAGCGGAAGCCGGGTTTGTGTGGGTTTTCCCACTGCTTACGTTAGTGATTTTATTGTAGGGGAGAGGTGTAGGTTTTATTATACTTCCGAATGTTGTACGATATACAAGTATTTTAGTGAGGGTATTAAATTAAATTGATTTTATTCTATAAGGTTATACACAGGAACAATGCCAATGTCCCGGTGTATGTAATAAAATTAAATGGAAGTTATTTTCAGTAATATATTTATACACTATTGTATGCAAGGGTATCTGAAAGATAGAACAAAGTTATACCGCTAATTATACATATCTCCCGTTTTATTTATTAATTTATTTATTGTTTTTATATTTTTTTTATATATTTATTTATTGAGATTGAGCAACAGCAGTTTTATTTCATCTCAATACATAGTTAATTATTTATTAAAAGTCATTAGTATAATATTTCAATATTTAATAACTTCTTTAATCAACAATAAAGTATTTTTTTGTGCTTAATTGGCAATAGAAGGTACTCCATTTTACTTTCTCTGACATAAAATAGCAAACATAAGCATTTGACATAAGTAGTTACCTTGTGCATAATTATTTGAAGATGATTTTAAATGTTTACTTCCATATACATTAGGTCAAAATTAGTCACCTTTGTATCTTGTATCATTGTATTATTAAAAATATTTAATGAATAGAATCATTACGATGTAGAACCATTCAATGTACGAATTGAAACTGGAAGTTTCAATTCGTACATTGATATTAATATAATTAACTGGATAATCAACTGGAGGCAAATAGCATAAATGTTAATTTCTACATGACTTCTGTGACCAAATGACTTAGTTTTGTAATTATTATTTTTAAATATCAGATAATTTTATCAGTTCAAATGATTGTACACTTCCATAAGTGGTACCAGGGCTCTCTTCGAAGGGTTCTCTGGGATATTCAAATCGTTTGAAAGATGTATTTAGGATGATTAAATTCACAATTTACAGGTTTATATTACAAATGTATGTAATAGTAACGCACTAAATGAATATTGTGAACTTTGGATATGATTGTATTTTCAAAATAAACACTTAAAAAAAAATTCTAAGTAGAAATCTTGGCAATATTACAACTTCAACCAGGAAGCTTATATATATATATATATATATATATATATATATATATATATATATATATATAATGTATATATTTATAAATAAGATAGCATAAACATTAGCACTTCCTCCCATAGCTTTGGCAGTTGTAATCATTGAGTGGCAGATGCATTGTCTCTGTCGTAAAGAAAATGTGTAAAATGCGATGGTGTACCAATGTTTATTAGTAACCATATTTACAATGTTTAGGTAAAAGAAAAACAGGTATTGTGAGTAAATTAAAGACACAATGTCACAGTTTTCACAATTTTATTTCATATCTCGTTTAGTTTTAAAGTAAAATTTAGTTACATGAATTTTACATTTTGTGTACTGTTTCTATTTGGCTCTGTTAAGGATATTGTACTAGTTGAAATTTTTGGTCAATATCATAAATAATCGGTATTCAAATACAGATATTAATATTACATTCTATTATAGTGTTTAATTGTACACAAACAGGTTAGTAATACAAATATAAGTTTTTTAGTTCTAACAATCCTCTCTAGAAGCGCATTAAATAAGTAAAACTTGTTATAGAGTAAACAAGAAAAACTTGCATCCGCATTACGCTCTTTAATTTAATATAAGTATATGTATAGCACCAAAGCGTTTGTGAATTTAAAAAAAAGTGACAATGTAACCCCCACATTCCAAACCTAGCTTGCACTTAACTGGTTTTATTTTGACCGCTTTTACTTTTAGCGAGCTAATAATGCGTGAAGTTTTCTTGTTTCCTGAATGCATTTCATATAGCTGCAGTTTTAATGCATTTTTAATCTACATCTGTCCAATATCACTTGGGACGTTAACTGGAAAAACCTTCTCCATCATTTGAGTATCATCAGCCATAACTCTCTAAATACACCATTTTGAAACTTAACAAATAGGTCAAATGATTTATTTTACAAGCTGTGACGATAATTATATTTGGTGAAATATAAATAGTTTGTAATTTTATTGCCGCAGCACCTTTTTTTAAAAAATTGTAAAAAGAAATTTGGCAAAAATCTGAAATATTATTATTATGGATTAAAAAAATTTGGGACTCTAATAAAAATTAGCTCACTTTTGTAATATAGGATTTAAGATTTCAATAAAAATATAAATTTGAATAAGTGTTTACATTTATTTTCGGAAATACAATACTCCGCATTTCACTCAGCATATACTTCCCTATCTAATTATTTTCATGCAATGTTTATCTTGTAGAAAAAATATTTTTATGTCAATTATTAGTGACAACACTGAATTTATATATAAGCCATAAAGTTAATTCAGTGGATTAATTTTTATTATCGTGCTATAAATTATACTCTTCGGCTAATGTCTAAAATATATGTTATTATACTCGAATCTCTTATCTATCAATCACAATCAAATGATTATTTTTGAAGTAAAATAATAAAAACAACGTAATAACTACTTTTAGAGTAAATACTTATGGAACACAATTAAACTACAATATGTAACATGGAACATCCTTATTAATTACAAAACAATCCTAAGTATAATCTGACTAATTGTAACATGAGAAATAACACTTTAAATTATATAATTTATAATTCCAATTACCTATAACTTATGCTTCTATGTAACATAAGTCAAAAATCATGTTTTTATTTTTTATAACTTTGGTACCCTAAATTACGTAGATGAAACTTCTTAGGAAAACTTAATAAAATAAAAAAGTACTTTGTGCTATTTACTGTTCCCAAAGATTCCAATTTATGACAATAACATTAAATGATCTTGAAATTACTTTTTGTCAAAGTTACTATTAGTTGTTTATAACTTATATCTTCTCTAATAAATGTCCAAAACCATAACATACTTCATCTTATGTAGGTGAATCTTTGTGGGAGAATTTAGGAAAAGAAAAAAGTCACACAATGGATAGACAGAGTTGAACGAGTTCTAAACATGATGACTACTGTGCGTTTTTGTTTCTATAAAGCTATTTTTTTTTCAGTTTGCATTGCTATTATTGTTACAGTAATTGTTTTGTTGCTTTAAAATAATGTTTTACATGATTCAAACATTTTTTTTTGATATTATTAAAGTCATAATTAATATAATAATTAAAATCAAATGTAATCATTATTGTAGGAACCTGTACAATATACAATATATATAATAGTATAGAACCTGAAGGATATAAGCCAGAATATAAGTAAAATATACCACCAGAAAGATAATAGCAGTATAAAGTACAGTGTACCGTACAGTATGTACTATATTTTATTTTTAACTTATAAATAAAATGTGAATGTGGTACACGTTGTATGAGTCCTCATATGAGTCACATAATAAAGTTTTGATGAGGACTTACCCTGAATTGTGTGAACTGTTCAATATTTTGCGGACCTTGTAGTTGTTAGGCAGTGAGATTGGTGTGTTCCAATACTTTGACGGTTAAAGGTTCCAAGGATTACATTGCTTATATTATTATTAGTTATTTATTGACAAACTTTAATGTGCACAAATTTGTATATATGGTGGACTTATTACCACAAGACCAATCCCTTAGAGCCAAATGAAACACTAGTAAAACCATAAATATTGCTGGGGCAGATTGCAATAGATTGTGCAATTAACTAAAATACATACATGCAAATACACACTCACGCATATTCTTTATCTGAGGTTGCCAATTGAAATTTTGATCTATTAAGAAAACTAGATTTTTGACAGTTAAAGAAAAAGGATTTTTCTGGCCAAACCAACTAGTTCAAGAGGAAGAGGAAGACCCAAATTAAGATGGGCGGACTGCCTACAAAGTGTTTTCGATGCTCTCAACATAACAAACTGGATAATGAAGGCCTGCCTAGAAGGAGGGCTTGACCAAGGACTGTCGAGCTACTGATAAATGAATGAAAAAAAAGAAATCACAGTATCATTTAGTGATAGCTGCAGCAGGTCCAACATGCAAAGCTTGGAAATGAAGATTTGGCTGCGACAATAGTCTAATATGTGTGATAGCCTGAGATTTGCCAAGATTAATTAGCAGCACCATTTTTTAAGTCCACTGACTGATCAGAGATCTTCATTTATATCATTAATAGCAATTAAAATTGAATCGGGGTCTGACTTTGATAAATTTGTATACCGCATGTAGATAAGTGATACGTATTGTTATGAACTCTGAAAACTCTATAAATGATTATGACAAACACTAGCGGAAAAAGAACCTCACTACTACATGAATCAGTAATGAAAAAAATAATAATCAATTGCCTTGCTTGATTTCAATAATAAATATTTAATTATATCTCAAAATTACAATGAGAATAACTCTTTAACTTCAATGTACTGACTGCATACAACACAAATTATTAGTACTTAATAATTCATACTTAATTGAGATTAAATGAGGCTTAATTATGTAGAAGTTATTCTTTCAAAGTAATCATAGTTCATTGCTATTCATAATCAAAGTTATTAAGAATATATTACAAGTAATGACTTAATGAAATGTGACAACAAGAACTATTGATTCGTACAACTAATGAAAATGTATTATGAATCAAATATATTTAAATTTAGTCCTTAGCTGCAGTTAAGTGGTTCATGCCAAACTGGTTTATATTAGGTTTATCCATGGAGTTAACATTACATTACTCAAATATCAATCAGATGATACTAATACAAATGATTCGCTAAATACATTTCATTATGTTTTCTTGTACTTAATTAACAAAATACTGGATGTAAGGAAAATAAGAACCCAACAACCAACGGTAGCAAATCCCATGTAGACTTGAAACTCATCTATACTCCAGCCTCTTTGCAGAATGGATCTAAAGCCATCAGGAGCCATGCCCAATGGTAGAACCTTACTCATGTATTGCAAAGCTTTGGGCATTCCTTCTACAGGCCACGTTGCACCAGAAAGCAGAACCATGGGAAGATAAGAACCCAGACACACATATATCGACTGTTGATCATTGCTACACACCGTTGATATCAAAAAACCTGCCAAAGAGATAGAGCAGTATTAATAATATTTTTAATTGTATAAGAAATAATATGGTTTTACTTTTATTACATTAATTTTTATGAACTTGTCAAACTGTTGTAGAATTCAATTAATTAGATTAACCTTTACTGAATTGGCCGAGGACAGATCAAATATTCAGAAGAACAATGTTTTTCATTTTTTACACAACCACATAAAAAGATGACGGACAACAAGAGTTAGTTGTTATGGTTACAAGGGTAGACCAAGATAAACGCCCTTAATATCATGAGGGTTAATAAAATTGCTATTGAAATTAGAGTTGACCCATGATAATCCGGCCCCTGTCTAATCCGGCACCCCCTATAATCCATCATGCCTACAAGAGTATGTATAAAGCAGTTTGTCTGCTTTTAAGGATTACAAGATACTCCTTTTTAAAAAAGTTCCGGATCATAAAGGGTCAGTGGCAGTACCCTCTAGTCTGACAAATTCGATCATCCGGCACCGCCTTGCAAAACATTTGCCAGATTACTGAGGATCAACTGTACAAAAAACCTGCAGAGAATTATAATTATACTTGCATGTTAGGCCCAAGATTTATCTGATGGAATAATAAAATTTAGAATGCTAACCAATTAAATCTGTGAACAGATTGTAATAGTGCCCCTAATAGATTGGTGCCATTGGTAGAAATTCGGAGCATTCTAATTCTGTATCTTAGCACAAACATATTGTCTATGAAAAAGAATAAATGTTAATCTTTCTTAAATGCATCTATAATACGTTTGCAAATGTCAACAGGATATATAAGATATTAACTTGTAATAGAAAAGCTCAAGGTCTCCTAAAGTTGTTTAAACGGTCAAAAATCAAAAATAAAGTTGTTAAAAATCAGCGGCCTGAGAGACCGATATCTGCTCCGATACAAACCTTCACTAATGACCTGAAGGGCCAATAAATGTTCCGAAATGTATGTGAAACATGCGACGAAATTTCTGCGTAAATTTGTGAATTAGTCCCTGGGCCATTGATAGGTTAAAAACCAATAAGAAATAAAATTTACATTGTGAAAAAATAGTACTTTTCATAGTACTTACTTCTGATGGAGACAATCATTTCATTAGAGTTCTTATTTAGGAACTTTTGCAAAAAGATTGATTATGAAAACTCATGGAAAACAAGTCACAATTTTAATGACAAGTTCTTCTTATAATGATGACTTTGCAGAGCAAAAGCCAAAGAAGAAAAGGGTAAAAGGAAAGACAAATGTTGCCATAAAAGAAATAGAAAAGCTCAACCTGGTAAGCCATGTTTTTAAAATTGGAAAAAGTGATCTAGCCAAAATATCATAAATGGAATTGTATTAAAGATATTGGTGATGCAACAAAATGTATCATAATACAAAAATAGCTAAGTGAAAATAAAACCTGGAAACTAAAAAGACAACACATACTTTTGATGCTCACTGACGTTCCAGTGAAATGTCAAAGATGTCTGATTCACACAATCCACACACGTCAGAGGACAACTGGTCTTCTACTTTGAATCACTTTACAATACACATTTTTCTTGAAATGTATAAAAGATTTTTCTTGATTAATATTTCTATTAAAAATTATGGAAAAAAATTTAAGGGTGGCAAACCCAAATTGGTCTGTCTAAAGCCCTCAGCCAGTCAATAATCCTCACCCCATATTTTATAAAATTAAAAAATATAACTTTTTTAACTTTAAGCTGTAAGGTTGAAATTTGGATAAATGAATGATTGTTAGTTAAAATACACATGCCTGTCAGACAGGTGCAAAGGTGAGTCTAATAAAGATGAAAAAAGACTGTCTTGTAAGACTGTAATTTTAACACGTGTTTTAAGAAATGATTTGAAGATGTTTTGCCGAATGCCAAGACCTTGAGACCGACAGTCCTAAGCACTATCAGACTTGGTAAAAAGGTATTGTGTAACAGAGAAAGGAGGCTATACTGATTTGGGTTTCTCGTAGATATTGTGAAAAACAAAGTTATTGCTGCAGTCAGTACGGAAAATATCCCATATCTCAAGAACTACACTTGGTTTTTTTTTCATCCCTCGGTTGCATGTATGGAGTGCCACCACTAATACAATTTTTTTCCATAATTGCACTATGTCACTGTATAGCGGTTCATAGAAAACATCTACCATCCAAATTTCATCTATATAGTGCCATTAATCTCCTCGTAAAATAGTTGTGATATATGGACAGACAGAAGGAAAGACGGACAGACGGACAAGATGAAATTATAAGGGTTCCATTTTTGCCATTTGGCTAAGGAACACTAAAAAATGCTGCAATAATTTTATTTTCACGTTTTCATTACTATAATATAAAAATGATACAACTTATACGAACGCTGTAGACCAAAATTTTTATGCAAATGGAAAGTACTTGAATTTCTATTTGTGAAAGTTGCATAACATATTGAGTGTCTTCATTAAGAAATACTAAAAAAATATATAATTTCATACTTTGGTACAGAACGTTCATTATACAATTTCGACTAGTACCTACCCAATTTTTTCCCGGACTATCAACTGACTGTTATATTTACTACTAGCTGTGCCAATGCTACTTTTGTTTGCATGGAATTCGGTATAAGAAAAATTATTAGGAATTTTTTTGTGTTTTCGTTTTTATTTCCATCTCTGAGAATTCTATGATTATAAAGTTAACTAAAAATGCTAATGGATAGTTTGACAGAACCATTTCATAATATTCATCAAGTCAAGATGTTTTTTAAGTCTATAATATTCAGATAAAAATAATCCTTTATTTTTCGAAGGTATAAACTATTATTGTAATTCAATCAAAACCCAAGCAGTAGATTTCACATAATTGAAGAACAAATTAACACACAGATAGAGAGACAAAAGTGTTAAAAACAGGTTTTCGGGTTTTCTACTATTATTCTATACACTAAATCAATCAATTTTTTTGAAATATTTTCCATGTACAGAATTCACTCTGTTACAATTTATTATAAATATAGGTGGAATGCTATGAATCACATTTCACCTACTAATTTTACATAATTTAAATATTCCATTTCCATAAACCATAGTTATTAATAACTATTATTGTGGATACATTATTTCTTGATTATATTATTTATTAGCTCTTGTCAGTAACTTTGTGCACATAGACTGTTCATCCACGTGGGAAAGTTTCTCTAGAGTAGGAGTTAATTTAAATAAAGGACATTTTATAAATTTTTCAATCAATGATAGAACCAGAAAAAAACAATCAACAATTAAAAAATTCATAGGAATATATTTTTTAGTTTTATGAGTTAGTATTCAGATGTTTTTTTATAAGTTGTGATTGATTTTTGACAGTACTCTTTACTAGAAATAGAAATAACTTTTAATTATAAATGATTTGAAATTTAAATTGAATTGCTGACAGTCATGACAATTTATATTCATAAGTTCATAAGCCAAACAAGGAATGACAGACAATCAGAAATTCCAGATTTATACTGATATGCCATAAAAAAAAAACTGATCGAAGGTCAACAATAGAGTGATGAAAAAATAGAATAAGAAAGAAGAACTAAAGACAAAGCAACTAAACATACTTTACTTGAAATTAATTTAAAGAATTTAAAAAAAAAAACAAAACAAGAAAACAGTGATTTAGAATATAAGAAATTTCATAGATGAAGATGATTGTGATCAATTTCCAGTGAAACCAATAATTGACATAAGACTTGAACAACGTGAAATGAAGACACTATCATTTTAGTAAAATTTGAAAAGTAAAATCTATTTTCTTTAATGTGGGAAAAAATCAAAAGCCACTATTTTCATCCAGAGCCCAAAGTTTCATATTTGAGGATGAAGTATATAATCATACTAGTTATTTGTTTTCCCAAAATGGAAGACAAGGATACAATGTACAACAGTCAAGAAGTTATGGTCTTTTCTGACCCAACACCCTCATCGGTTTGTACAGCTAACATTCCCAAGCTCTTAATTTTTTTTGTTAATTTGAGTAAGTTTAATATACAGTAATTATAAAATTAATTCAATTTCTTATTCGTTATTTGATTTTTTACAATATTATCATCAAATTAAATGCACAAATAATACAATCTCTTTCTGATCAATTTTTATTAATAAGAATACCATAAAGGTTTATGTTTTCTAAAGTTTGAAACTATTGGTTTCTTCAAAATTTCATTTTTTGTTGACCTTCAGTCATTTTATTTTAAGTTACTTTCGCATTTTCTATTATAATTAAGTATCAAATAAATATTAATTGTATTTCATTGTTTGCATGAAACTTTCCCAGGGTGTACTAAAGCACCTAACTTTTGCATGACTGCGTTTCATTCATGTGGTAGATTCATACGTTTTTCACATTTAAGGAAAGCTGATTTTATTCATTGTTTCTCATATTCTGAAAGTTTTTTTATTTAAAACTCGAAAATGTGTTATTGTGTAGTGATTAACTTGAAGGTATGCGTAAGTTAAGAAGAAACAGAAGAAATAAAGCACAAAAATATACAAAGGTCCCAATCTTCCTCAATTCGGGAATCATATCCTTATATGGTTTTATGTTATCTATACTTATAATTTCTTATAGTTTAATATTTTTAAGGTCACTTGCTAACATCTAGAAGTATGACTGAAGTTTTTAAAAAACAGACTTCCTTTGTTTTTTACAATAAAACAGTATGAAAAATATAAGATATGAATAGAACCTATAATAATGTTTTTTATTCCATAAAAACTAACGAATTGCTAGAAAAATTTAAAATGTTTGCCACATCTTTCACACTATTCTTTGCTCTGGCCTAAAATGTCCCTTTTGATGTTCGAGATTATATACCTAAAAGATGCAGAATTGATATTGGCTAATTTAAGTTGCAATTAAATATTTAGAATATTTAAGCAGTAATGGACTTATTTACATTCAATTAGATTCAAAAGTTTAATTATTAAATTGTCGTGTCAAAAAATATAAAAATAATTTATGAATGACTTTTTCCATATACACTCTAAGGATGGCAAAAATAACATTTGACATTAGCATGCTATTGGCATTCCACAACTAATGCTAATTTGCTAAGTGTTAACTATTGATGCAAAATAACCGATATGTTGTTAGGAAATATATTTTTATTTGCAGTTGCTACAGTATTTACACATTGTAAAAAGCTTTGTGTGGTGCATTGTTTTAGGATGCTATAACAGCTAAATAGATTTTTAAATATCAATCGACTAATTGATTAACTAATTGATTAACTATATAAACTCTCAGTGTAAAAAGACTCATTTTATTGTTTTAAGCGGTAGATTTGTTTATTATTCTGTATGATTGACATTGTACATGGATTGTGATTATCTATATCTAAGATTATATGTATCTAAGATTTAAAATAAAGTTAGTTACATGTAGAAAATGATTTGCAAGTGTAATTTTTGTATTTTATTGGTGTTATGTAATTTAGTGTTTTAATGTTTTTAGTGCAAATTATTTGTCTCTAAGGGTCACTTGATCAAACATGAAACGATACATAGTTCCCATAGGCCTTTACTAATTATATTTGTTGATATTTTTTGGACATCGAAATGACTCATCACTCATCATTCCTCTTGTTTGTAAAACTTTTCCAAAGGTATCTCCGATAAGAGTGACATATGAATGCATAATTTCAGAGAGAAGAACTCGTTTATCGTTGAAAAATGCCGAACAACTAACGTTTTTGAATAACAAAATATTTACGTAAATATTTAAATATGTAAATAAAGCAATTAATGCACATATGTAAATCATCTCTTCAATGCACTAGAGTAAAATAATCGCAATGAATTAAAAGCAACCAATCGTTGTCCATTAAGTCCTAAGCTTTGGAGGTTATTTGATAATGTTTTAAAACCCATTGAAATATGTTTAAAACATTCAAAGGTGCAAGTACTAATAATAAAAAATATTACTTCACTATACATTTAAAGTCATCAATGAGTTATTCATAAATATAATTGAGTTGTAAAAGAATCGCAATGAATTAAAAGCAACCAATTGTTGTCCATTAAGTCCTAAGTTTTAGAGGTTATTTGATAATGTTTTAAAACCCATTGAAATATTTTTAAAACATTCAAAGATGCAAGTACTAATAATAAAAAAAATTAATTTATTATTTTAAATCATAAATGAGTTATTTGTTTCACAAATAAGCAAGGTTTGTTTACATTAATGCAGCCACTTGTCATGCGTTTATTTTAACGATGTCCTTGTGTGAACAAGGACATCGCACTTTTGAGTCATTTAGTTATCTTTAAAACATCGACATTGTTTCTATTCTTAACTGGTTGCATCAAATACAGGTAAGGTTGATAATAAGGGTGGCTTTATCTTTAATGCCACCTTTAGGTTCCTGGGTTTTTTTGCAATAATATCAATATTGGCTTTGAAAAATTTTAAAAATGTTTTCTTAAACAAATAAAAATTTAATTACATAGTTTTCATACGCATGTCACATACAATACATATCACAATATTCATTTGTATTCTTTACTAGGTTTTTAGATACAGTACTTACATACATTTAACATCTCACTCTCATAAGTTTTTAACCATTACATACAATATATATCACATATTTTGACCCATATTTCATTTGTATTTCCTGCTAGCTTTTTAGATATAGTACTTACATACATTTAACATCTAACAAATAACTATCGATATGTCATTCAACATGTATATCATACGTAATACAAATCGTAAAAATATTTAGAGAACCAACCACTGTAAACAGCCATAATAAAGTACACTAGCAGGTTATAAATTGAGCTAATACTAATAAGCATAATGAAAATACACTTTGCAAATAGCATCTGCCACAAAAAAAGCGTGTTAATTTAGAATTGATATTACTTAGCATGTTAATCGCAAATACAATAGCAGGATTACTATTAAATGTAAAATGGCATAGCGTATATTGCTACACACAGTATATCTAAATATAGATTATATCCCCGCTCATGCAAAATTATATTTAAATAACACACAATATATTTAAATATAGATTATATCAACTTATAAAAGTGATGGACAATACAGTTTCAGAAGTAAATCATTTTTATTTTTAATACTTCAAATTTTTAAAGAATTTTATTAACTATTATAATGTTTTTTAAGCATAAAATTGAGGAGTTACTTTTTCTTTAAAATATATTTTGTATACCATCAGTCGATATGCTAATTAATTTACATAATAGGGAGCAATTTTCAAACTAATTGTTTATCGAATTGAAAGTTCATTTCATAAATATATCTATATATATATATATATATATATATATATATATATATATATATATATATATATATAAATATATATGTATATATATATATATTTATATATATATGTATATATATATATATATATATATATATATATAATGTTATCCTTTTTTATTGAATGTCTATTATTTACTGTGAAATTTTTAAATATAACACAAAATAAAAGAGATACGAAGATAAAAATATTACTCACCATAGCTCATTCCGCAAAATCCAACCAAAAAAATGAGAGCTACCACCAATATATATGAACCATTGCACTTAAGGTCAAATATAAATATGGCACAAACCAAAACACAAGCTATTTGTATGATCATCACTACAATCTGCACCAAGGTATGCGAAATGAGGACTTCAGTGCCTGTAACAATCCAGTTTGGATATTGTATGAAGTTTAATATACTTTCATTATGGATTTGTCTATTAGAAATAGCTTAGAGTCAATGAGAAAAAATTTAGTTTTCCAATAAACACTTTTCTTTATTTTCTAATTGCCATTTGTGATCACAAGAAGCCGATGATTTTTCTTATTCATGTCATTATAATTTCCAACCTTACCTAACTATGATAAATACAAAAAAATTTGTAAATAATCATTCTTGTGCTATAACCTAAGCAAACAGTTGCGGTTGTGGTCGGTTGATTTGAAATCATAAAAAGTGAAATTAGACAAAATATTTTCCTTCATTTATATATGTCTATTCATAATTCAGTATTAAACAAATGTTAAATATTTAATACTGAATTATCAAAACTTTATCAACCTTTATACTTCGGTTCATTAGAGTCGCCTGCTTCTATAGATTCCTGAGTATAAAACAAAATAATTATAGTGCACTGTCGACCAAGAGGTTAATTGTTATGAAAGGCCCTGCAAACTGGATGCTAAGCGGCACCACTAAAATGATATACAGCACAACACACTATTTAAAAATATTCTCCTTTTAAAATTTTTAAAGTATAATTTTTTGTAATGCTCAAAGTTACTTTTTATTAATGAACAGAATAATATAATTTTATTCCTAACTGCATTGTATGATTTTTAATTTTTCACACGTGAGTTGTTACACCAAAAATTGATTACTGCCGCTTGTAAATATAGTTTCCACAATGACTGAATGCTCAAAAAGCAATAGACTTTTACCAATTTTCATGTCAAAGATTTACAGCTACACACTGCTATTCATTTCCGCATTGGCATTTGTGAATGTTTAATTGAGCACAAACTACACTTATATATATTTATATATATATATATATAAATACACACACACACACAGGTATATATATGTGTATATATATATATATATATATATATATATATATATATATATATATATAAACATACGTACATATATATACATATATTGTTAAAATATTAAGCTATTATTTTAGTAAGGAAAATTATATATAATTACTGGTTAATTTATTTCATTCGCCATTTTTGGTCCTTTTAAATATCTAGTAATGAAAAAAAAAACCTAAAAACCCTTAAGGGTTATTATATAAAGTTTGTCTTCCTGCTTAATAAAATTTCTTAAAGACTTTTTCAAACAGCGAATATGTATTTAATATATTTTACGCACATGGCAGTACATATGTATGGCGGTACATAAGCAATGCTTATAAGCGTTCCAGCATTGTAACGATTGACCTTTTTTTGGATTCGTACACGTGAATTGATGAGTTCCACGGTTGATATTGGTTTTAAATGGACTGAATACCGATCTGTCTAATGTTTGTGAAGCTGAATATAGTAATGTTGCTCCTTCCTGTGCAATCCTTGTAGTTTGTGACAGAGGGTATAAAAGCCATGACTCATTCATCATACTTTCTCTTTCTTTTCGGGGACATCAAGTGTTACAGTGACTATTTGTCCGGGAAATATATTAAGAATAGCCCTTCAATCTTTCACTAATTTGATATAACTCAACAAGTTATGGGCCCTAGCTCTAAAATAATTTGACAATTAAAATGACGACATGCATATGACCTTCAACATGCACTGGTAAAATTACCAGCATTTCTGAAAATTTAAAATGGTGAGATGACTTCAAATAATTCTTTGATATTTATTGAAAGTTAACAAGCTGCAAAAATAAATAAATTAAATTGTACATCATTCCGTATAGAGATTTAGCATTAAGACTTGTCCCCGACATGATGAATTATGGAATAGCATTGTAAGTACTGGCACTGTAGATTCAAAGCAGGATTTGAAGGCTAGATGGAAAAAAATTTCACTCATTGATCCAACAAACTACGTTCATGTATAAGAATCTCATTTTTCCAAAATTGAGCTGTGATAATGACGATTCTTCCTATGCATTCCTCATAGTCTATGGTAGAGGTATAAAAACTGTGACTCGGTCAGAGTAACCCACGTCTATTTCATTGATTTATCATAACTCAAAATATATACATATTTATAAATTTAAATGTGTGTGTGTGCATGCGTGCGGAGGGGGCGGGTGGGCGTTTGGGCTCTTAGGTAGGCAGGCGGGTGGGCTTGCGTGCGTGCGTGCGTGTGTATGTATATATATAATATTTATGCCAAAATGAAATAAATCCACAAAAATAATCTTACTGAAAAGTCAACCGTATTTTTTACATCTGTGAAGACCACATTTTTATTTAGTAAAATGTAATAATTGATAATTGTAAATAGTTCATTAGAAATACTACATAGTCTTAATAACTTTAACACTTACATGTACATAAGTCTATAAAGAACTCAAACTGTCGAACCTACTTCTAAGTAACAGATTAATTCTAGGTTCAGCAGATATAAGTCAGAAAATGCCAATATATTTTTATAACTTTAATGTCAGCGGCTTGTATCAACCTGCTGTATCAACCTATTTTTATAACTTTGAAGTCACTGGCTTGTATCAAAACACGCAAGTCAAAGAGATTTGTAACTTACTATATAAAATATCAGTTCCTTTTTAACTAATGCTTCAAGAGTCTACTGAAATTCTTTTAAAGCACATAATTTAAGTGCAAAACAACATTATTAAGCTAGGTCCCAATGATCCTATGTCTTGACTTATGTTGTTTTTGTAAACAAGTGTGTACTTGAGGAATTAATTTAATGTATAAAATAATATTTTTCTGCTGCTCGGTCTGTAATTCTTTTGCCCAAGTTGTTAAGGAAAGGAGGTTGCCCAAGTTGTTAAGTTGTAAGATTTGTTAAGGATTTCTGTGTCCTTGTTCATCTAGAGAAATGAGTTTATTTACGAGAAGAAAAAATGAGGCCCGTTATTATAACTTGACCATAATGAGTATAAAAATTCAGCTTTTAAAACATAAGAAAACACTGGAGGCGATTCCATATTATATCAAGGAAGATTTTCCTCTAGAAGTACTCGAAGAGTGTAAAAGATTAACGGAGAAAATTAACAAAAGGAGAAAGGTATATCTCAAATATGACAAATTGGTAAAACCTTTAAGTACCGAAGTACGGTCTGAGAGGCCCCAGCAGCCACTTGACTTGTTAGTTTTCCCCTTTCCCTGCACGATATTGATCCCTGCTTTCAAGTAGCTGCAAGGACATTGTCCACGTTGACGTCGAAGCAGGAAGTGGTGTTGTTGCGCTCGCATTTTGTGAGTAATTGTGATTTGAAATTCCGACACTGCCTCTCAAGCCTCACGTTGGTACTTGGTTGGTAGTTTTTTATTTTATGTTTTTTTACAGATTTTGTGAACTATAGATACTACTACTGGTACTGTAAACTGTTTTTTTACAGATTTTGTGAACTATGGATATACCAGGGAATTCACCATCTCGGATATGTATAAATGAATCGGATCCAAATTATGCGAAAGTGATTGACAGCTGGATTGCGGATGAAGATTCCAGCTGATCCGAGGTTGACGAAGTTAGCAAAGATTTTGAAAGCAAAGAAACTCAACTTGAACACATGGACGCACCGTCATCGTCCGAATATGACGGAAAGTATCCTTATTCTTTATGGAAACAAATCATAAATGACGAGAAGTTATCGGAGATTTTGATAAGGACCAACGAGACCAACGTGAACATAGATCTAAATATATGAAGCAAGACCGACCAGAACCAAAAGATACCGATATAATTGAGATGCAAGCTTGTATTGGCCTATTGGTGTACACAGCTGTATTCAAGTTCAACCACGAAGACGCAGATTTGTTATTTGCTGCTGATGGCACCATAAGGGACATTTTTAGATGTGTTATGTCTAAAAACAGATTTTTGTCCTTGCTTCACTGTCTTCGGTTTGACAATGCACTTGACAGATCACAGAGAAAGCAGACTAATAAATTGGCTTCGGTATCGAATATTTTCAACAAATTCGTATCGAATTCTCAGAGGGTATATAATATAAGTCAATATGCTATAGTTGATAAAATGCTAGTTTCATTCAGAGGAAGATTGTTTTTGATATTAGTTTTAGCCATACACTAAGTATGGGCTAAAACTAATGTGTCTATGTGGTGCCGAAAATGGATGTATGTGTATTGTGGAAAAGGTTCAGATGGAGAAACACTGACAGATGAAGAAAAAAAGCTTTTAGTTCCTATGCAGGCAGTGATACGTTTGAGTAAACCATTACATGGCAGTAACAAAAATATAACGTGTGACAATCGGTAATTTATTCAACATTGAAAGAGAGAGGATTGACCTGTGTAGGTACGGTAAAAAAAAATAAAAGGGAAATACTTTGAGAGTTCTTGCCTGCTAAAACGAAACTAGAAAAATCAACCTTATATGGTTTTACAAAAGACACAACTTTATTGTCTTATGTTCCCAAGAAGGGAAAAAGCCATCATTTTGGCTTCATTAATGCATTGTAATGAAGGAACAGACACAGACTCAGGGAAGCCAGAAATTATAAAATTTTATAATTCTACGAAAGGTGGTGTAGATAAAATAAATAAGAAGTGCTCTGAATACACTTGCAGCCGCCGATTAAGATGCTGGCTTTTGACAATTTTTCACCAGATTTTGGATATAAGTTCCGTCAGTTCTCATCTTTTATATGAAGTACATGTGGGACGACAAACTGAGAGAGGAGCCTTTATAAAAAGACTAGCTCGATAGTTGTTATTAGAGCATACGAAGCGAAGATTTTGTAACCAATGGTTGTTCTGTGAACTGATAAGCTAGGGATATCGAAAGATCAAACTGAAGAAGTCAAGACACGAAAGACTTGTGTTTCATGTCCACCTAAATTCAAAAGAAAATCAATGTATAGATGCTATTCGTGCAAAAAGCAACATTTGTTATGTATGGTATGACACCTTCGCAATGCAGAGCGCAAGACAGATCACATTTTGTCTTTATAATTATTTGCAAACGTATGTATTCAGCGAAGCAAAACATATAATATTCGCCATTCTCATTTCAGTTCGATGTCTCATTCAGCTTATAAAATCTAGTAATGCTAAATTTGAGGCGTGGGAAATAAAACCTAATGACTTTTTGGACCTTTCTTCTTTTTTGAAAGGGCCTTTAAGGAATAAAGATATAGAGGGAAAGCAGTGCAAAACAGTTGAAAAAAATAGTTATGTTACAAGTATAATACGGTCTTGATTTTATAAAAAGAGGTATTGGATAGAGATGTGTAATTCCGATTCTTTAAATTATGACAAAGGGGCACTGTTGTGCCCATTAATTCAAACAAGCCTTGTCATGCTTTGTCATGCTTTTTAAACATATCTGCCTATCTAAGACAACATTCTAAATACAGATCCAGATATTATAGATGAGGATCAAGCAGATTTTTAATTTATTTAATTTTTTCTTTTGTGTTCTTGTTGTTAAATAATTAGATTTCATACTTTGCGTCAAGTTAATTTTTTCACATAAGCCAGGTAGCCTAGACGTTATAACTTTAGTGTATATAACATGAGTTATAAAACCCTTGTTAGATGATATCCAGGAAAAATAGAACTTCGTTAAGCTTTAACCTCTTAATAATATAATTATTTGAAGTAAATATAAATTTAACAATTAAAACCTTTATTAAGTTATTTGTCATTCCTGTAAAGTTTACTTTTTTGCCTTATATGCTTAGGTCTGCCGACCTTATTAAATCACTATGTTTATTATATAGTACAAATGAGCCTTTAGTTAACTATGACTAAGTTACTAGTTCATCTATTCTACTAATTTATTAGTATAATTTTTATTACAGATAACAGTTACCAGCCACATTTATAGACTCACATTTGTAGATAATATTTATTTTACAATTAATTAAAAAAAAATGTGTTTCGGGTTCTATAAATTTGAATAGTCATAAATTAAACATGTTATAAAATATGATAATGAAAATTGCAGACTTTCATTTTACTGTCTTAAAAGTATTTATAATGTACAAACATGTCAGGCGCAACTTTGTCAAGCAGCAGCTTAGACTGAATGTATAATATTTTTTCTTTTGTATGCCATTCCATTCTTTACACCTTAATTTGAGAATGTATGTTTTTACAATACAAATTATAAACTTGTATTGGTTAGAACAAAATTCTTCATTTATATGTTGTGCTAGCTTCTTGCCAATGACTTAAGCTTTTTATTTACTCAGTTGTTAGTGATAATCGTTAATACGATATCATGATATTCAATAGTCTAATTTTTTATTTGTTAAATATTATATTAATGAATGATAAATAAAGCATACGTCTGTTTCTTTCCAAGACTCTCTATAATCCCATGGAATTGACTAACAATGGTAATGATAACTGGTAATAATGGATTTTCTTTCCACTCAAATATCTTAAAAATAAAGAGCATCAAATCAAATCCTTTTTAACCCTTACTATAATAAAATAACATAGCATTAACACCTATTTTTACATAATTGACAGTTCCTTACTCAGAAGTTTCATCTGGTATTAGTAAAATAAATAAAAAAATAAACATAATATCACAAATAAACATAAGATCACGTAATATATATAATTTACTCTTAACATTCAAAGCTACATAATATCAAAAATAGTATCACAATTCGTTTTTTAGTTTTAATGTGATGGATACGGATAAAAAATTTAAATATCACTGGTTTCATCTCTAAACGTTTATTGTATAATATACAGCTTTACTATGTTATTAATTAAATAATTATGTTATTTTAATAAGATTTACTTAGACTATTTTACATGTGAGGCTTAAAATGTTACTAGATTGACAGTAGTATATATAAAGTATGGTACACACTGGCTGAATTATTTTTAGTTTGTCATATCAGAACTGTATAACTATATTTTGTACAATTTAAAATTTATGTACTAAATCTTCTTAATTTTTTACATATACTTTTGTATTTTTAAACTTTTTTTTTTAAATTATAGCACATAAAGAATTCATTATAATAATTTATAGCACATAGAGAATTTTCATTGTAAAATCTCTTACAATCTATCAACTAAATTCCAAAACCAATTGTTATGGTTGACTGGAAGAGATTACTCATATAGCAATAAACCCGCCATATGTACTATACATAAAATATTAGGAAATAAATAAAAATATATTTTTTATTTTGCATGTTATTTCCATTATCTAATAATTTTATATTTTAGTAGAGATTTGTTTATACTTGTCAACAATAAATTAATATTTGCCTCACCTGTAACTCCGCAAACAAGCAACCGTTCAAATATACCTTCGTTTCTTTCAACCAACATAGCTCCCGAAGTTAGAGAAAGTGAAAGGAAGAATACAACTCTGAAAAAGATGCCATTGAAGAAAGAAAGAAAATTTATCAAATATAATTCATCATTATCTATCAAACTAATTTAACTTTAACCTTAATAAAGATGTGGTAAATTAGGAAATATAATCTAATTATTACTGAAAATTTATTATATTTAATTCTGTTTTGATTTCATTGTTTATTTATCTAATACCCAATCATAAATTATAACTTCAAAACAATAGGCAACATATTGTGATGAAGAATCTTATTTTATAGAGGGATGATATAATGATGTAGAGACATATGATTCATATTATCTATAAGACTTCTTTATTATTAATGAATAACTTCAAATTTGTAGGGAAACTATCGTTATAGCAACCAAAAGTAATAAATATAGTTTTATCTACTTTAAGAGATAGTTGGTTAGCACCAAACCAAATATTTAATCAGTTTAACTATTTAGAAATTCTACTCTGTACTTCAGACCAAATTTTTCCAGAATATAAAATAGCTGTGTCATCAGCACATGAAACAAGCGAATTTCCTGGCAATACATCAAAGATATCATTACTATATAAAACAAATAAAACTGGATCAAGAATTACCTTGCGGTACACCAATAGAAACCATAATTCTCACATTAGTATTATTATTAATTTTAACACATTGAGGCCTGTTCTTCAGGTTATCCTTTATAAATTCCAGGGCTACACCTCTTATTTCATATGCTTTCATTTTATCTAATAAAATTGAGTGATGTAATAAAACTGAGTCATGACATATGTTACGAACATTTTTTTAAAAATGTTTCTTTGGTTACTTTTCGGGGTTGATCACTTGGATGGGTTGAAAAAATAGATTTTTTTACATATAATTAAGGTACAAGGCTTTAAAAAATATGTAGTTAAAATATTATATTGAAATATGTAGGAATGAGAAAGTTAAGAGTAGGAGTAGATCAAGTAACCGGATAGGGTGCATCGACGGAATGCGCCGATCAAAGCGTCTACTATATTCCAGACTCCATTCTCTTGACAACTTTGTTGTTATGGTAAAATTTGAAACTCATTTTTGTAGTCAATAGAACGTTTCCATAAAATAAACACAAGTGTTAGTGTGCATTTTTAGTTGTAGAAGGGATAGTTGGCTACAAGCAATCTCGAACTATTCATCAATAGACTACCAACACCTAAAGATATTGTAGAAACTTTTAATCCTATATATGATGACCTTTGAAAACGATAATTATTAGAATGTATATTTTACCCAAAATAATAATGACTGCTTCAATTCTCTACTATGATAGCTAGCATTAAATGCACTTGTGGTGGTTCGGTCATTTTTGAAATGGTTTTTTTCAACCTGACCAATTTGATAGCTCAGGCACCATTGCTCAATGGAACAATTTTTTTCTAAAAAGTTTTGGAATCATAGTGGCTACCGTTAAACATATCCGTTTTTTTTTCTTCAATTATAATTTTTTCAGGCACCTTAACACAAAAATTATGGGTCAAAAATCGTTCCAGTGCTTTTAAGAGGTATCCATTTTGCCGGAAAGGTAAAGAATTTAAATTCTTCTCTACTTTAAAAAAATACTATATTTTGTAGTTTCATATAAACAAGACCTAAGATTTCATGTCGGGCATGAGGGTATATTTTTTCGGGGGTAAGTTCCCTTACCTATTACTATCTTTTTATAAATTTTTTTAAAATAAAAATTGGTTCAAAGCTAGTTTATAGTATTATTGATGTCCAACCTGCAATAATCTCTTATTTTCCCTTGTCAAATAAAATAATTTTGAAAGAAAAATTTCTCTTGATGTCAAAGTGATTACCAGAAATTTGAAACCGATTCATTTCCAGAGATTGTAAGCTTTTTCCTTGTTTGGTATTCTTGACATACATATTAAACTCATAAATGATTTTTAATTGCATATTTCTTTGAAAGAAATAGCCTTGTACATAGAACAAAAAACAAACATTTTTAAAGTGATTGACTTTGAATAACTAAATTCAGTTAAAGAAAAATATGACCACTGTTCCAAGATGTAAAACAGCCATTATACTTGTACAAGCGGGCTGATTATAGCATTATAAGTGCTGTGTACTAAAGTATGTCATACTTACGTCAACATGATACCTGGTGCGCAGAATTCTGTGAAAGTTGGTTTGTTAGTTCCATAAACGGGATCATGAAACTAGAATTGGAAAAACAATTTTTAAATCTTTAAAAATATAATGGTATGTTCAAAATTGTTATTTATTTTTATATGTATTAACTTGATAATATTACAATAATATTTATTATACATAATATTATTAGTACAACTAATTAAAAGGAAAGAGCCTATAATAAAAAATGAAGAAATACAGTATAAAAAATGTACATAAAATTACCTTGACTGGTATCCTAAAATATCTCTGTGGCATGTCACAAACATCAGCCAGTTTCTTGCAAAATTTTATAAATGCTTCGTAAATGTCACGTAGCAACATTAATTCTGTTTGTTTATCTGCAATAGAATACAATATTGATTTAAGTGATATTACCAATAATATTATTATATTTAAAAAAAATCCAATGTTCTTTTCTGGTATATATATATAAGATACATATGTAAATTCTGTATGAAAACTAATCAAAAAAACAAACCGCTAAAAAGTAATTGGTAAAATTTTATTTTTATTACTTTCTTAATTAATTACTAAGCCAAACTTGAACATGATCTTTCAACTAGTATGTACTGTCGTAACAGGTTGACCTCAAAGTTTCTCTGCGAATTATATTATGGATAAATTAGGTGAACAAAGAGTTCGCCTTAAATTTTGTGTTTCAAATTAAACTTCTTGTGCCGAATAATTAAAAATGTTGAGAAAGACCTATGGTGACTCTACTGTGTCAAAAATACAAGCACACAAGGGGTGTAAATCATCCAAAGAGGAGCGTGAAGTGGTTGAAAATTTGTCTCATCCACAATGAGCTGTAACGTCTACTACTTATAATAATGTATCATTCATTCATCGTCGTTTAAGTATTAGAGAGTTAGCTCGAGAGTTGGCACGAGAGTTGAACATTGATAAAATGACCGTTAATGAATTTACCATATTATCCAATGTTTTATGCATGAGATATGTCGTCACAAGACTGGTTCCGAAAGAGCTTAATTTCTTCTGAAAAGAACAAGGCCATAACACTTTTGGCCTATGAGAAGCATATAGAAAAATGAGTCCAGTGTTATCACAGTTTTTTAGCAAACAATGAGGATTACATCAAATAAATTTTGATGAATAAACATAATTTTGTGCCTTTTTTAAACATGTCTGGGTAGTTTTTTCACAGAAAGTATATATCCTGTATCTTTGTAAATAATCCCAAAATTTAACATCGAGTGGGTACAGGGAATTGACCAGTTTACAACTACCTTTAAAAAAAATATAAAAAGCGTAACCATTTTGTTTTTATGACATAAGCATTTTATTAAAAAATTGGAAAATTTCGGAAATTCCAGAAATATTGCCAAATTTCAGTTTTAGATTCATATAGTCTGAGTTAGACAGATGTCAGCAGATAGTAAGAGTGAAACAGATAGGGACGTCATTTGATTTGAGGAAGAGCAAGACAGATAGTGGCACTATTGGAAAGTGAGAGCGGGAGAGACAGTAGCGCCATTCTACAAATCTAAGTAGATGTAAGAAGTTTAAATGAAAAAGAAGATACATTGTAATAATTTTAGTACCTATACTAAAGCAAATGTTCAAACTACCACTGGCATTAATACATACACAACACCGGCATTAATACATTCATTACATCGCTTTAATAACAACTTCTTAAACAATCGTGCTGATCATTGTAAATTGATATGTTCCACAGTTTCCGAGATTCTTTGACATATATCCGCAATTACTTGAATGGGTTTAGAATATACTATATCCTTCAGGCAACCTCAATAAAAGAAGTCCAGGTTTAATTGTGTGGTCTAATTTGGTTCCGATTTCTTGTAATTCCAGTGACCAGGTAAATGACCCTCCAATTCACAAACTCTCAATGATTTCGATAACGTTCAGGATTCGGATATCTCTCATGATATAATCTGAACTTGACATTGTAGTGCTAGTACATTTTTTTTACAACATGAACTGCAAATTTGTTAAGTTATTCGGAAATCACAGACAAAGATTCAATTGTTTCAAAAGCCTTATGGAAGGCTTATAGCTGTCGCAATTAAAGGTGCAAGACTGTATAAAATAAAAAGTTATGAGAATGAAGAAAAATTGTAAGCAAGTACAAGTAAAAGTAATATGACCTTAAAAATAAAACTACACCACACACTGGAACGTGCAAATTTTAATAACTTGAAAATAATGAGTAACAATGAATCATTAGAGGGACTATCATTATATATTAAAGTACAAAACATATATTAAAAAAAAATGCATAACCTACCATTTCATAATAACAGAAAAATAGCAAAAAACATACTGGAGGCTGTACATACCGATTTAAATGGACCACATCAAACTACGAGAAAACACAAGGGAAAATATTTTTTTATTTTAATGGATGACTATAGCAAATTGATTAAAGATTATTGTATCCGGACAAAAGATGAATATTTAGTACGGAGAGTTAATGAAGTGCAAAACTTGACTGGAAAAATGTTAAAGGAATTGCGATGTGACAATGGGAAGGAGTATATGAATGCGAGAATTCTTCAATTGGCAAAAGAAAAAGGTATAATAATTAAACCTTTCTGGCATATGTGAATGAACTAAATTGAAATGCAGAGAGTACAATCGATCATTAATGTATAAGCGATCATTAATGTATAAGGGAAGATGTCTTTTATCAGAAGCAAAGCTTGTAAGAAGATTTTGGCCTGAAGTAATTAAAACAGCTGCATATCTTAAAACAGAACCCATTGAGACACAAAAGACATATGAAATGTTTTTTGAAAAGAAGCCACTGGTGAAAAATGTAAAAAGGCATGGAAGTAAAATATTTCTCAGAATTCTTGAAGAAAGAGACATCTTGTCACATTTAGACCTTCCTCTTTCTTCTAGAATTTATATACTGAATATATCCGGTGATGTAAAAGTTTAATCAACAACATAGTGATAATACACTGTGATGTAATATACGAAGATGTGTTGATTTGAAGATGAATGTGATGATTTATAAATAAATTGAGCATAATATTGTTAGCCTTGTAAGATGAAATACATACGAAATTCATAAATAAATAAACAAATCAATCATAAATAAAAAAAAAAGTCAACAAAATTTTGAGAGTTTACTTTAGACATACATAATGTACAAAACAACTGATACTGCTATCAGTTTATCTGACTTTTCTTTAGCTACTCTATCTGTTTTGTAATAGTTTTCGTCTATTTTTCGTTATTATTATATTTCATTTATTTTCGTCCATTTGTCACTCATTCTGCTCAAAAAATAATTCCCCTCAAATATTTATCCACTTCCATTTCAAATTTTCTTACCAATCCACTTAAAATTTTCTTAACTATACATTAAACATAGAAGTAAAACAATCTCTTTTCAAATTTTGTAAGTTATTTACAAGTATTTCTCTAACTAAGCCTTTTTTTATGCTATAACTATTCTTCTGTTTATTTATTATATACTATTGCTTTTACATTGTTTTCCTGAGTATATATACCTATGTAAATAGTCAACTTTACTTTTATAAGGTTTGTAAATAATTTACAAACATTATCTCAGTTTTTTCATAATTAATGTACGTGTTATATACTTTGTATTTCATATGCTCTTTTACGTAAAATCACTATGTTATATATATATATATATATATATATATATATATATATATATATATAAATATACATATTGCATTTTAGTGACATTATATGGCATACATTCATTCAAAATAAATTTTTACAAATATTTTAACAGAATCATCAATGATATAATAAATGTACAATTAAATTTATTTGTTTCTCTAGCTTAAAAATGAAAAACTTTTTTCTCAGATTAGAATTAATTTTTTTTTGATAATTGAAAAATTAAGTTTTCCATGCAAGTGAAGGGGTCAGGGTTCTTTGTAGATATTTTCAGCAATATCTTACCCAAAATTTTGAAAAACTGTTGGATCCGTATAACTCTTCCTTTCAATCAATGCCCCACAAAGCAGTAATTTATTTTATAACTATTCCAAATGTTAAGCTAATATATGGAACGGTGGTTGAGTGACATACAAACGCAAAATATGTCAATAATCTTGTATAGTTTCCATCTTTATTATTTTGAGATACAGAACCCTAAAACTACTAGATAATTTCTACCAGTTGAAATTTATTTCATTTGCTTAATGTACACAATATTGTTGATTTAATAGTTTATTTTTAAATACAATTGACTAAATTTGTTTTGTTTCAAATAAAAATACTTACTTGTGTTATCAACGTGCAATTGGATAGTTGACGATAATAATTCCTCATTAGTCGCAGAGCGAGAGTCTTTTAATCTGGTCTCGAGAGCTCGTGAAAAGTTTGCCGGGAATATCATTACAATAACTGCATTACCTTCCTTAGCATCATCCAACGCCTCTTCCGCTGATTCAAATGCTACCTATGGCAAATCATTAAGTAAACATTTCTTTAATTTCACTTTAAAAATGAAACCATATTTTATTTATCACCTTTTATGCATAGTACATATAGCGGACTTATTGCTACATGAGCAATCTCTTCCAGTCAACCATAACAATTGGGGTTGAAATTTAGTCGGTAGACTAAGAGATTTTACAACGAAAATTCTTTACAGTACTTTAGACAAAAAAAAATACAAAAGTATAAGTAATACAAACTATTGACATGATGTGGGGTGCGAAAGACAGGAAAAGACAAGGGCACAAAGGAAAAGGTTTCAGGAGAGGTTGGACTTTTTCTTTGAAAATATTTAGGGATATGATTTTCCTGATGTCAGGATCCAGGTGATTTCAAATTTTTGCTGCTTGGACAGTAAAGGATTTTTTGTAAGTAGTAGAGGTATGTTTAGGAATAAGTAGGGTGAGCAAACTTTCAGTTTGTAGCCCAAAGCCGTGAGCAGACAAATCTTTAAATTTGCCACTAAGACAATTTGGGCTCTGAGGATTTTTTAATGTATTTAAAAGAAATGTAAGTATGTGAAGATAGCGTCGATCACGGTCTTCACGATCTTCAGCTATTTGGGAAGTGACCTGTATTCAGAAATACGATCATATTTTCTAAGGCCGAAGACGTAAATTTATATATATGATACATAAATTTTGAAGACTTTCCAATTTATACAAATATTCTTTGTTAATATCAGGATAGCACACATTTCCATAATCAATTAGCAGTAACAGGAGTGTTTGACAAAGGTAGATTTTCTTTTTAGTCAGTAGAAAATTTTGAAGACGTTTTAAAAAGTGTATCCTGTTGAAAACACGACGACTAACATCAATTATTTGCGGGTGCCAACTAAAGTTTTGATCTATCAGTAGGCCCAGGTTTTTAACAGTTGACATATATGGTATTATTGTACTATTCGGTACTAATTTCCGTAACCTAGGTAGGTTTACATTAGAAATTAGTCTTTGACTACCAATGATGATAGCTTGAGACTTGGTTAGGTTAACCAAAAGACCTATTTCATGAGCCTACTGACCAATTGAAGTGAGATCTCTGAAGTGAGATTAAAGATGTTGATGGTTTTTGATAAGGAATGGAGGTCCAAATGTGCACAGAATTGTAGGTCATCAGCATAGAGATGATAATTGCTACAAATATTTTTAAGAACATCATCAGTAAATACTTAGAAAAGGAGAGGAAATAGAACTCCACCTTGAGGTACACCAGCTCTAAGAGCAGTCCACTCAGAATAAGTATCTGACGACTTAACACATTGCCTGCTTCCATGGAGATATGAACTAAACCACTCAGACACGTTGGGATATATTAAGATATTTCAAGCGGGCAAGAAGAATATTGAAGCAACAGAGTTGAACGCACTGCTGAAATCAAGAAGCACAAGGACAGTGACTTGTGTATTATCCATAGCCAAGCGTATATCATCAGCAACCTTAACAAGAGCAGTTGAGGTACTGTGACCAGCTTTAAAGCCAGATTGAAGTGGATTTAGAGATAGCTTTGAAGAAAGTCGTTATTTTCTTCAAGTTGACCATGAACAACACGTTCAAAGACTTTGCATAGAAACGGTAGAATAGATAAACCGGGGCCGAAAACCCTTGGGTTGCGTAGGTAATAAAATTTTAGGTATGGGCACAATATAGGATTTTTTTCCATTCCAAAGGGAAGACAGCAGTTGCCAAAGAGGTATTAAAAATATCAACGATGACCGGACCGACAATATGTATTATTGATTTAAGAGCATTAATATTTAACACATCAATTCTTATGGATTTTTGATTTTATCACAAGAAGATTAGCTTTAACTTCGGACTCACAAGTATCCATTAGCATAAATTGATGTTCATTAGAAAAAAATGAAGCAAAATACCGTTCATATTTGCAGACTTAACAGCTGGTTCAAATACCGTGGGTAGCATAGAAAAGTGTGAATTTCATTGGTTGATATCCAATTGCCAGCTCTCCGAAGTGGTAAAAGATTTTAGAGTACCCAGAAATATTATTAGGAGTACAAACTTGTAATGATGCAGAAAAATAGTGTTTTTTGGCATTTCTCCTTATTCGTGAACATTTATTTCTAAGCAATCTAAAATTCTCCTAGCGATTTAAGCTGGAATCAGTCCTATATTTCACTTTAGCGTGATCACATTTCACACACACAAATCTTTTAGCTTCTAGTATTATGGTTAACATATATTAGACTAGCTTCTAGTATTATGGTTAACATATACCATAACTTAATACCTAGTATATGAATATATATTAGGTATTAACTTAACAGATCTTTTTAATGGCACTCAATTACCATATGCCAACACCGCTAAGTATCTTGGTATGACTCTTGATGCCAAGCTTTGGTTGTCAAACATATTAACGGACGAACTCAACATCAAGTTTAGAAAAATGTATCGATTGCTTGGTCGTAATTCTGTCCTACAGCTACAACAAGCCTATTTTAAATAAGCAAGCTCTACCCAGTTTGAAGTTATGGAATAAACTTATGGGGCTGTGCCAGTAAGTCTATAATCCAAGTGAAAGAAATATTTAAAAAATAAAGTGCTTTAGTGTGTAGTTAATGGGGCTTGGTACATTCATAACTGTGACCTCAACGCGATCTTGGTTTTTGTGGGCGAAATTATTATGAACATTTAAAAAAATATGGCCCGTATGGACCAATGCCAAACAAAGGGAATATAAAAACTGAGTAAAACTCTCCATGGTAAGTTTAGAGTTTTTTGACGACATCTTCCAAAATACCGGAAGGCTGAATGTTTAGTTTTCGATTTTCGTTCAGTCTTTCTCTTATTGAGCAGTACAGAGTATCTTTGAGAGTGGAGCAGTAGCTTTCACTGTATTACTACTTTGACATTCCATCATAACAACCCATCAATCAATGAATCTTTTTCCTATTCTCCATAGCATTTTTCTATACTTTATATTTTTGTATATGGTCTGTTTACAATCACTCGTCACCAATCTTTGAAAAGAAATTAATTTCTCCGAGGTATAAGCAAAAAAACATAAATTTTAGTTCTACCTATTCTGCTTAATTTTGATTCACCAATTTTTTTTTTAAATTCGATGGGTATGCACTTTTCTTGTTGCTTTAGTTCTATGTACCAAAAAAATATGTTCTTATTATTTATTTATCTACTTAAATGTATCTAATTGATACATATGGCGGACTTATTGCTACGAGAGCAATCTCTTACAACCAACCATAACACCAGTCCAGGCCCATTCGACGAACGGCCGAGAATCGATCTCAGACCTCCGCGGTGCGCCGCATCGTCGAAGGCTGTATGCCTTGTGATCAACCCAACACAGCACGGATTATTTGTTATATTATATTTCTATAATTTGTATGTAATTGCAAATATGCTGAATAATATAAATAACAAATATGTAAAAACACAGAATATATGAATAACCTAAATTTACGAACTGAATTTAAAAGCAGCCACCGATCAAATTAATATATTTTTTTCTAGTCTAGAATGTGAATATTTTATGACAAAGTCGGTCTAGAATATAAATTACTCACGACGTTAAACTGATATTACGTCAACCTGAATAATTTGCTGACTGAAATGTAGTTAAAAATTTAACATAGCTCCATTGTGTTCTGCATGACTGGCAACAGTTCTAAGTGAGTATAATACGATGTCAGACAGAAATTCGTAATAACTTTTTCATACGTAGACACGCAACGGTTTAAAGCAATTTATATGCATAAATTTGGACACGTGAAGTAAAATAAAATTGTTAATTTTTGTGTCAATTTACATTTTTGCTTTGCTTTATAATACACATTTCTATAAAATTAAGGCATTACTAGGTATATATAACTGCCAGTCTATTTAAAATATTGGAATTTGGATAGTAGATGATATTATTAGTAGATTTGCTAGCTCTCACCAAAAGAGACTCCAAAATCACATCAACATAGGTGCGTCCAGACAACTCAATATGCAAAATATCACTAGACAATTCAAATGTAAAAACAATTTAAACTTGCCAGATATTAGAACACTAAGTGATTCAATGGAAATATCTCAGTTAAGTACTTAGTATATTAATTTAGAAACAAATTAATCGTTGATTTACACAACCAAGGATTTAATAAAACAAACAAAAACTAGTTTTAATAACAATTGTACAAAAAAAATGTTTTATATCTAATTTAAAAAATCCTATAGACTTGTATTCTAATATTCCCACATTAAAATGCTATTCTACTCTGAATATTTATTTATGCACACATTGATTGAAACAATAATAACATAAAAAACAAAAGTAGAAAAAGTAAAAATAAACCTTATAATAATTGAATAACATAAAATGGTAACAATAGTTGTGAATAAAATAAGCAATAATTTAAATAAAAATGAACATTGTGGTAGTCACTTTTAGGCTTGTTCAAATGATTCCTTGTTTTTAGCTTAAACTCCATGGTGAATATAATAGCAGAACAAGTCGCCAAATGGATAAAATCAGACCATAAATAACTCGTGCAGTGCAAAATGGCTATTCTGACATATTCATTCCTAGGGAGATATATATATATTGACAGTTCATGTTGTGGATATTGTTCTTTGACTTATTTTCTATTTTAGAATTGCATATTAATATACTTGCATAAATTTTTTTAATATAATAATTAAAACGTTTAATCGTTACAGTACAAATCAGATGCACATATAGTCTATGAAAATAGTATAGTCGATGAAATAGGTACTGTCAAAAGGTCATCAAAAACAAACTCCCAAAAATATAACATTAGTGTATCTGATAATATATATCATTGTTTATTCAACTTCTATATAAAAGATGGTTATGAATCATATTGTATTTAAATGCTTTAATTTCTTACTTAACATTTTCCATATCTATCATCATAATCTTGACAATTGCTACCCCGAGTTGAGTAAATAGAATACTTGAAGAAAGAGCACTTCAAGTTTGTGTCAAGAAATTTTTCATATTTCGTTTAATTTTTACTCACCACAACTCAATTGCTAATTGAAAAGAAAATCAAATGCAGCATTCTTTATATACCCTAACAGAGAGTTTCAAGAAATTTTTATAATATACCAGACATCATTTGAAAAATTGCGGGCTTATTAGTTGCCAACTTAAAATATATTTTGCACTTATACTCATACCCAGTCAGTTCATAATATCTAAGACACCAATTAACATCTTCTAATTAGGTTCAGTTAAAAACAACAAACTTCTTAAAAAAACGAATTTGCTTTTGTGTTATACGCAAGTGTAAATTAAATACTAACCAAATCACTATTGCCTTCAGCATAGTATTCTAAGAAACGACAGCTTGTCCGATTACCAAAGCAGGCATTTTTGTCATACTCGCATTTGTCGATCATGTGGTCTGGTCCTAATTCATAATTCACAATATTCACTTTCAATCCTGTGGGATCGTGGCCGATGGCGATGCAGAAGACCGATATTTGTATTATTGGCAGCAATAGTACAAATGCCAACATCCTGTATTATGAGAATATAAGGAAAATTTTACATTAATATAGTATGTGTGAAAAGTTATACCACATGTAAATAATTTGTCAAGTTGGTATTGCAAGTCGGCTTTTAACTAAGACGATTATAATCAATAAATTTTTCCTATATCTCATCCCATTTAAATTTTGTACTTGACCATTCATCAGTAAGAATATTATTTCACAGAAAAAAATGAAGATTGTACTAGTAATTTACTATTTTTTAAAGTTTTTTACAGCATTTAAATATAATTTTCGTTGAGAAAATATATAATGGAATATATAATGGAATGTTGCATAAAGCTTCACCAAGTTAGCAATCAGTTCAATGCCACTTTGCACACTGAACTGAAATCAACTTCACTTCCGTTGTTGTATGCGGTTCATTATTTAAGTTTTGGAGGTACACTATTGTGCACTTTTTCATCACACTATATTACCTCTAATAGGATCCATATATATACATATATATATATATATATATATATACATATATATATATATATATATATATATATATATATATATATATATAGCAACTAGCTTTGGAATTTTTCTGAGGCGGAGGTTAGTACACACGTTGTTCTATCTGTTGGTATATCATAGTGCAATATATCTGTCATTGAGATACTACGTTATTCATGAGGTTAACAAATAATTCATATGTTATGTTGTTATTTAAAAATATCCGAAATAATATTTAATTGCAGATGTAACAAACAAACAATTGAACCAATTTTGGGATATAGTAAATAAATACCAAATATACTTACCCATGGTTTCGAAGCACACACGAAGCGTTTTTCCATATTAAAGCCCTCATATGATGAAATTTAATTGGTGAACTGCAGCTTGATATATTTTTTGAAGGATTATCTTCTGGTCGACCAAGTGGTGATGAATCTCTTTTGTAATGAAAATATTGAGGAATGGATAACTAAGTTCTAACATTTACACACAAAAGAGTTTTACACACTAAAATTTTAATTTTGATACATGATAAAGTATGCATCATACACGCAAAATATAAACATTCTCATTATTGGTTATCACCAATTAACCCTTTAGTACAAACTATAAAGATTACTAAAACACCAAAAAAATTTACTGAGTGTGTGTGTGATTTTGAAAGCACACATGCGTTATGAATTCCTAAAAGTGGAAGGAACTATTACTGTTGGCATCTACTGTAATCAGTTAGAACATTTACAGGAAAATTTACTGGAAAAACATCCTGCACTAGGAAAAATAAAGATAAAATGAAAAACCCATCCTCATGTGGCAAAGTTGATTATGTCCCATCTGCCATACTCATCAGGACCGTCACCGAGTAATTTCTACATGTTTCTTAATCTGGATAATCATATGAGAAACAAATAATTCAGAAGTGAGGATGAGCCAAAAGAAGGGACAAGATATGGCTTGGTCAAAACCAAATTTTTACAAAAGTGGTATTTATAAATCATTTAGCCTCTTTGTGAAAGTTATATAATAAGAAGGTAATGACGAATAAACTTAGAATACTCTAGAACTGTGTTATATAAATATCTTAAGAAAATAGTTTCAGAATCCTTTTAACTTGCTTTTTAAAATGATATTTCGCAGTAAAAAGAAAATTAAAAAGTAAACAAGTGAATTTTCCATATCAAAATTTTTGAGTGTCAACTCCTAACTGATCCGCGACTTTGCCCGTGTAGAAACACATTATTGTTGCTTTTTTTATTTTCCCCATTCTCAAAACTTTAACGTTAAAGAATTTCTCTGAATACTACATTCCTAATTTTTCCATTTGGCTGGAGCAAGACTAAACTTTTAGATGGCTGACTCTGGAGACCTCCTCAGGTACATTCAAGCCAATTTCAAACTCTGTCCAAGTGTTTTATTTATCAATATATTAAATTAATGCATTCCTTTACATTTTTTACTCAATTTCTTTACTCAATCGTCAGCTTCTCCAGCATTATGGTATTGACAAAGTTATTTATTAGATTGAGAAGAGCTCTTTCTTTCAGCCATAAACATTCATCATGCTGGAGTGAATTGCCCCACTCCAGCATTCGGAGATATTCTGTAAGATAACCTGATCATACTTTTCATAACATCGCAAAGGTTACTCGGAATATTTATTTCCCATCCACCTCCAAAATATTTCCATTATCAATATCACGTAACAATTTAGAAAACCATCTTGCCTCAAGTCACATTTTTTTAGGATTTTGACATTAGTCAATAAAATGGTTAACATGCGACAAACCTTAACTTCATCGCATATATCCCATGTCACACAATAAATACCTCTTTTATTAGCCATGGTGCTCTTGTCCCATAGAATAACTTTGGCTTCAGGATAAAAAAGCGTTGATATATATATATATATATATATATATATATATATATATATATATATATATATACATATATATATATATATATATATATACATATATATATATATATATATATATATATATATATATATATATATATATATATATATATACATATATATACATTTTTCTGGTTTTTGGTGGTGATTTTAATGCTGTTCTTATTTTTTTCGGTTTTGTAGGGTATTTGTTCTCTAAAGTTTTTCTTTGAATTTTCTGGCATTTTTATTTTTGTTTCCTGTAGAGTCTAAAATGCAATGTATTGAAATTTCAAATTGCCTAAAAAATATTTGGAAGAGCTTAATTATTTGCAACTTTTGTAGCTATGCAATATTAAAGTAATAAAATTACTGCACTTATATTTTTTACTATTCTATAACAACGTAAACAATGAATGAAAATATAAAAAATTTACATGCATATTCCCTATCATTGTAGTTAAAATTATTTAATCCTTTTAATTCAGACATCTCTTGACCGGATTTTTCATGCCAAAACTTAACCGAAATCTATTAATTCGGCACCCTGGGTGTTAACCAAGTCCTTCCTTATTGATCTATCCCTGCAGAAAGAATACTCATATTTCTGAGTTTTAAACATATTTCAACTGGTTAAAAATACATGTGATTAACATTAGACTAATACTTTAAAATATTTAAAATAAACAGCACCTCTTCCTCACCTCCATGTTTATGAACTTATCTGTCCAAACATTCGTCTAAATTCAGAAATCCTACAAACACTCTTTATTTTCATCCTTTACATACATCTTTACAATATCCTTTTACAAATATTCTTTCTTTGTTTATCGAGTGAAATTATGAAGTAAACATTAGAAAATTATACCATTCATATAATTTCTAATCATTTTAAAAAATCTTTTCAGCTTCACTCATTTTGTTACCTCCCATTTGCTTATATAATTTTCCATTTCCTTTCTTCACAGAGAGAATGGGTCTGTATGGGACTGTCCTGATGAATTGCACAGGCACAGAAATTAACAAAGTCGTGCCAATGGCGAAGCCTAGGACATCCCCAATGTATTGAGCATTTTTTCCCTAAGTATAATAAATGTTCGTAATCAAGTAAAGATATTAGTGTCTCATACTTGTTTTAAAAATTAGCTGCATATGTTGCAGTGCGTTAAAAAAAATTTGTTTATAATATAAATAAAAAGTTTGTTTATTTTACTTACTGAACTGGGTTTGTTTCAGACGTGTCATTGCCCTCTGCGCTATCTGGTTGTGACGAGGACTGTAATATTTAGCATATATATTATTTCTGTACTATATAACTTATGTATATTTGTCTACATATGCTCGAAATAAATTAAAAATAATTCGATCAATTAGGTAAATATTTTTCATATAAGTTAACCTACCACTGCTTCATTGAATGAAAGGCGCAATTGACAGCTAAACACTTGGTAGATTATAATATATAAAGCAAAATTTTGTACCATTTTCAATGCTTACAAATAAATAAAGTGTAGGTAATGCCAGTGGTGGAATATTGGCACTCTATTCATTTAAGAATTTATATGCAAAGACATACACCAAAACACAATCAAACCAAGTCTGATCAGTCAAACTTTCAGCCTGATTACAATAAGTCAGTTAGAATTTGATATATAGTGCCCTTCTCAGGTCACCTCGCATGCAACGAGTCCTTTGCATCAACAGGGCTAAACAAGACGCGTGAAACATGCTTGCCCTCAAAATTAAAAGAAGTGGTGATTGATTGTGTAAAGTAGGAACCAGATAAAGTAGAATAAATATACTAAACTGTTTCTCTAAGAATGCATGGAGAATCTCATTGAGGTCAATGATATATCTGATATAAATTTGTTTGTGAAACTTTGTCTTCCAATTCAAAACAGCCAAGTGCTTTTCCTTCTATAATTCTTATAAGTAAGTATACATGAAGAAAGTTAACATTTTTATTAGAATTCTTAATTTTCAAGGCCGAACTTTGGCTAGATATTCCTTGGACTGATTAACAGTACTTTCGGGATTGATTGAAAATGGGCCAGCCAAAGGTCTGAACAGACAAATTTCAGATTTAACTAGTCAGATGTAGGTTGATCTGAATTACGTCTTTGATCATGATTATACATGTATATATATATATATATATATATATATATATATATATATATATATGTATATATAAATATATATATATATATATAAATATATATATATATATATATATATATATATATATATATATATATATATATATATATATATATATATATATGTATATACAGTTGTTAAATTGCTACAGCGAATTGGCTTCTATGGGATTCTGCATACAAGAAAAGATAATTATAATCAATAAAATTTTCTGATATTTTATTCTGTTCTCATAAAACCACATGACTTAAGCATCCTGCAGCATCAATACACTGGACGCCACATACCATCATGAAAGTGACACAGCAAACATCTTTTTCTGCTTTGAATATTGAGTAATAAACGTATTATTTCATGGAAAGAATAATTGATTATACTAATAATTCAGTGTTTTCATTCAGATTTATTTTTTTAAGTAGGTTCTTTTTATGATAATGGAACATTTAAAGGTAATTATGATTCAGAAAGTTCTCAGTAATAAAGACACAAATCAAAATGTTCATAGATTGTTTTCATATTATATTTTCGAGAATGATCAGAAAAAAATTCTTGCTATACCATTTATCCAACATCAGCATAGACGTATATATCTTCTTGCTATCTCTAACTCGTGCAAAGTAAACAGTAACGTCAATCATCATAAAATGTCTCCATTATTAGGTACTTCTTTTGTTTTACTGGTTCCCACATATACTTTCATGGTTGTTTTTCTATTTCCATGGTCGCTTTTACTATCTTTCAGACTTTTTTTCCCATTCCTATTTTCCACATACAGACATTTTTTTGTATTTCCTTGTCCATATCTTCAATTTAACTAAATCAGCTAAACATTCTTTTTATATGTTCCTAACTAGACTTTCTTTGCCATCACATACTTACCAAATATCTGCATTTCTAGTTCTATTGATATCTTTTCCTTTACAGTAATATAATTTCAGTTACAATTAACACACAATTTTATACGAAATAAATGTTCTACGATATTGTTATTCACTACAATACGTACAATACGTATACATATTTGTTATTTCACATCAACTTGTCTTTCTGTGACTTTTTAATAAATCTAAATAAACTAACTCATCTATTTGCTCTATTTTGCATTAATTATATTCACACAACACATTTAATTCAGCCAAATGGGCTAGTAGAAATAAATTAAAAAAATTAATTCACTAATTCAGAAATAAAAAAAAATTATGTTATCAGATTAGAAAAGAAACAAATTAAGGAAATGACATAAATAGGATTTATGAATGGAAGTTCTTTTAAGACGATTTTTAGAGCATATTAATATCTTGTTGATTTTTGGATCAATCTCCAGAATGTAATCTAAGACAATGAGTAGACAAGCTTTTAAATTTTGAATCAGTGGTTAAGAAAACTTAGATAGTGTTGGTCACATAGAGCAATAAAAACAAAACAACCAAAACTGACACTTTTTTGACATTTAATATATTTTAAACCAAAAATAAGTTTTATTTTGACAGTTTATTTCTGTTTGTCTACATGAGAATTAGTACTACCAACTGTAGCGCATGATTTCTTTTCCACTGACAGAAAGCTTTTGCTTATTATGGAGGCCCTCATTTTCCTTCAAATTAAAAAAAGAACTGAGTAAAAGACAGGATAACAAACAGTTTCATCATATATTGTAAAAATAGAAAACATTTTTCTGGTTTTTGGTGGTGATTTTAAAGCTGTTCTTATTTTTTTTTTTCAGACACAGAAAGTATCCTGTTCATTGACTTCAAAGGTAAGAGTGTTTCTATAATGGAAGAGTACTAGGCTGGTCTACTGGAGCAGCTTATTGAAGCATTGAAAGAGAAAAGGTGAGTAAAATTAAAAAAAAGTGTGCTGAACAAGAACTAAGTTGCGATGGTTGTCCTTCACAAGTGCAGTTTTTTCAAATATTGCAACACCCACTTTACAGCCCGGACTTGGCAATCTGTGACTATTATTAATTACCAAAAATGAAATAGGAGCTTCATAGAAATGAATTAAGTGATGATGAAGAGGTCAAGTTTGAAATTTCAGCTTATTTTCAAGATAAACAGAAAACATTTTTTTTGGGGGTATAAATAAATGAATCACCAGGCATTAGAAATGTATTAGGGTTAAGGGAGAATATATTGAAAAGGAAAAATAGCACCTTTTTTTTAATCTCCCTTCCACCGTAAACAATGAACTTTTTGACCTCCCAACGTATTAATAATAATTCATCTTGACTATGTGCTTAAAAGCCGACACGAATTGTTACGTCAATTTACCCATTAACTAAAATTTGCAATGAATATACTTGCAATTACTGTCCGTGGGATAAAGTAGAAAGGGCATTAAACATTAAGTAATACACTTTTAAGTTACATGCCATATTTTTATACTTTCATGATTTCTGACTTGTTAATTGTTAGGCTAATTGAGTCTTAATGATAGAATGGTCTTGATATAAATGAAGATGGTCTTGGTATAATGATTGAATTACTTATCACTAAAAGTACTAATTAAGAAATATATACAATTTAAAAAGAAATCTCTTATATTTTGTTACTTTAATTGATTAATATCTCTTAACACAACATTTACATCTTTTTAACTCCTTGAGAATATTGTTGTTAAAATTAAATTGTGGTATCTGTAACTATATATCATATTTTATCATGTTACATAAACTATAATGACATATCTCTGTAGCGAAGGCAAAAGGAAGACATATAGACTAATATTTGATAAACTTTAAAAAGGTTTGTGTAATCACCTGCTGAGCAGAAGTAGAACTCCTTGCCTCGTTTGTGTCGCTTTGAATTATTGCCAGTTTCAAGAAAACATCTTCAAGGTTGTCCACTTCAAAGCGTCTCAACAAAGTATCAGGTGCATCTTCAGCAAGGAGTTTGCCACCGCGCATAAGTCCTATCTGTTTGAAAAAGGTAGCAACCAGAATAAAATCAATTTGATGTTATGTACTTGTTGAAATATTAGAAAGTTGAAATGTTTATTTGTAAAAGCAAGCATTGCAAAAGTAATTTTAAAAGGTCTATGGCTGTTTAATAAGGCATATTGCCTTTTTGAATATGTTTATTTTATTATTATTTATTTGAGTTATTAAATAAAACTTTTTTTGATGTGAAGGATTTTTTTAAAATATAAACCCTAAATTTTTAGACTGAATCTATGAATATTCTGTACTTTTAGTCAAGGATAATTCTTCCATATGAAAAGGTACAGTAAACATTGTTAGAAAAGTTATTAAAAGTATTTCCTACTTGCATCTTGTGCTATTGAAAATTTGATGAATACAAAAATGTTTTACGGGCAATGCAAATAGTCAACTTAATAGTTGGATCGTATGCACAGTGAATCTATGTGTATTGCATGCCAATGGCAAACTCAAGATAATTAGAAGTGAAAAGAGGCTTAAAATTTGAAAAAAAAAACAATTCAAAATAGTCTAAAGACACAATCTGAAGTCAAAATTTGCAGGTTGAAAGTCTTTTTCTTTTTTTTTTTCTTTTCAAAACTTCTTTTTTTCCAATATTTATCAAATAACAAATTCAATTATATATGAAAATAAAATTTGACAATTCATTTAAAGTAATTTTTTTACGGTCTAGGATCAATTTGACATAAAGTGTAAAAACAAAAATTTTTTACACATATTACTTCTTTATTTCCTATGTTAATTCCATAAAAAGGTGCTGAAGCTCATAAAAGATTATGTCAAGTCAATAGTTTTGATTCCTTAACAAAATGCACGTATCAAAATTGGTTTCAAAAATTTTGTTTTGAGATTTTTTGTTCAACAATGAATAACATTCTGGTCGACCAAGTGACGTTTATGACCAACAGGTTTGTCTATGCAACAGATCTTATGGCCAAAAGCGATCAAGTTCCTATTAACACTACCAACAAGTGTCGAAAGTGAACAACTCTTTAGCCAAGATGAAAGATGACACAATTTAAGTGTAATGTAAGATAATAACGTAATGTAAAATAATAAAACATTCTCCTAAATTTATGCTTATTGTCACTTTGTGTCCATATATATTTGCATCACTTCTCACTTTTGGGTATCAGATTTAATAAATAGCAGAATTATTTATTACCTGTTCTCTCTTGGTCTCGGCCAAGATTAAAAAGCGAGTTCAGTCGGACCTTAATGGTCAAGCAGGTTGAGATTTAGTATAATATAGATACAGGATTGTACAGGCTATTAAAAGCAATGTTCTTTCGAAAATTCAATATTGTGGAAACAAAAAAATATAAAAAAATGTATAGTATAGGAATTTAAAAAAAAGAATACTTACAACGTTGGCTTGTCGTGATTCCTCTATGTAGTGTGTTGTAATTAAAACTGTTGTTGTCCCACTTTTAGTGATTTCTACCAAATGGTTCCAAATACTGAAAGGAGTATTTGAACAATCATTAATTTTTTAAATTGATTACATTGATTTTAACAATAATTAAATTTTTTTAATTCATTATGGTTACTTGAAGAAAAACTAATCTAATTAGCTAAAAAATAACGTCATCGTCGCCGTAGTGTGTTTGATTGATCACAAAGCATATGGCCTTTGATGGCACAGAGCACTGTGAGAATCCAGATTCGATTCCCAATCGCTCTCAAGCAGGGCTGGACCGGTGTTTTCGTTGGCTGTAAAAGATTGCTTTCATACCTATTAATCCGCCATATGTATCAACTGTATACATAATCATATGTATCAACTGTATAATAAGTAAATAATTAAATAAAATAAAAATTTTTCAGATTTTGCTCATATTATGTTATCTAGATGCAATGTTACATGACAAGGAAACAAGTAGAATGGAAGTAAGTTTTGAAGAAATTAGAGGAATGATATATGAAAAATCTCTAAATTCTCTGAAAGATAAACTGAATACTAATTACAATTGCCCGAAAAGTATTTTATATGATGGTTTGGGTTTTTTAAAAATGATTTCGGTACGATAGTTTCAGATTTTACAATATATCTTTTGAAATTACCATTTTCATAAAAATGTTTTGAAATACAAATAGGATTAATTAAAAATAAATTTTAACATTTTAAATTTTCCACAATGTTTGGTACATTTTGTATATATATATTCCGATTTCAACGCAATAATTTCAGTAATTCTATCGCAATATTGCAAGCAAGCAGACGAGCAACTAACTTTAATAATAAAATTTCTATATTTAAGAGAAATCTAAAAATGAAAAGAAGAGAATAAAGCATTAAGACTTGAAGCAAATTCATACCAAACTAAAATATGAAAATAAGGAGTTTGAAAAAGTTATGTCTGATTACGTACAATGAAGGACAAGGTAAAGATGTTTTTTACTTTACTAGAAATAACAAATAGATAATGGGAGAATAAGATTGTTTTAATTTATTTCTGACTCCAGTGGCTTTAGCGATACTTGAAACTGAGATAAAATATGATTTCATGTTATTCATCCAAAAAAATTAATTATGAAACAAACTTGACTTGTCATTCTATTGTGTAGCACCTGTTAGAACATTTGAAATAATCTGAAAGAGTCCCATTTGACAAAAAAAAGATGAACCATCGCTACTTTTATTCAAATCTTCTTGAATTTCTTAGGATCACTGGTTGTGACTGTGGTTTACTTAGAAAAAATAAACATAAAATCTAAATATGAACAATTTTCTCACATACTTAGTGTTTTTATAACTATGAGATAGTAAAAAAAATAAAACATGTAAAGAAAATTTTCAGTAGTGAACAAAACATTTTTCAATTATCCATAAAAGTAGTTTTTCATATTTATCCATTGTGATTGACCAGAGAAAATACATATTCATTTTATATTGTAAAATGAGCAATTGAAATAAAGAAATAAAACTTATTTTGGCACCCAAGCGTTAATGCAAAAATTATATATGGTCAGACAATATTAACATACCAATAAACTTGGGTAAAATGTTACAATAAGCAAGGATTAAAGTACTAATATACGATTACTTTGCCTACTTTTGTCGCAAAACAGGATCCACACCAACTGTAGGTTCATCCAACACCAGAAGTTCTGGATTGTGAAGCAGGGCTGAAGCGAATGAAACTCTCCGCTGTTGTCCACCCGACAAATTCTTTACTGGCCTTAGTATCGGAAAAATATGATTATAGGAATGTATATACATATTCATAACACTCTCCTACATAGACAATTTTACATGTTTTTATGGACATTATCAGCAATGTTTCCAGAATTATCTCTGATAAAATTCAGAAAAAATTATTTTTGGAACATATGACTTGTGAGATTAAAAAAAATTTTTTAATAATTCATTTGAACCTAAAAACTATGCGGATTAATATGTTTTATTAAAACGCAAAATTTCGTGATTCCACACCAAATAGTTTCTAATGAAAACACTTTTGGTAAATAGACAAACATACACATGACTGATCGTTTTCCTTTTAAAATATGGAACCCTACAAATGTTTTAAATTTTCAATTTCCAAATAATGTCTGCTCGTCTGTCTGTCTTGGTCTATTATATCCATGGAATGAATATGACATAAGGTCATATTTCATTTCAATTTTCGTTCAGTTCATTTTAATGTAGTGTTTTTTTTTAAATATCGATTTTAACATTTTTTTTTCATACATCTTAAATGTTTCCACCTGTTAAATCAAATCCAATAAATGGAGTAATGTTTAAATATACACAAAACTTTGTGCATTTTCTGTGTCCATATCTTCAAAGTATATACAAACGAATTTTTTATTGTGATATTAAATTGTCTTATTATTGGGGATTCACGATAACAGTAGGTTTCAAAAACAATTTTTTGTGATATGGTAACACTTATTATATGCAAACTGTGTTATAAATAAATCAACTGTTATTATATGCACTGTACTGTGCTTTGAATAAATCAACCTCCGTGTTTCGTTAATATTGTCTGTATTTAAAACGTAATTATATCCTACAGAATTGTTTAGTAGAAAATAATTACAGAAATTAATTGTTTTTTTAAAAGCTGATCCAAACATTTTTTTTAATAAATACCATTCCAATTTTTTAAAAATTGGAGGGAACACATGATCATGGTTCACCTTTATCCCATATTTGAGTTATCGATAAAATGATAGGTAAGTGAACATAGGTACATGGGAATACATCTTAAACTTTATATTTCCGTTATTTGTTTAAATCTCTGTAATACATTAAACTATATAAATCAGTATTTACTATGATACATTAAACTATATAAATCAGTATTTACTATGATACATTAAACTATATAAATTATTATTTAATATATATTATTACCGTCGACTGGAAAGGTGCTCTATTTTCGTAACCGTTACAATGCGTAACTAAGCTTAAAGCGCTTTGTATATTGAATTTTGTATTCGACTAGAAAAGTGCTGTATTTTCGTAACCGTTACAAAGAGTAACTTAAGTTTAAAGAGCTTTGAATATAGTATTGCATATTCGACTGGAAAAGTGCTGTATTTTCGTAACCGTTACAATGAGTAACTTAACTTTAAACAGTTTTGTATATAGTATTGTATATTCAACTAGAAAAGTGCTGTATTTTCGTAACCGTTACAATGAGTAACTTAAGTTTAAAGAGCTTTGTATATAGTATTGTATATTCAACTAAAAACGTGCTGTATTTTCGTAACCGTTACAACGAGTAACTTAAGTTTAAAGAGCTTTGTATATAGTATTGCATATTCGACTGGAAAAGTGCTGTATTTTCGTAACCGTTACAATGCATAACTAAGTTTAAAGAGCTTTGTATATAGTATTGAATATTCGACTGAAAAAGTGCTATATTTTCATAACCGTTACAATGATTAACTTAAGTTTAAAGAGCATTGTTTGTATTTGTACCTTAAGACCTATTGTTTAGATAAAAAAATATCTCATATGACATTTTATTTTGAAACCCTATAAGATATCATACTGCGGTTTTCTGTTTGACGGAAAATTAGTACTATCATTTAATTGTATATTTAATTCATCATTTCTTTTCATCAACACGAGGGTGAAATGAAAGTTTTCATCTTGTTTGTTCCTCACATTGTATTGAAATTTGAACCGCATGTAGAAACTAAAAATGAAATTGAATGGCATTGAAAGTACCGATTAAGACTGGGTAAATCCAGTAGATTAGCAAGGAACGCCAGCCGCACCTTAACCTGATCTGTCGTCATTCCTCCAATCCATCCGAAATACATCATCGTCTCTCGAATGTCGAATCCACCATACAGTGCAAGATCCTGTAAAACATGTTTTTTATTACTTTTATAAACTTACTGTGTATAATTGATGTAAACATTTTTTTTTCAATTATTACTTGCTTTTCTTGTTACCTATGAATAACTTTAAAAAACAACTGATAATTGAACAAAAAAACAATTTATGGAGAAAAAATTAACCCAGATTGAGACGGACCCCAAAATAAAAAGCATTATAGAGGATACATATGGCAAGGTATTATAAATAATAATCGTAAACCATAGAGGACTCTACAATTGATGTAATCAATTGATGGACTCTACAATTGATGAAAAACTTGAGAGCAAAAAGTATGGTGAATGCTGACATAGAGTGCCATCCAAATGCAATGGAAACATTTTCAATTCACATCGTGACATCTCCAGCTTATGCTGCGAATTGGAATGGTTAAAGAGAGCCTAGTCATAATAAGTTGCAACCTGTTTGGCACTGTCAGTATTTTTGAGCCACAGTTGAGATCAAGCGTGTTTTTCAAGTCGTGGATTAAGGATATCGAAAAAGGTATTAACATGCAATTTTGTTTGAAACTGCAAAAAGTGCTACAGAAACACATAATGATCATACTACTACTCAAAAGTAGTTTTTGAAATTTTACCGATTATTTACAGTACTACATAAACAATCATTAACCCTCAATTACTCGCGTGTGGTTTATTTTATCCCACTGCGTTTTCGAAGCTTTATACTCTGCCATTTTTTAATTTAAAGTAACGGCACGGCGTACCCAGTAGCTGCCTAAATAGCTACCCCCGCTTCGTGCATCGCTGTGCACCGCCTGGTTGCGTCAGGAGATCGCGTCTGGAGTTTATATTGCCCCACGCGAGTGTTAGTGCGACTTTTTTTGACAAGTGAGTGACACCTTGACACCTTGTGTTTTTTTGTTCTTTGACACCTTATGTTTTTTGTAATTGGTAACAATGGTTCGATACATTGTGTTTTTTTCTTATCCTTAATTTTATTTTTTTTAGGTTAAAAATATGATAATCGGACCTCAGCGGCTATCTAACCACCAAATTGCTCAAAATTTATTAGAAGAGGACGTAGACGGCATTATAGACTGTTCCGACGAAGACGAAGTTGAGGCAGAAGTGATTCAAAGGGGACTCTGAATGGAGTAGTGATGATATTGAGCCGCTGTCTAGTAATGTAAGAGAATGTTATAAATTTTATATATCAAAAAATAAAAGCACAAAGTGGGCAAAAGAATCGGATGTCGCATACCAGCATCCAATTTCGTAGTCATTATATTATGAGGGAAACATCCGGGCCTAAGGGAACAGCCAGAGCAATTAGTACAATATCAGATACGTTCTTTTGTATGTATTCAAAAGATAATATAAACGTAGTATTACATCACACCTAGGATTAAGGGGGCAAGATTGTAAGATACTAGAATATGAAGAATATTAGAATATGTATGAGAATATATATAATAAAATATAAAATGCCAGAATATGAAGGTTTACTTAGGTTTGCTTTACATGTCTGGTGTATTTCGTTCTTTTCACTTAAATTTCAAGGATCTATGGACTACGGAAGGAACAAATATCGATTACTTTCAAACTACAATGACATTCAACAGATTTTTTTATAGCTAGATGTATTCGTTTCAAAGATAAAAATACTAGAATAGAAAGACAACTGACAGATAAATTGGGAGCAGTAAGGGAATTCACTTATATGATGAATAATACTTTCAACTCAAATTATTCTGAGTCTGAAATTGTCACCCTGCATTTCGAGGTAGGTTTTCTGGTATTGTTTATATGCATAATAAGACCAGTTCGGAAACATCTAATGAAATTCGAAATTTATGCTGGAGTACAACCGGAAAGTCCGTATCAAATGGCTAATGATACAGTGAGTCTGGTGAAGTGGATGATCGAACCCATCTCGGGTACTGGACGAAATATCACGACGGGCAAATAGAATTCCTCTTGCAAATACGCTTTAGAAAGATGACCAGCTCACTATGATTGGAATTATTCGTAAGAACAAGCCAGAAATTCCACTTAGCTTTCCGCCTAAACAAACAGGGGTTGAGCAATCGAGGTTATTCAAGAATACGTAACTTTTTGCTCTTATGTTCCAAAAAAATCCAAGGCTGTAGTGCTAATTTCGTCTATGCATCATGACGATGCTGTGGTCGAAAGTGAAAAGAATAAACCTGATATTATTTTGTATAATAACCGTACAAAATGTGGGGTAGATATTAACGACCAAATGTGTGCTAACTATAACATCGGAAGGCACACATAAAGATGACCAATGGTTATATTTTATCACTTTATCAACGTTGCTAGTAACAATGCCTGTGTCATTTATAAAAACAAAATTGACCACAAAGTATCAAGAAGGGAGTTTCTTAAACACCTTGCTCTTAATTTGATAAAAGCACACCAACAAACTTGATCTACAATACCACAACTACCTCGGGCTATACAAAAATGTCTCAAGAGAAATGCTGATCTTCAAGATGTTGGCTCCACGTCCAGAGGCGGTCCATCTACCAAATATAAAAGATGTCATATTTGCCCAAGGTCGAAATACGCTTTGTGTGCGCTAAATGCCAACAGCATATCTGTTATGATTACTCCATCATGATGTGATAAATACACTAATTAAAAAGTTCCTAAATATACCGATTTATCTCTTTACTAGTTTAACAAATATGTTGATTATGGAGACTCTCACATTTAGTACAACGTTAATACTGTCTATTTTTTATAATAAATGTAATACAAATTTATTAAGAGTGTTTATCTTATTTTACCTTTAAAATTGGAGTTAATATATACCCCACGTTTGTTACATTTAGTACAACGTTAATACTGTCAATTTTTTATAATAAATGTAATACAAATTTATTAAGAGTGCTTTTCTTATTTTACCTTTAAAATTGGAGTAATATATACCCCACGTTTGTTACATTTAGTACAACGTTAATACCGTCAATTTTTTATAATAAATATAATACAAATTTGTTAAGAGTGTTTTTATTTTACCTTTAAAATTGGAGTAATATATACCCCACGTTTGTTACATTTAGTACAACGTTAATACTGTCAATTTTTTATAAAAAATATAATACAAATTTATTAAGAGTGTTTTTATTTTACCTTTAAAATTGGAGTTATATATACCCTACGCGAGCATAAGTGTAACTTTGTTGACGCGAATAATTAAGGGTTAATAAAACAGTTAAACCATACACTAAATCAAATTCAACAAAAATGTCACTAATTATAAATCATTAGTTATTAAGCAATTCCATAATTGCGCTAGTAATGGGCCCAATAGAATAGAAAAAAACATCAAGATTGGGCACCTCTGGCATTACCACGTTAACAAATGTAAGTTTGAGAAAAAGAGGTGAGCGCTGCAGGATGTCCATACGTACTCGCTGCAAATAAAATGAACTATGGCTCAACACGCAACAGTTACGAGAATAAGAAGTTACCAAATCTAAGATGGAAGGTTTATTAACATAATTATTTGATAATTGAAAAAAAATGCATGATCTAAAGCAATTCTCATCAGGGTTGCAGTGAATACATCGACCAGGCCCATCATAAAATCTAAAGGAAAGAAATGAGGACAGTACCCGTAAATTTTCCTATATTTTTATATACGAAATTTCGTTTATTTTTATATACGATATTAAACTTTTTTAATATACAGTCCAAAATGAGTATATACTACTTCATAAATTATAAATTACTTATTATTATTATTATTTATTTAATATGCAGCCTTAAATGAGTATATACTACTTCATAAATTATAAATTACTTATTATTTTTTTTTTTAATGTGCAGTCCAAAATGAGTATTTACTACTTCATAAATTATAAATTACTTATTATTATTATTATTATTTATTTAATATGCAGTCCTAAATGAGTATATACTACTTCATAAATTATAAATTACTTATTATTGTAATTTTTTTAATGTGCAGTCCAAAATGAGTATTTACTACTTCATAAATTATAAATTACTTATTATTTTTTTTTTAATGTGCAGTCCAAAATGAGTATATACTACTTCATAAATTATAAATTACTTATTATTTATTTAATATACAGTCCAAAATGAGTATATACTACTTCATAAATTATAAATTACTTATTATTATTATTTATTTAATATAAAGTCCAAAATGAATGAAAAAGTTCTTTTGCATTTGTTTTTATTTTATAAAAAAATATTTCCTTCTCAACGGAATCTTTTAAAAATCTAACTATAACAACAAAATAATAAGTAATTATTAAAAAAGGCAATAGAAAGAAACTTTTAAAAATGAGAAACAAACAAGAAAGGCAAGAATATAATGAATTATTGCAAAAAAAAGAAAAACCAACCGACGCATTTTTAAAAAAAATATTCCGAATAAAGAAAAGAAAGAAAAAAATTGTTTTATTAAAACAAAAATTGTTTTACTCATTTGTTATTGCTTTTCCTATTTAGAACAAATTAGGAAAAAAGTTCAAGCCAACATTGCCTATGGTCAACTTGTGATATTTATTTTGAAAAAGGGTTTTTTTGCTTATTTTCAAAGTTTTATTTACCTGGAAGTAGTTAATACTAATAGTAGGTACATTAAATGTATTAAAGTGATTTTGTTATAAAATTGGATTTTTAAAATTTTCGAACCTAAAATATTTTTAATTCGGAATAATGGAAGGAATCTACCTTCCAAAAAAAATGTGTGTGTATGTGTGTGTGTGTGAGTATACATATATGAGTACGTGGGTATTATAAGGATACTTCTATAGTAAAATTTATTAATGTAAATGACAATGAATTTGTTAAAAAACAGATGCGAATACGTATCAAGTGTTATTCAGAAAGCCCCTAATATTTGTACAAATGTTTGCACTCAATCGACAAAATAATTTAGTGACCCAATCATCTGAGTCACCGTTATGTATGGCTCCCAATACTTTAAGATCAACCGTCGTGAAATATGATGGTTCTTCGAACACAGATCCATTGGGTAGATAGATTAAATCAGTGCTGCAACCATCCAGGTATGATTTGCACAGAGATGAGACTTCAAACAATATAGAATTATGATTATATTTACAACTAATCAAAACTAATATTTTATAGTTTGGTAATAATCCTATTTTTTCGTTATTTTCGGTAATGTTGTTTGTTTCTCGTTCACTCACATGAAGAAGTGAAAGTAGTGTTTACCTTTCCGTGCTTATAGGCAAATACGGGTAGGGTTGAGTGTGACAGCATGAGTAGGGAAAATGACCGTTATTGTCAATAAATCAATAAAATACATTTTAGTTAAACAGTAATTTAGTTCCAAAAATTGATATTTACATAAATTACTTTCCTCTATTGCCTTTTGACACTTTTTTAGTTTAATTTGTACAGTATCTTATCACACAGGCTGGCATTTTTTAATATCTGCACAAATCGCTAAAACTAGTAGACGCGTCGAACGCTCGTGAACGACTAACGCAACTACGGTCACTGGACCGCAATTCGGTTGACCACAGACAGAGTAAGTATGGCGTCTCTATACAAATAATACCTTAATGGTCGTAACTAGTTCAACTTATATCCTATGCGACCTCTCTTTGTTACGTTTTTCAAGAATTATTTCAGAGATTACTGGATTCTTTGCCCTGTGCCATATTCCTGTTGTCATACTTAACAAATAAACTACAATATATTAACTAACTCTCTCTCTTCAATTATAACTTCTCCCAGATGCGAAAAAGAGATAAAGCGAATATCAGTTATTCTGCGAATACGTTGGTTGGTTGACATATTAGATATGGAGCATATTAGATAAAAATATTAGATACTCAAAATTTCTAAGTGGCGCCAACCAAACGTGTTCATTGTTAGTTAGTCAACTTTGGTAAATATATGAAAACAATTTTTAATATCGATATGAAAACTATATATCGGTTTCGTAACCTTTTATGTTTAAAATCGATAATTCCTATGTCTATCTTAAGCGGGAAGAGTGACGACACCACAAAAAAGTATGGACGTCCCGCGATAATCAGGACATATGGCAATACTAGCCACAACGCCGCTCATACTGTCCTTATACTGTATAAAACATATTTATTTATAATTTATCTAGTACAAACCATGAATTATAAAGAAAAGATAAATAACGATAAAAAGATGTAAGGTGTCTTTTTGAAATTATATTTTCATGACAGTCGCTGGTTTTGCAATAGAACATCATTGATTTAGAAAGGACCGCTGCTACTATGAAAATTTAGTTCTAGAAATAATAAGTTTAGAATACTACATTTCATGTTTGAAAAGTTGGAGCGATCTGCTGTAAGAAAGGCTTCCGACTGACAGGCAAATTCCAATCAAGGAACATAAATTTCCTTGTGATAAGTAGAAAATTAAGAGCAGTAGAATTTTTGATCACAACTGTTTTTAATTACAAATTATTTGTTTTTTTATTTGTGACAACCTATAATACTTAGGATATTTTTATGGATTTCCTCTATAATGAGCATATAAGTAAACATATAATAAAAAACTATAGATTTCGCAGTTCAATTACGCGAGTGATTTTTTTTGTATTTTTGAAATTATTTGATAGAACTGCTCTACCTTTTATCACGAGTACCTCCATAGTTTATCCAAATTCCTACAAATAAAACGAAAATAATGAGCACCTTCATAATCTATCCAAATTCCTACAAAAAAAAACAAAAATAATGAGCACCTCCATAATCTATCCAAATTCACATAAACTAAACGAAAATAATAAGCACCTCCATAATCTATCTAAATTCACATAAACAAAACGAAAATAATGTTAACATAAAAGCAAAGCCGATATTTTATTTATAGAACAATAATACTTTTTAAAATTGCAAAAGCAAGAAAGAATATTCTTAACTAAAGCCAAAGTCATTATAATATTATTCAAAATTAAGATTCGCACCCACAATTCTGAAATAAAAAAAAAAAGTGAAGGTGTCCGCTCGAAACATATGTCTTCACGTGTGGTGTACACGTTACTCACTCGCTAATGTGCCCTCCCACCTCACCATATACGCGGCACGTACATTGTGAGGTGGAGGCTGCCCCGCTCTTCTGTAGATTTGTGCGCGACCGACCGACTAATCATATAAAATCATATATATATAATAGATCCCACATGCCCACGCAGAGGTTCTCAACAGGTTATTTATTATTCATTTGTTCTTTTATTTATCATTTTTATCTTTCTAGCTTATAATAAATACCTACATTGTTATGTTTTGTAATCCTTTACACAAGCTATTGACGCTAATATCAAGTCAATAAGTTTTGCAATGTATATTTTTTTCGTATTACAAATTTTAATACTACGAGTATCATTTTGATTTTATTGTAGCCTATATCAATCGAAATAATAAACCGATTTTAAAGGTGGCTCGTTTATTAATATCTGTTGAGGCATTTCTTCTCTACAAGGTGATGAACCATCTCGCATCATCGAAATGTTTAAACTTATATGAATCCTAAATACGTATTACTCCTTTTTTGCAAAGTAGTTTAAAGAAAGTGTTATTTATACATATAAATAAAATTGTTAGGTCTGTCTGTTATTATAAAATCATCACCTGCTTTAAGGCTGGCTGCGTTGCCTACAGTATACCTAAACATGAAAAACCTCATTTACCTGAGAATATTTGGATGCGAAAGCAATGATTTATTTCCCAAAAAAGAAGAAAAGGCAATGGGATCCGAGAGCAAGGAAAGCAAACTTCGTCAGATACTGTGAAAACACATAAGGGTACCGATTTGTACAATCCAATTAGAAGACGGAAATAAAGAGCAGAGATGCGGTGTTCTTGGAATCTACCTTAAAAATAAATTATGTTTCGTTATATCTAACATAGTCAAAGCGCGAGTCGAGTACATCTCGTACAACGGAGAGCTTCCAAATCACATCAATAGTAACAGGCACAGCCACAGACCGCGAGTCTGATGAAGAAGATAGATCTCAGAACAAGTCCTCATCCAGTAGGAACTTATATCCACCAAACATAAGAACTAAGAGTTTGTAGAGAAAATATGTCTGCCTTTTTGTCCACTTATCAAAGCATGTCATATCTATTCATAAAGGATTAAACGGGGCACAATCCACAATGATTTCACCTTGATGTCACAAAATGAGACAAAAAAATCTCCGCCACGCGAAAAGCGATTTGCGGTAAGCTCTAAAAGCACACGGAGAGCGAATAAAACAAAATATCCGGGGGGAGGGCAAGGGTGCGCAAATTGGTCTACGTAGAATTTAAATTAAGCCTTTCGATTATCAGTAATATAAGGACATAGGGTAACGCATTAAAACAGGGCATCAGTAATTTTATTGATAACATTTTCTCATCAGTCGTTCAGTGTTTTTGGTTTGATGAACGAAAGTGTAGTTATGGAGAACGAAAATGTAGTGTTTCACATTTTAATTTCATAATTAAAACAAGGCATCAGTAATTTTATTGCTTAAATTTTTTCATCAGTCGTTCCGTATTTTTGGTTTGATGAACGAAAGTGTAGCAATGTAGAACGAAACTGTAGTGTTTCTCATTTGCAACAGGGTTGCTAGTTATATGTCACGATCCCTTTAAGGGGTTCAAGGAGAGGTCATTAGCTACCGAATGACTCCTAAGTACGTTATATCAAAATGGAATAACGTACTTAGGAGTCATTCGGTAGCTAATGACCTCTCCTTGAACCCCTTAAAGGGATCGTGACATATAACTAGCAACCCTGTTGCAAATGAGAAACACTACAGTTTCGTTCTACATTGCTACACTTTCGTTCATCAAACCAAAAATACGGAACGACTGATGAAAGAATTTTTTGCAGAAATAAATCATTTTTGTTCGAGTATTTGATAAAAATTATAAAATTTGCTGACTTACGAAGCTCTTATTAAAAAAATTGTACAGATTCTTTAAATGTAATTAAAGTTTATTACGTATCAGAATGCGTACAAACCAGAAAATAAAAGTAAATATCAAAAAATTCCATTCTTTCTTTTATTAATTTTTAAAAATATCTAACTAGATTTTCTCAAAAATGTATAAAAAAACAAATATCTCGATAACGGTATTTGGCATAATGCAATCAAGGGTCACTTGGTTGCTAATGACCTCTCCTAAAATCCTTTAAAGGGATTGACTAGAAACATTCGTATTGTAACTTAGAACCTGTAACATACATATATATATATATATATATATATATATATATATATATATATATATATTTAAACATTGGTTAGCTGTCTGGTTGACAGTGAACTTAAATTTTAAGTTCTAATACCATTTATTTTTGACTTACCCTTCGTTCGACCTTTTTCTCCCAATATCAAGGAAGTAATGGAGAAGCAATAAAACGTACTCACCTGTGGCATATAACCCAAACGCGAACCTGGTACCCCGCTGTTCCTTGTGCACGGCTGCCCACCCAAAGCGCAGATTTCTCCGCGATCCAATTTCCGAGTGCCAACAACGCAAGATAGTAGCGTAGTTTTACCACAACCAGACGCACCGAGCAATCCATAGCTGTGGTGGGTTGGAAATAGGAACATTTAAATGATATCATTGTTACTGGACTTTTACTCCGTTCATCAAAACAAATAGAGAGTTTTCAGCAGATATTTAAAAATTTAAAAAAAACTCAAATTATATCAAAGACAGCAATATATCTGATATAGTTTAAACTTGGAGAGCGATAGGCGTCGACACTATACTTTTACTCCATTCATCAAAGCAAATAGAGAGTTTCCTACACTTTTACTCCATTCATCAAAGCAAATAGAGACTTTACTACACTATTACTCCATTCATCAAAGCAAATAGAGAGTTTTCCGCAGATATTTACTTAAAATTACTTTTATTCGTGCTTATATACAAACTGTTATACACTTTTATAAATAATTGTTATGCATAGCTCTTTATGATTTATCGAATTTTCTTCATAATTTTTCGACTCAAATTATATCAAAGAGAACTAAATATCTGAGTTAGTTTAAACTTGGAGAGCGATAGGCGTCGATATTTGGTACATGAATTCGAATATAGAATTACGAATATCGCATGTGTTTTTACATAAAGTTTAAAGACGAGTTAACACAAATAAATGCGTTTCAATTAAATAGATACTTTTAGTTACGTACGGTTTATTCTGATACTAAATATTTGGTATCAGGAAGCTCACGAATAAATCAGGTCTTAATAATTGAGACGGTGTTGGAAAATTGAAAAAAAACTATTCACTATAATTTTTACTGGACAGTATTTGTAATAGTCCAGTCAAATAAAGATTAACCTCTAACCTCGGAATGAAAGGAAGGAAGCTGAAAATTTACTTGGACTTTTATATTGAATATATTTGGCGTTAATTTTGTAGAAACTCATTATTCACAATTAAATGAATCTACGTGATGTAGTATTATTTCTACTTTCTTTAAGTTCTTCACCACGACCTAGGTTTCGTTGTATTACATCATCTTCAGGTGGGCTATTAGCAAAGATTAACTCTTAAGAATATCCAACAGCATTTATATATTACAAAAACAATAGCAAAAGTCGGGTTCGTGTGGGTTTTCCCACACCTTACGTTAGTGAGTTTATTGTAGGGGAGCGGTATAGGTTTTATTATACTTTCGAAAGTTATACAATACGCAAGTATTTTAGTGAGGGTACTAAATTAAATTGATGTTATTCTATGAGGTTATACAATGCAAATGTTCCATTGTATGTCATAAAAACAAACTTAAATGTAACGACTGTAATAGTGTATATATAGGTCAAACAGGAAGATATTTTTACTACCAGATACAAAGAACACATTACCAGCTGGCGAAATAACAAACCAGACACATCTCACTTTGCTAAACATCTCATTGAAAATAATCGTCATCCTCATACCAATAATGCCCCCTATATATTACAAATAAATACAAAAAGCAATAAACTTAATATCCTAGAAACAGAAATAAACAGATATAAAAAGACACCAACGTTAAAATATTAAATGAACAACTAAATATAATATCATCATCCATATTTAATATCTTTTAGACATAATATAGTTAGAAAACATAGATACTGCAGTACACTTTAAATTTTTTCAGTCCAGCTATACATCTAAATATAAAAAAATAAATAAAGAAATGAAAATATTAAAAAACGGGAGATATGTATAATTAGTGGTATAACCTTGTTCTAACTTTCAGATACCCTTGCTACTGTGATCAATTTGATTTATTACCCTCACTAAAATACTTGTATATCGCATAACTTTCAGAAGTATAATAAATCCTACACCGTTCCGTACAATAAACTTACTAACGTAAGCAGTGGGAAAACTCACACAAACCCGATTTCCGCTATTGTTTTTTGTAATTTATAAATGCTGTTGGATGTTCCAAGAATTAATCTTTGCTAATAGTCCACCTGAAGATGTAATACAACGAAACTTAGGTCGTGGTAAAGAAATTAAAGAAAGTAGAAATAATCTACATCACGCAGTTTCATTTAATTGTGGATGGACTTTTATTTTGTCGTTCTAAAATTTTCTGAAAAGTCTCAATCGATATCGCGTCGGTTAGAAAAGATATCAAAGTTCAAAGGTAACGAAAATGTTTTTTTTTCAAATATTTTGTTTCCTAAGTCATCATAGATTTTAACAAAAATTATAGACTATAAAATTCTCTACAAGTTGAATTAAATGTATTTTTTTCTGTACGATTGACCGTTTTCGAAATATAGCGGTAGAGTCGGAATCACACATCCGTTTATTGGATAACGCTACGTAGATTGCTGAGTCAGATTCATAGTATACTTTACAAAGTTAATTATGTAATAAAATATGATTTATATAACTAATAAAGTGAAAAAATTGCTCGTTTTTTAAATATTAAATTGTAAGTTATTGAAATGAAACAATTTAAATGGATGGTTAGTAATTGTGGGATGTATTTTCTAGACAATAGAGACTTCATGCATCTTACATATTGAATTTATCTATCATTTAAATTATTTATAAATATTTCTTCTTATAAATAAGCAATTTTTTTTCTTATAATATTTATTGTACGATCTTCGCAATATCTAAAATTATGTTAGCTTTATTTTATTAAAAATACAAATATTATAAAACATATTGGCAAGTTGTTTTTGGTGTGACTGTTAACGATAATTTGGGATATTTATAGATTTTGCGTATGGGATAAATTTTGACTACCGCAATTCAACTTTTATAATTCTAAGTATTTATATTTTTGTAGACAAAATCATCGACATTATAATTAAAAATAATTACTTTCTTTTTCAGAATTATCGAAAAGAAATTGAAAATATCAATCACATGCTATAGAAATTTAAAGATTCCTGTCAATGTGCTTAACGATAGAAGGCTGTGGAATAAGTTAGACCTTTATATCCTGAATGAGCCGTTATTTCACACATTCAAGGGTAAAGACAACTTTCATGACTAGCCTATCTACACATCGTCTACTCCCTGGATTTTCCTCCTAAATCTTGATCCTATCTTTATTGTTGCCAATGCATGTTTTTTTTAATTACACATTGTCTGTTTTTTGTTAACTTGCTATTTTATTTCTTATTGTTTTAACTAGTTTTAACTAGTTTTATGGCGTTCACAATCTCTTGCAGTCTTCTACAAAACAATAAATTTTTACTTGACGCTTTGGTTCACTGGAAGAGGTTTAGTTCCCGGCCGCTAATCGAGCGGGACTGGACTGGTGTTCTCTAAAATAATCTCTTATAGCCAATCGGCTATTTTCGTAGCAATAAGTCCGTCATATGTATCAGCAGTATAAATTAAAGTTGGATCGACTGAGTAGTATTTTAGTCACATATGGTTACCGAGTTCTGGTGATGTAGTCGAAATGTAGCGACAGTAACTTTTCAATGATGAGAAATAGACGCACTGTATGATAGTTCTATTGACTTAACTCGAAGGATTTTATGATCACAAGTAGCGACTCATGAAGAAGCTGGGAATTATGAACGCGAATTTATGAATAAATAATTAAATATGTGATTTATTATTCAGAGACAAATATTTTTGTATTTCTCATAACAAGCTGTTTCGAATAATATTCCACATGATACGTAAAATTAAACAAAGTTGTTTGATCTGTATTTACATGCATGAAACGTATATGAGCTATGATAATAGGATGTAATATTATTCCAAATTTTATGTTACTAGGTCACGTGGTTTCTAAGTAAATCGACTGGGAATATAGAAAAAGGTTAAAAGGTACTTTGTAATTTTCACAGGCTTGAAAACCTGGTCCATATTAAAAAAAATATGACTCTGGAATCATAGCTATATTTTTCCTACAACCTTTGTGTGGTTGTAGGAAAAATATAGCTACCCACATTTTTTCACAATTTTAGGTTTTGTAACATTTTAAAATTTATTTTTTTGGTAACTAAAAGTTTCCCAGAAAAAAGATATTTTTTGGTAATTAAAAATTTATCGGAAATGAGGGGAATGGACATATTTTTATGAGAAATTTTCAATATTTCTCTGAACATATATAAAATCTAAAATTACGAATATTTTTAAGACCCTAAAAACTAGCAGAACTAACTCTCACAAATGATATTTCGTACTATATAGGTATTAAAAAAATTAATTCAGTACCTAATTTGCTCTTCGTAAAATATTCAAAAGAATATTTTTGAGTTTTAACTTTTGAGATATTTGAGAGTTAATACGTTTTATTACTCAAGTTGCTACCTCAAACGGTGACGGACGAATGTACAAACACTTAAGGTAATCTTGTAAGGGTTCCTTTTTCTTCTTTTGAGCTAAGCAACTCTAAAGATGCTCTTTTTAATGAACTTTCTTAACTGGACGAGTTAAGAAAGTTCATTAAAATATTTAATGAAAGCATCCAAAATATGTAATATATAATAAACTTTTTTAAACTTTCGCGATTCGAACACATATTTTATTTGATTTGAATTTCTTCCCGTGACCACAGGCTGTGCAACCAGTCTGAAACGACGGGACATAGTGAGTACTTAGTTTATAATATCTAGGTTTACTCATTAAATGTATAATTTCCGCGAAAAAACCCGATTCAAATCAAATAAAATATATAATAAGTTTATTAAAATATTTAATGAAATCATTTAAGGTATTGAATAAAATAGCAAAGTTTAAAAAAATAGTGTTTGACTTAACTTAAGAAGCATCATTTCAATCGAACATAAAAAAAGTTTAAAAAATTAGCAATGTAACTGCATTGGGAAGAGATATTTTTGTATTAATTCTCATAAAAAGTAAAATGGATCGCTTATAAAATAGTGGATAATGTATTAGCTTCTCCAAATTGCAATACGTAAAAAATTAATCTGCTCGAATTTTCTCCTACCTATCTTTAACTATTCCAAGCGCAGTCCACAATTATCCTAATAGCAATTAGCAATTACGAATAATAAAATTTTTGTTTGCGGAAAAAAGATACTTTTCACTTAATTCATTTTGTGTTGCTTATAACATTCGAAATGAAAAACCCAAGGGTAATCGTTTCTCATTAAAAACAGCTTAATGTTCATAGCGCTTGTTTTACTCGTTATTTCCCTTAAAGGTTCGAAACTTTCTCACAATCCTCGAACACAGTAATTTTGAAAATGAAAATACTCACATTGTACCCTTGGTTACTGTCATATCGAAACCTCTCAGTATGATATTGGTAGAGCCATATCGCTTGTGGGCGTCACGCACGCAGACAACTGATGAATTCTGGTTTGCGGAGCCCGAAATCATTGTGGATATTATACCCGGACTTCAGTCAAACCTGAAAATCAAAGCAGCGCCCGAAGGTTAGGTTTTGAGAATTACTATCTCTCTCTTTCTCTCTCTCTCTCTCTCTCAACATTAGATTATGTGATTGATCTGCGTTATAGGACATAAATAAAAAATTAAAGACATGCAAAAAGCATAATAAAAAAGGTTGTGCAGAGATCCACATATTTGTAGGGATTTTTCTCATTATTAAACAGTTTGTACCTTTTTATAGTGTACTTTATAAAAAAATCTATCGACTTGAAATCAATATAGTGTTAAACAGATAATTATAAAAGCCGTCATCTCAATTCTCTCAAAACTTCCTCAAAAAGATTGTTAGCTCATGCGGTAGCCACAGAAAATATTTCTACTGTTTCCTCAAAATATGACATTTATTTTCCATTGAAGTGGGAGAGCATGGGTGTTGCTTTGCTAGATAACGTGAACTTGATTTTGAATCTGTCTCAATAAGGATGTTTAATTAATTTAAATTTAATATGAGAGGTCATCCTCGATGAGGATTATGGAAAGGTCAACAATTCCTTCTTGAATATTTGAAACCAATGCTGCGTCATAGGAGAGTACACCCCGTAGTTGTGCATACATTGCACGTTGCTTTGCTCGCTTTGCGATCAAAACGAAATTCATAAAGCCTAAGATTTTTCTCCTAAGATTTCCATATTAATAATTTTGATGTTTAGTTATCGGGTCAGTATACTTTATTATTATGCCAAGCTTCACGTTTCTGCGTCAAGTGTTTGGTCATAGGGTCAGTTTATTACTTTTCATGTTTCTACGTCAAGTGTTTGCATATCGGGTCAGTTTATTACTATTCACGTTTCTACGTCAAGTGTTTGGTTATCGGGTCAGTTTATTACTATTCACTTTTTTACGTCAAGTGTTTAGTTATCGGGTCAGTTTATTACTACACATATTTCTACGTCAAGTGTTTGGTTATCGGGTTAGTTTCGTACTATTCACGTTTCTACGTCAAGTGTTTGGTTATTGGATCAATTTATTACCATTCACGTTTCTACGTCAAGTGATTTCTGAGCAAAACGACTGGGACAAACAGACAAACGAGCCTGTGAGTGATCTTATAAAAGTTTCGTTTTTCCTTTTGAGGTACAGAACCCTAATGATTCTCAGTTTGATTATGGAACTCTGAAAATGGTCCATATCCTTACCACGAGAAAATTAAACATTGTTTACATTCTTTTTGTAAATTTGAACAATAGTGATGATGCAAGGTTTATTGAAGTAAATCTTTTGTAACTGCGTCAGCTGAAAATTATCTTGTGAAAAATTCGAGTTAATACAAAACCGCCCCTGCTCCGGCACTGACAAAGTGGTAGAATGAACAAACGCAGAGGTTATCTTCATTATATTCTTACGTTCCAGCTAAAACAGGTAATGGTTTGACAGTATATTCGTGACGTGGCGTCTTTTATTATTCACTTTTCACTGTTTGTAGGACTGGTCAAATATTATTTCTGTATTATTTTTTCATTTCTCATTTGTCATCCTCCACTGAGGTCACTTGTCGACGCTCGAAATTGTTTCATTTTCGACGCATTTGTTTCATCTTCGGAAAGTAAACAATTCGAAACTGTATAAACAATGTTAACAGTAGCAAATAAATTTTACTTCGTCTACGTATGGAATACATCTACGCATTTTTAAAAATTAAACTTCCATATCCAGGACAGTGCTCTGTACCGATTCAACCAGCATGATGAAATGTAATATGTATATTACATGGCTTAGTTTTTTGCCATTATTATTTTTACATTACAATGACGTTTCATTTAATTATAATGACGTTTCGTTTAATTAGAATGACGTTTCGTTTAGTTACAATGACGTTTTCTTTCATTACAATGATGCTTCGTTAAAAATGAACGGTTTTTTGAAAATGGAATAAAGTTTTGTACGCTTTATTCCATTTTCAAAAAACCATTGTAAACGCCGACATTATATTTCCGTTTAACGTAAATAATTAACATAAGCATGGGCTATAGATCTATAACAAAAAATTGAAAAAAAATAATTGATACCAATTTTAACATAATAAAATGACAAACTCAATGAAATAATTTAAGAGATATTGAATCATTAAACATGTCAGCGCAGTAAACAAATATGTTTGCGTAGGTGTCTGTATGTGTGCACTTATGAACGTCTCTACATTTCTATTAATACAATAAAAGTGAAACGTTGTCTGTTTCGTTGTTCGTTGGCTTTTTCCAACAGATTTCAATGAAATTTTGGGAATAAAGTTAGGTAAGAGCTATCATGTTCATAGCACAGCAATAAATATAAAGGCTAAAAAAATATACCCGCCCACAAAAAACTGAATTCGCTACCAAAGCTATAGGAAAAATTCGAGATAACGTACATCTATCGTGTCATAATAACTAAGACTCAAATACATAGTAAGTGTTTTAATGATAAATGAAAGTATTATTGTCGAACATAATATTCATGAATATTAATTACGAAAACTTACGAATCCTTATGTAAATTAATTTCACTATTACAAATAAATATATTTAGCTACAAAAGTTCCTTTGACTCTATATATATATATATATATATATACATATATATATATATATATATATATATATATATATATAAATTATAGTTTAGTAGTTATAAAAATAGTCATTTAGCTTTACGTATATTTATTTCTTTCGACCGGCCGAATAATTTGTGCGGTAGGAGTGTTTGAGCATGCGATTGAGGTGAAGAGAGGAGATAGGAGATCTATTAAAGTACTGCGCCACTAAAACCACGCGGGCGAAGATCTAGGCTAAAGTTAGTTGTAATAATATTTTTGAAGCCTTTAATTTTTATTCCTACCTCGTCCATTCCTACCATGTCTAACCAATGATTGCCAAACTTGGACGTTCGATGCCAAAACAAAAAACAAAATTCAGACCACTCAAAGACGAGTGGAAAGGAGCAGCATGGGTTTAAAACTGAAAGATAAGGTGAGGAATGCGAACATCCGCACACCAGTTAGGTGGATGAAATAGCGAAAGTCGCAAGACGAGGTTGGTTAAACACCGCCAAAAATAGAAAGAAATGGCATACCTTGGAGGAGTGTTTTACCAGAAGGGGGTCCATACAAAAATAATTTCTACTTTTAAGATAACAGCATCACATCACAAGGAAAATGAGCCCCATCAAAAAGAAAAAGCGGCACGCGGCACGATGGAACCGTAGCAAATTTGCCTTTTCCTGCGCTATCGTATCTGCATGTATGAGGTATTATACTCTACTATATATATATATATATATATATATATATATATATATATATATATATATATATATATATATATATATATGTATATATATGTGTATATATATATATATATATATATATACAAATATATAAATTACAGTAATGATTTATAAGTACAGCTAAAGATTAATAATTATTCATTTAGAAGTAAATATAATTACAGTAGGTACAGTATAGCGAATATATTCTCATTTTTTTAACTAATTCGGCTAAAAAATTAATAATGCACATTCTTTCAATACATAGTTGGGACCCTGCATAACCTAAAAATTAACAAGTTTAAATAATTTTTATATCCCAAGTCAAAATTTTATTGCATCGTTCTTTATAAAAAGAGTCAATGATTTTTATAGAGGTGTAAATAAAATTTGTATTCTAACGCAATTTTCAATGCTTCATACTTCCTAAAAAAAACAATTGATTACCATCAATGTATAATATAGATTCTTCCATTGCACAGTGAAATAATGTAGATTCTCCCATTGCCCAGTGGTGGTATTATGATACTTAAACATAAAAAAAAATACGATTAATATTCAAATTTAAAGACATGTTTTAATGCATCGTCCTTTCTAAAAAGAGAGATTAAAAATACAGATTTTCGCACGGCATAGTGGTGACCAAACAATATTTAAATATGGGCAGGTGTGAATAATATTCACAAGTATCTTTTAGTGCCTTGTCCGTTCTAAAAAAAGTGATGAATCACACAGGTTTGCCCGGGGCATAGTTGCAACCTTAAAATAAATAAATATGAACAGGTAAAAATAATATTATGCTTAGTCATTCCTAAAAAGGGCAAAAATATAGATTCTGTCCCGGCATAATGGTCACCATCCAATACTTGAATATAGTCAACAAATTAATTTAACCCCAAACATCGCAAACTACCATTTGAGGGTTCTCATAAAATACATTAATATGAAATATTCTCTCTCTCTCTCTATATATATATACATACATATATATATATATATATATATATATATATATATATGTATATATATATATATATATACATTTTTGACTAACTGACTATCAGAAAGCTTTAGATCGTATAGCTGACGATAAATTACACCTCAACGGGACAAGGTTCTCCGTTCCATTTTTACCTTTTTTCTCCTCGTATCTTGCTGAATAAAAAATAATACGTACGAGTGGGTAACTTTATATACGAAACTTACTTTACACGATCGGGAGTGAGCCAGAGTTCGAATCTCGGGCCTCTACTTTTCACTATATCCTGAAACTATATAGGTTTCGCGGTGAAGACTGTGCGTTGTTTGTTATTCACGAACGACATGGAGCTTTTTACTGTAAGGTTGTAGCAGACAGCGAACGGTTGCAGCGTGACATGAACTACGTCGTTGTGTGGAGCGCAGCAAGCGGCTTAAGGCTTAACGCAAACAAATGCTTAATAGTGAGTTACAGCCGAGCACGCGCTCTTATTACAGACGAACATACGATCAACGGAATCTTACTGCATCGTCTGTATGAGTATTTGACTTCCGGAGTCACCTTTGATTAGCAATTGACGTTTCCTGGGCAAATGGAGAATGTAGAAAACAAATCTTTTCGAAAACTTGAATTCATGTTGCATAATTCAAAAGATTATCAATCCATCTCATCAATTCGCCTGCTGTGCACTTCATCAGTACAGAGCCAATTAGAATATGGTTCCATTATTTGGGGTCTACATGAAACCAAGTACAGCTTGGTTATAGAACGTGTTCTTCCGATATCTGTATATGAGACAGTATGGTTACTTCTCCTTTCTATTTCCTACCGATTTCCTCTTGGGTATGATTGGTTTCCATTCCTCGCAACTCAAAAGAGACGTTGTGCTCATGAAATGTACCTTCTAGGTATTAAAAGGAAAAATTCTATGCCCTGCATTACTGAGTAAACTTCCATTCTTTAATTCTAACAATTTCCTGCGCTAACGCAACCTTTTACTATACTACCCTCTAGAGACGAATTATATCGGAACTCGCTAGTTCACCGCGCTACTCAACCACCTAATCGCGGTCGAACTAGATTGTGATTCGTTTATGATGAGTGAAAGTAAATTTGTCGACATATGTCTTCGTTCTCTTTTGTAGTTCTTGCATAATTTTGTACTCAGGTTTAATGTAAAAGTTTAAACTTTATTAAACCATTAATTTGTTATGATTACGAATAGGTTATCTGTAATGTATCGACAAATGTGTGTGTGTGTGTGTAAATATGTGTGCGTGTTTGTCTGTACATAAACTTTCTAATGACCCATTTTTCCAACTGTAATAAACATAATCGTTGGAGATATAGTGACATTTTCAAAAAAATCCACGTCAGGCCTGCCTCGATTGCATCATTTTCTAAGAGGAATTACTGAAAATGAATCTTATGGCATGATCAAAGAAATAAGTGCGTCTATAGTAGGATTAATAATGTTAATCAAACGTAGATACTTAGGTAATAAAATAAACATATTATATATCCGAGATAAAGAAAGGTTTAATTGTAATAATGCATCATAAATATCTTTTAAATCCGATCTCATTATGATAACCTGTAAAAGCAATTGGTCTCTTTAAATAAACAACAACGTTGTAAATCAAATTGAGATCAGTATAGCTAAATTTATATTTATTCATTTAAGTGTTTGAATGAATTAATGAGTTCAAAATTTGATGGAGACAAATTTTATACACGGACTTATTCATATGAAATATTATTTTATATATACAGATGCATTTTAATGAGTGGCAATATTTAAAGGAGCGATTAAGAATCGAGTACTAAATCATGTAATGAAAAAAAAATTTTAAAAAAATATTATGTTTTTCTCGACTGTCCCATAAAAATGACAAAAACGTATGGATATGGTAAATTATTAATTCTAAACAAATTTGTCGCCGCGTTGACGAACACAAATAATGCGGCTCGCGCTGCGTACCAATGATGGACCCGCCCCCCTCACCCATCTCTCGTATGCCCTTATGATGTACAGGTTTATGTATGAAGTATGAAGGAAAAATTTAAATCTTATTTCAAAAAGTACACATATTTAACAAAGTAAAAATAGAGAATTCTATTATTTGAAGCTTGTGTGAAATAGAGATCTTCTTGAAATGCAATTAATACATAAGAACAACATTCAGAAATGTCACAAATTTTACATTGCACGGAAACTTACACCTAACTCAAAATTTAGTACACGCATTTGATCGTGAACGGGTGGACTGCACGAGTGATAACAGATTCTCGGAAATTTTCACGTTCCATGTTTTTTAGAAATCAAACGGATGCCACTAATTTTTTTTTAATTCCGAATGACGACAAATAGTTTTGTTTAAATTTGAGGTCTAAAATATATTGTTCAATTTTAGCCACTCCCTAAAAATATTCCTGTACTTATATGTATATATATATGTATATATATTTATATTATATATATATATATATATATATATATATATATATATATATATATATATATATATATATATATATAGAGGTATGTACATTATATATCATTACTAAATAGCGCCACTTCAGTCCGTAATAAAATATCATAAAAAAAAATAAAAGATAATACAATTCAATTTAATTACCAGGTCAAGGTTATTTGCAATTCGTAAATAAATTTTGCCATTTAAAAATCTTAACATTTATAATTCGGTGAAATATCTATGATTACAAAAAAACTACTATCATCGATTTCTAAAATAAACTTCTTTTAATAACTATTATTACGATATTGCTTCAATTATCATTTGGATACATTATTATTCACTTCTTAGTAATATAATTTTAATTACAATTTCAAAGTAAATCTAAATGGTTTATTTATTATTTAATATGGCAACATTTACAAACGTCATTGTAATCCGATCAGAATGTTTGAATTACGTCTCTGTTCAGTGGTTTGAATCTTTTAGAAGAAATATTTAATGTTTATAAATGTAGATTCTATGGTTTTAAAATGTGGATTTGTGTGATATTTGTTAAATTTTGGTAATTTCGATTGAGTGAAAATGGTGAATATGTAATTTTTTAGTGCAAGCATATATTTGGATATCACTTTAGTGTATGCCGAATTTTATTATACTACTGGCGAAGGCCTTGGTATAAAATTTATGTAAAGGCAGAAATTAATATAAACATTCAATTATAAAAACGTTCTGAAACAAAACAATTCGTATTTTAATAAGTATGCAAACTAATATCCAAATACTATGGATGTCACGAAACACCACACAACAGCGTACTTAGAAAATGAATGAATTAAAAAGGAAGGAAATGTATCGAATTAAGCGCACATCTTTTACGCTCTTCCATTAATTGACTAGTTATTACCATTGTAATATTTAAGTGACCATAATAAAATTTATCTAAGTTAATTTAGGACGAAACTTACCCTTTTTATCTAGTTTTTTTTTCGAGTAGATAAATGACAATTATTCTGACATTCGACAGTTTACAATATGTTATAAGATGCTTTGAAATTGGCGCTATTTATATGGGCTGCCAACTTCAGAATTGGCGTTATTTATATGGGCTGCCAATTTACACATAATTACAATATTATACAAAATTTAAACTTTGTTCTCCGTGTACGACTACGCAGCTGCTGCATCCTACGAAACTTTTTCCGATTTATTCACTACCTTCAAATGAGTTTTGCTTCAATTTTTCGGTTTTTGGTATTGTATTACTCTGAAGTTTATCAAATTAGCCATATATGGTATTAATTTTCTACAAATCTTTCCTTTTTAAATTCCCGTAGCTTAAAAGGGAAAAACCTAAATCCTATACTTATCCGCATGTCTATCCGTCTGTTACAACTATTTTTCTCAAAAAACTGTGTGAGGTAAAAACTTTGAATTTTTGACAAAATGTTCAAGCATTTTAGCCTGCATATAAATCAATATTTCACACTCAAAAATATTCTCATGGAAATGTTGCAGGGGGGCAAATAACATATTTTTAATTGCTTGTACCATGTGGGATATTAATCAAAAGAGCAAGTTGAAAGAATTGTATAACTATTTATTTTAGAATTGTATGTAAGATAGTCCCAAATAATAACACAATATGATAATAAAGTTAGCAAGTAGGAGGCTAAAATGAATAATAAGGAAATTTACAGTTTCACAAAAACCAAAAAGAAATACGCTTTCATAACCAAATGAATTATTGAGGCAAATCGAAAGAGCCCAAACTCAATGGGGTTACTGTTAGACATTGGTTAGTTTCCATGACCAGTACTCCTGTTTCATAGGAACCTCTCGATTAAAATATGTAACCAAAGGTCTCATTGGAACAAGTCAAACGACCCCAAAGTCGAAGGGTCTCCTATTATTCTCGACAAATCGAATGAGCCCAAACTCAGTGGGGTTACTGTTAGACGTTGGTAAGTTTCCGTGACCAGTACTCCTGTATCATAGGAACCTCTCGATTAAAATATATAACCAAAGGTCTCATTGGAACAAGTTAAACGAACCCAAACTCGATGGGTCTCTTATTATTCTCGAGAAATCTAATGAGCCCAAACTCAATGGGGTTACTGTTAGACATTGGTAAGTTTCCGTGACCAGTACTCCTGTATCATAAGAATCTCTCTATTAAAATATGTAACCAAAGGTCTCATTGGAACAAGTCGAACGAGCCCAAACTCGATGGGTCTCCTATTATTCTCGACAAATCGAGTGAGACCAAAAACATAATGGAGTTACCGTTAGATATTGGTAAGTACCCATGACGAGTACTCCTGTATCATAGGAACCTCTCGATTAAAATATGTAACCAAGGGTCTCATTGGAACAAGTTAAACAAGCCCAAACTCGATGGGTCTCTTATTATCCATTGAGAAGTGCTATAGTTACCTCCTTGCTCCATCATATCAGCTTAATGATATTACATTTTTGTATTATCGTCATAATAGCATAAGTTTGCAAAGCATCAAATCGATTCGATAATTAAAAGTCAGTGATAAGTGAGTGGTAAGGTTTACTTACAATATAATGAGGTAAATCTAATAGAAGTGTGCTAAAAAATTGATAAAAACAATAGAGATATTGCCAGAAACAACTACCAAAAATAATCCTCTCCACTTTTGTCCTGAATCAACAAAACTTCTAGACTTTATGAAAAAAACAGAGTTACTTTAATTTTATTTAAAATTTACCGGTAAACTACACTGAAACTCATAATTTTCAGGATATTCACAATATCTTCACGCCTGCGAAAAATATAACGGGCAATATATTTACAAGGGGAAAAACAATGTGGATATATCAATATTTGTAAATAGTTTAATCGTGATACAATTACCACTGAAATATGAAAAAAACAGAGTTACTTATATTTACATGGGGAAAATCAATATGGATTTATACAACATATGAAAAAAACAGAGTGAATATGAAAATGAAAAAGAAGTGAATATGAAAAAAACAGAGTGAATATGAAAATGAAAAAAAAACAGAGTGCATATGAAAATGAAAAAAAAACAGAGTGAATATGAAAAAAAACAGAGTGAATATGAAAATGAAAAAATAGAGTGAATATGAGATTGAAATATGAAAAAAACAGAGTTACTTATATTTACATGGGGAAAATCAATATGGATTTATTACAACTGGAATATGAAAAAAACAGAGTTACTTATATTTACATGGGGAAAACCAATATGGGGAAAATCAATGGGGAAAATATAACGGGCAATATATTTACATGGGGAAAATCAATATGGATATATCAATATTTGTAAATAGTTTAATCGTGATACAATTACAACTGAAATATGAAAAAAACAGAGTTACTTATATTTACATGGGGAAAATCAATATGGGGAAAATCAATGGGGAAAATATAACGGGCAATATATTTACATGGGGAAAATCAATGTGGATATATCAATATTTGTAAATAGTTTAATCGTGATACAATTACAACCGAAATATTTACACGGGCCTAAATGTGTACGAGACCCCCGTAGTACAGTCTATGCCAATGTAACAGGTTTGTTTAAAAATTCGAACAATATTCAATAAATTCTTTAAGTTAAAAGATATAAAAAAATATATTTATTACTTAGTTCCTTCTATACTGCCGTACTAAGTCAAAAGAGCGTATGTCCCTCGGGTATTATTTTAAAAATACCACAGTTTTATAAATTATGTTTTATAAACATGGCTTCACACATATATAGTATAATAAAATATAGCCAATTTGGAATAAATTTATATATTTTTTGGAAGAAATTTGACTTAGGTCTTTTTTGCTTAAAGACTTCTTTGCAAACAAATAATTTGATATACGTCTTCTCGGCTTACGTTTCTTTATATGTATGTATGTATATATATATATATATATATATATATATATATATATATATTTATATATATATATATATATATATATACCGTTTAGGATATCACGTTGAAAAAAAAACTAAATTAGTTTCAGGGTTGATATGTAAAATTCATTTCACACAGATTCGAACTAAATCCTTCCGTACGGACAAACTGACAGACAAACATTTTTATAACATTTAATTCTTCTTAATATCGAATAAGCAAACGTAAAAGTATTTAAAAGTTGAGAATTCGGAAATCGCAGACAGACGTTTCAATTTTGTTTATTTGTATTATGCAAATTAAAATATTATAAAGCATCGCTGGATTTTGACTTTTACAGAAATTATAAAAAATATCTAAATTTTCATACGTTTCATTGGGTTTAGTACTACAGATTACTAGCGAACATGCAAAATATTGAGCTTTATTTTTCAAAAATATATTTTATATTCGACAACGTTTACAATAAAGTACCTAACGTAATGTTAATATAAATCGTTTTTATTTTTTATTCCATTTAAAATACACAACGACGGAATTATAATTATAAATATTCTTATAACACTACGAAAATTTAAACAATCAAATACTATGTAGAGTCTAAAATATTTTGGTGATAATAAAAACTATTAATATATAAACTATTAATATAATAAAAACGTAACCTATAAAAACTATTAATAAAATAAAAACTATATATAAAATATAAACATTTCTTCGAACAAAAAACGACAGTAGAAATAATAATTATTAACAAGAATTTATACGTATTTGACGTGTCTTGAGTATATAATAAAAACAGAAACTAACAAAGAAATAAGATTAAATTAAAAAATATACGAGTCTTTGAGACGAATTGCGAAAGCTTGTGTAATCATTAAAATAGCAGAATAACAAATAATACAAATTCAATACAGATATCCTCGATTAATGGCTACTTAAAAAAATTTAAATTTTAAAATATACTCACTGTGAATATCACTCAAGTTATACCACCAAGATTTATTGCATTAAATAATCCTCTCACTGGTATAATTTAAACATTCATTTAAAACGTACCACTCAAAAAAAACAGTTGACGTCTTCACACTGGCCACTTCGCGACCTTTTTATAACACACACGACAGTTTATAAGTATTAACACCTAAGTAAACAATGTAAAAAAGACTGCACAAATAATTGTAACACCAAGTCATGTTTTAGAACAAAATCAAACAATTGGGCCATATGTAATTATATATTAAGTAGTTTTTACGTATTAAATTTCGTGTAAGAACCGCTGAACATAGAGGTCGCTAGAAAAAGAGAAAGAAGCATAGTTGTCGTTATAAACGTTCATAACGCCATAAGTGATAGAAATAAGAACTTATAGTTATTTATCTGTCAATATCGGTGCAATATTTTTTATTAAAGAAATGGATAAAATTCGGTTCAGGGGAATATGAAAAAGTACGAGTGAAATGAGCGAATGAAAAAATCATGGTACGTGTCAGCTCCTATGCGCCACTGGCGTTTACTCCTTTATTACGATTGTCTTGGAATATATAAAATAGGTAACACTGTATGTAAATATAAATATCAATACCATCTATCAATATATCTCTTACCGTTAAGGTGGCGCTCATAAGAAACGCATTCGCTTTGATTTCGTTGCAAAACTGACCTTCATGTAATTTTTTTAACGAGATATTGTACAACCCATGTCCATCCTGAAGGTCCTTTATAAATATTTGAAACAAGAATTTTTGAAATCAGATGAGTGGATTCGAAGATTATCTCCTACATCCAAACTTACAAAATTTAATTTTTTTATAACATATTAATTTTTTTAACGGGATAATTTACAACCTATGTCTATCCTGGACAGCTTTTATAAATATTTGATAAAATAATTTTTGAAACCAGATAAAACTTGGGGAAATACTGTTGTTCCATTAAATTAATGTATTAAATTATCAACATCCTTTTCTGAAAAATTTTATAATTTACCCTTAATATGTCTGTATATTTAAGTCATCGATATGTCAGGGAAATTGGAAAAATATTTTGGTCAAGAAGGGGTATCATTGCAAAATGATACGGTGAAAAGAAATGAGCAGTATATTTAAATGTTACGAATTGCATATTAATTGAGAAAATCTGAACAATATTATTAAAGAGATTTTTGAGGAAAAAACTTTTGGGGAGATTCTGTACTATATTATATTTATATCCAAAAATAGAAATCCGTCAATAGCAAAATATGAAACCTATTGTTCATATATAAAATGTCTGAAAAAAAATATACATTTTAAGAATGCAATTTTTTGGTTATAAGTACCTAAAGAATTAAAACAGAAATTGGACAATCCAAAATAGAAACATAATTGTGAATCAAATGAAATTTGTTGTTCGCTGAAAGATTAAAAGGTGATCAGAGGACTGCTTATCGACATAAAACAGGGCAACCTCTTCACAGCATAAAATAAGAAATAATCAAGGAATTAATGCAGAAAAAAACTGAAAATAAAATTACAAGGAATGGAGATGAGAGAATATATATATTATGGAAAAAATATTACCAGAAAATCGTATAGAATAAGTGGAAATTTAAAAAAGATACAAAATCTAAAATAGCACAATAAGTACGTAACAAATTTAAACGAAAAAATGGTTAAGCTTCATTTATTCTAACTCCAAACAGAAATATTATTAATTTATTCAGATTTAAAAAAAAACTATTAGTAAAAAACAGTAAATGAAGAATTAAACGTATTAAAAGAAAGCAAGATTAGGAATATTGTCCTAAAACCAGAGATTGAAAAGTCATGTGAAAAAATATCTGAAAAATCTTGTGAAGACTCCGCTAATAAGGCGTTGTTATATGTTAAAATAATAAAAATGTGTATCTGTTTTTGAAACTATCAAATTAGAAGGACAAGATAAACAAGTTTCAAGATTAACAAAATCATTACATAGATTTAAGAAGTCGTCCAATTATTGATATCAAAATTTAATGACGCTATCACCGGATTTGGATTTAGAAGATCAGATAATGTTTGTTTATGTAGTACGGGAAATGCATAGTTTTTATTAATCTTTTGGAAATAAGAAGTAGTTAACACGAAATAGAGAAATTAAAAGAATGTTTTGTAAATAGCATTTAGGGTCATGAGTTTTCTTATTTAGACATTTCAATAATTAAAAATTGGGACAAATGAATGAATCGCACAAAACATTTGCAAAGTATTTTGTAAAAACATAATATAGAAAATTATAAAGCCTATAATTTATCAATGGCTATTAGCTTTAAATTAGAAAAAACTCAATAAAAAGCAATAAAAATCATTCTTATCGTCATTTATGTACCAAACAGTAGGACAGAACCAGATTTAGATGTGTTATATAAAAAAATTAGACGATTTTTAGATATGTAAACCAGATCCAAAATTATACTGTGATGCATTTTAAAATTGATTGTAATACATTATAGCATTTAGCAAAGCTGATTGAATTTGGGATAATGAAAGAAATTCGATTATATATATATATATATATATATATATATATATATATGTATATATATATATATATATATATATATATATATATTTAAATATTCAGTTTATAATAATTCAGTGCTGCGAAAACACGAAAAATTACCAATAATAGCGCATATTATAATTGCGATCGAATTTATTTCCTTATGTGAACCAACTGTAGAGTTATAATGATTTACAAACCAGTTTTCAGATTAAATTGTAACAAATTTAAAATGGTAATTTTTTATGAATACTACCACAGGAACTCTATAAAAATTGTAAAAAACCCAAATCAAAGGGATTAGGAGAACTTTCATCAAAGAATCTAGTTTTGTCATATGCATTCAAAATAGGACGGAAGAAAGTACAATGGAAAATTGTCGCCCATCTTTCATTTGTCTGTTGCAAATAGATTTTATTGTACAATAAGAATACATAGCGACTTGTTAATTACTTTTTGTCACTGTTTTAGTTAATTGCCGATGTATGATTAAGTCTTCGTCATGCAGTTCTGTCGTCAGTATATGCAACATATCATTTCATCATCATCAGCTGGAAGACGTCCACTGCTGAACATATGCCTTCAAATAAACGACTACAAATATCCATCCCGTACCGCTTGTATCCATTATCCCACGATCTACATCAGGTCGTCTGTCCACCGAGCGAGGGGCCGCCCCACTCTGAGTCTTCCAGTACGCGGTCGCCATTTGAGGGTCTTCTTTCCCAATACTGTTAATTTTATGCACTAAGCGACTTGCCCCCTGGCATTTCAGCTACCAATCGTATGAGTTATATCGGAGATTTTCCGACCTATCTTCCCCTTATGACCCATATCGCATAGATAAATCCCGAGAAAGATCCTTTCGAAAACTCGCTAAGTGACCTCGAGTCTTTTTAAAAGGCCAATAGTAAAGAATCACGTCTCACTTTCATATGTCATAACCAACAACACATACTGTTTGAGAACTTTCGTCTTCAAACACTGGGGTGTTTTGTAAACATATCGTTTACGTGTAATAAAAGTTGTGTCAGAAACAGCACCGAACTTTGAAAGACAGCTGTTTTCCATTTATCATCTGGATCCATTAAAAAAGAACTCGAATATTGGGAATATTATGTAGAAAGATATAGAAAGAAAGAGTTTTATCACTTCTTTATCCGTGTATGGCGTATTCTGAAAGATTTGTCTTGATCGATTTCGAAAGAAACCCATATCGTCAGTTGGAAAAGAAGCTATTCATTTGTTATAAAGAATTGAATTGTAGGAACGGTTTGTTAATGAACTTTTCGACATTATATTTATGGAGGTAATTGCAATCAGCCAATTTCAGCAGCAATCAAAAAGTCCTCTTCTATGGTATCTTTCTCAGGAATAGGCTTTTAAACAATGAATTTTGAATGAAGTTTTGAAAAAGTCTGAAAAGATGGATTGGTTGATGGTGGACCACAATTATCTTGATAACACATTTTTTATTTTTAAATATTATCGCCGAAATCTCGTTGTAAATTATAACTTAAAATTTATTATTTTCATGCAATTTTCTAATTGTTGATATCTAATTTTGAACTCTGTCATACATGCAACTTTAAGGTTCACATTGAGTGTAGAGATACTAAGATCATAGACGTTGGAATTCTCAAAAAAGTGTTTCATTTTTCTTTGCTGAATGCATCAGAATTCCATCGGTATTAACTGGTGACAAAATTAAAGGTTAGCAGATTTACGATGTAATTAGCTACAAGTCAAAATGCAACACTGCTAGATAGGAAAATGTCTGTATTCACTTTTCTAAAACTACGTCCCCTAGCAAATCATGAAAACAAGAATTTTATAACACCTTAGTGATTTATATATGAAATCGAATTTCTATATAAAACTATTATTTAGTTCAAAATGGCCTCGTTATACAGTCATCTGCACAACAATTGTTCAAACGAACAAACACAGCAGAACAAAAAACACTGCGAATATAATATTTAAATAGATTCTAGCGATTTTGACTAGTATTCGAATAAAATTGTTTATAGGAACGCGCCAGATTTAATTTAGTTTTGTATTAGAAGTATCCTAATTAGACTTTTCCGAGACAAATTATATATGTATATCATAATATTTGGCATATAAAATACTGGGAATATAGTAATTTTAACGAAAATAGTTGAATTGGTTAAAAAAAATTAGTTTTTAATTTTTTTGCGTAAAATATTCTTAATTTGAGATTAGAATTAAAGGAAAAAATATTTATAGACGTTTATGAAATAGACTCTAAATAAAAAATTTTCTCCAAACCTGTTCAATGATTTCACCGTTATATTATGTGATAGACCTATAGATACGCTTACAGACATCTTAATTTCTTTCAAAATCTCAACTTCGATGTTTTTGGGCAAACATATACATGTTTCTCACCTTATATGTCACGTCAGTATAAATCAAACTGTAGAAACTTATGAAAAGAGTGACAAAGTACATAAATACATTATTTATGTACTTTGTCACTCTTTTCATAAGTTTCTACAGTTTGATTTTTACTGACGTAACATGTAAAGCAAGAACACTATACTGTAATGTATAGTGCCGTGGGGTTAAGCACGAAACATGTGCTCAAACCCATTGCATTTACACAGACTTCAACAACTTAGCAACATTGCAATGCTCCTATAGTTTCTTGAATCTCTGATCAGAACTGTTAGATGCCAAATTCGTTTCTCTTCAATATTTCCCTTTCTTTAGTCTCTGATGTTCTTCCAAGTGAAACATTTTTAAATTTTCGAAAAATCACAAAAGATTTGTAAATTTCATCAGATGAGAGGCAAAATTCTAAGGGGTAAATATATTTTTCACTTATTATTAGACGTTATAACGACGAATGTAAGCTACTATATGGATCCTATCACGATGCTACTAATTTAAACTTAGTACGCTGATTCAAAAATAGTACAAATTTCAACGGCCATCTTGTCATCGTGTATGATGTCATAATAATAATACTTCAACACATTTTCTTCTTTCATTCTTTCTTTTCAAAATAACCTATTAATCATTTGAAATGTTAAATATTTTAAGATTTCTTAATGAAAATTTGCTATATATTTTTTTGTTACATTGAAATCTCGCTAAGGTCGAGTACTTTTATGATTTACTAGATGTTTCGCTTCAAAAGTAATGTGGAGATCACCGAAGCCTATTAATATCACAATTTGTCTATTTGACTATTTTGTTAATCTCTTTATCATCATGGATATTTTTCTTTGACACGTTTATACCTTTTTTTAACTTACGTGTAAAATAATTAAAAAATAATTGTTACTTAGCACAATAACGCTCTGCATCTGAAACCGATCTTGCACCAATAAAGCATCTCTACTAGCTAGTTCTATGAGATGCAACAACTCCACATGTTCTGTCATCTCCCTCAATGCAGCCAATCTATTTGATACACAGTCAGACTCTTCTTCTAGCAATTTGAGCTTTGTTACTTTTTTGATTGCATCTGCATCGTTATATCAAAACATGTGTACAAGCCTTCATATCATCTCCCTCAATGCAGCCAATCTATTTGATACACAGTCAGCCTCTTCTTCCGGCAATTTGAGCTTTGTTACTTTTTTGATTGCATCTGCATCGTTATATCAAAACATGTGTACAAGCCTTCAGGTCATCTCCCTCAATGTAGCCAATCTATTTGATACATAGTCAGTCTGTTCTTCTGGCGATTTGAGCTTTGTCACTTTTTTAATTGCATGTGCATCGTTATATCAAACATGTGCACAAGCCTTCATCTCATCTCCCTCAATGCAGCCAACTTATTTGATACACAGTCAGCCTCTCCTTCTGGCAATTTGAGCTTTGTTACTTTTTTAATTGCATCTGCATCGTTATATCAAAACATGGGGACACGCCGCTGAATTCCATTTACTTTTGTAAATTCCGCAATGCACAGTTTCCGATATTTATTACGTACTGCAGTATTGTAATGTATTATAATTAGGTTGAACCGTTTTCAAATTTATTCAAAATGAATAAAAGCAGATGTTGAATTTAAAACGAATTTTAAATTTGATTTTCTTCAAATTTTTTTTCCTTACACATTTCGTAACTGGAAATAATTTTGTAATAAATTAACTTTTAATTTTTTACTAGCAAGGATACACTATGTAGCTAAGATAATATCTCCGCAAATATTAAGAGTGCATAAAAATGTCCATTTGATTATCCGTAGTAGAACTTAACACCTGATTAAACATCGCCAATGGGACGATAACAAAAAAGTGACAAATTACGAATATATTTGTTGAATATATTTGGCGTTAATTTTGTAGAAATTTATTATTCACAATTAAATGAAATTACGTGATGTAGTATTATTTCTACTTTCTTTAAGTTCTTTACCACGACCTGGGTTTCGTTGTATTACAACATCTTCAGGTGGGCTATTTGCATAGATATCTGAAGATGTAATACAACGAAACCTAGTTCGCGGTAAAGAACTTAAAGAAAGTAGAAATAATACTACATCACGTAGTTTCATTTAATTGTGAATATATTTGTGTTTAAAAGTGGTAATAGAAACAATGTATATGGGACGCTATACTCAAGAAAAGAGGTTTAAATGAAGGAGTTTTTAATTATTTTCTTATTCATGAATCTGTAATGAGTTTCCAACTGCCTGTTAATTTGCCCTGGTAGCACAGGTAAATGTATTACTTTTTTTACTGGCGCTATGTTATACAATAAATACGCGTTTTTTTCTTCTTCTAACGACGCTGATAAATAATCTACTCGTTTGTCAATTCCTCTGATCTGGTAAATGCCGCGTGAACCTTTGGCAAATATTCCGTCTTAAAATCATAATTCCGCATAGTTATAATCAGTGCATCTAATAGATCTATTACGTATAAAAATAACTATTATCATCCCTTCACCAAGCGTCCCGTGGTATACGGGTAGGTTTTGTTTCAATTGCGACTCAGACATTAAATCGATCATAGGGGCTTGGTATCGACGTACGACTATTTTCGCGAGAGTTTTTTCATAATTTGTACAACAAAAGTGTGTGTTTTTATTACAGACAATGGCTTATAGACATTTAACGGCAGAGGTCAAATACTTTTAAAAGAAGATAAATGGCCTAGATTCAGAAGCTTCAGATCACTTATGAGACATTTAAAGAATTCAATGTCTTCTACATTTACTTTGCTGTAGAAGAAGGAAGTAATTCGGACAAAAGAAATGTGGCCATATCAGTAAGAGCTGATTTTTTTACTAGTCGTGATGAAGTGCAGAAATTCTTGTTACGACAGGGTGAGAAATAAACCACAAAGTATACTAATAGAAGTGTCTGGCGTTAGTGAAAACATTACAGGGGTGACTAATTTTGGACAAATGTTTTATTTGTAAAGGATGAAATTACGGAAAATGTTACCAAACATACCAACAAATTCAAAGCAAAAGGCTGCTACGGCAGAGCTCGTGACTGAAAAACAAATATTACTCGAGATCCGAGAATTGTCCATGACTGCAAAAACATCTGGTATTGCCGAGATTCAATCATTATTCAAATTACCCTACGTCGCTGGAACAATAGAATAAATAATGCTGCAAGACTCGAGTATTGTTGGTAACTGCAAAATAACTGATAGTGTCGAGATTCAAGTATTGTTCGTAACTGCAAAACAACTGATAGTGTCGAGATTCGAGCATTACTCGGATTACGCTACGTCGCTAGAAATGCAAAATAAATAATACGACCGAGAATCGAGCATTGTTCGTGACTGCAAAACAACTGATACTGTCAAGATTCGAACATTGTTCGTGACTTAAAAATAACTTATATTGTTCGGGTTACTCTACGCCGCTGGAACTTTGGAAATGTCATACATTGCTGAAGCTGACAGATAACTGATATTGTCGAGATTCGACAATTGTCCGTGACTACAGAACAACTAATACTGTTAAGATTCGAGCATTGTTCGTGACTTCAAAGAACTGATATTATCGAGGTTCGAGCATTGTTCGGGTTACTCTACGTCGCTGGAACTTTGCAAATGTCACATGTAAATTAAGAGGATTCGTATGGTTTTTATTATATTTAAATAAGATTTTTGTTGTCAAAATTTTTACATATGGAATGATAATGTGTCAAAATATAAAGAATGAATTATTATTTTATTCAATTATGTTTTATATTACCTAAAACTCAGTAAGGTCGAAACTACTTTACTTGACCGCGGCAATTTCAAATGATCACGCGACCACTTGAATGTTAACTAGTTCTAGGGCTCCATAACCAAAGCGCAAGAACAGATTCTCTAGAATTTTGCCATCTGTGTCAGTCAGTTTTACCATCTACACGTCACAGCATCATAAAAAGGGATTGTGATGAAATTCTACGAGAAGATGAATTACGTGAAACTTACGTGAAAACTTAAAAAAAGAAAAAAGATATCAGTTTTTTCAAAGTACCTTTACGAGTAGCACAAGTGCAATGCACGTGCACTTATAAATGAAAATTTTTAAAAACTTGTTTCTTACTGACCCCCTCGAGTAGAGGATATCATGGAAGAGGACTTCCAAAATATTGTCAAAAATCCCCCCACCCCCTCCCGGAATACCGATATTTAATAAGGAATTCGATTAAAAAAAAATTTAGGTCAATTTGCAGTAATAAATTAAATGTACATATTAATCTATTATTCTTCAAACGATTGTAAATTATATATATATATATATATATATATATATATATATATATATATATATATAATAATATATAAGTATAATTTACTTACTTGGGAAACGATTTTCAAAATGAAATTATTGATCTACTCCGTAACATGATAGAAATTGGATACTAAACGTTTTCCCTCAAATTAGATTGCACATCGAATGTTAGTCACGCAGAATAAATTTCTATAATAACTATGCAGGTATACCTCGAGAATACAATAATAAAGTGATCTTTCCGTGAAAATTTTGCGAAACATACAAAGTTACAAAATTATGTTGGTTATATACCTACATATGGTATCAGGTCCTCAGATTTGCAGGCGTAAGTACTGCAGACCGAAACTAAACATTTGAACGTAAACGCAAAGTCGCCAGCTACTGTATTTTCTACGATCCATAGGGTACAACCCTAATCATCACTAGATCCCCAAGAATCAAACTTGAAGTTTATGAATGCAATAATAGCTGAGCCCTTATCACAAACTGGAAACGGCTACACCGATTTCCACTATACGTACCTATAAACCAGTCCTACAATACCAGTTTTCGTATAAAAAAACTGCAACAAAATTGGTTTAGGCGCTTTAGAGAATAATGGTAATAGACAAACACACATACAACCTCTTAGGTTAAATACATAAAAATATAATCTCCGTTCCGCTGTGGGTAAAATGAAACAGATATTTGTGAAAAATTTATTGGTTTTTGTCAGATTGCGAATTCTGGTTGCCGACGCCTTCTTGACTTTGTCATTAATTCAATTTTCAGAGATCATTATGTATGAAATTTATGTGAACATGGTGGAATAAATACGAGGAATGATAAAATAAATCGAGATGTTAACAATCGCGCATTTTCGTCTTCTGCTTTGCTTATAGCTTAATTTCAACAATGAACATGTAAAGGAAGTAGAAACACCAACGGGGATAACCCAAATACGATCGTTTCAAATAGCTTTAAAGTTACCTTTTATAACAATAATAATAGTTATTGATCAAAGTTCCCGGTAAGACTATTTAAAGCATTTCAACTAAAACTAGCTTTAAAACGCCGCTTCGATTGATTTGACTTAAAAAGTCAGTGTAAATTAAAATTAAAGCTGCAAAAATATTGAATTTAAACATTGCAAATGACCACGTATTTTCAATAGTTCCCAACGGGACATTATTTTAATTACTATGATTATTAAATTTAATCACATAATAAAACTTTTTGCTACGACACGTCCTATATGTATGCAAAATTTCATGGAGAGCAGTCCAGTAATTAAAGCATAAGAGTGAAAAAAAAAACAAATAAACATTCAAACTGACATTTATAATATTATTTAGGAAAAATTTCCTTGTTTATGCTTTTGACCATAAACAAGGCAATGACGAATGAATTGGATCGATCCGTCCCGAACGTTTGGCATTACGCCGTTTGTAACGGTAAGATCTGCAAACCGCTTATTTATTTTTTTAATATTTTAGGTGTCTAAGGATTAAAAAATAAAAACGGAAACTGAATATAAATTAAAAGATTTACAAACGGCCACTAAGAACGTTAGAAGAAGAAAATACTCTATGACACCCAACTATATAATCAAAGATAAAGATAAAGACATTATGGTTTATCTAAAAAACAATATTTGATTACAAAAGTAACTGGTTTTGAAAACAGAATATTGGAATTTTATAGCAAAATTCGAATTTAAAATTCAACGTCAAACTAAATACGTTATAAAATGGCCAGCATGAAAATCGGTAACTTCATTGGTATATATCTAAATATCTAGACCGCGACACAAATATAAAAAGTTATGTTTGAATTAATGAACCGATTCAAAACTTTTGCTTGAATATTGGTTTATATTATTACTGTATGCCACACGCCAAATAAATAAAGAAATTTAAGTAACTATGCGGACCTGGACAGATTCTGGAACCATCGTGCTTTCTACTTGAACACAATGAAATATTTCATAGGTCACCGTAATATATCTCGTATGTACATACGTAGATATAATAAAATAATTTCTTTGTGTTATTAATTTTTGAATGATTAAATTCATCTTTTTAAATATATTTTTAAAAGATTCCCTCGAAAACGACATTAATTCGATTAAAAGCCCGCTGAATGAGATGTTTTGTTCTGACAATAAAGGTGCTAATAAGTATTGCGCGTCAAGTAAGTTGATACAAAGAGGTCATATGATATGTGATATTTTAATGTTTCAGAAGCTATGTAATAACAAATATATCGTAATAATTAGTAATATAAATCTGAAAGTTTGTCTTTTTATTTGTTGCCTGATAAGACAGTTACTACTTGATCAATCATTATCAATTTTTGTACATGCGTAAAACATATTGCAAGTTAACATATAGAGGAATATTATTTTGGAAAATAAGCCAGTTTCTTAAAAAATAAACGAAAAAACATTTTTTCCTAGATTTTAAATGGCCTAAAAGTATCAATTTAGTCAAAAAAAGACATTAAGTACACACATAGATTTCCGAAAATATTATAAGGTTACATCAAAATTTACGAACTTTTCTCCTAATACCTCATTTCGAAATTCAGTATTATACAGAAGTGTAAATAATTAAGTAATCAAAGGGAAATTTGTATATTAGTTGACGTGTTACAAGCATGTTGTTTCCTTTTTCATGAAAAGCGAAATATGTACCAAAGCAAAATAAATATTTTGTCCTAAAATAAATACTTAACAGATCTCCATTTATTTGTTTGGCCGAGAGCGAAATCGCTGGTAAAAGCTATTATTAAACGAATGAAAAAATAATGTCGAAAATTGGCGGACTTACCCGTTTAAATTTGAAAAACTCAAAGTTATATTTTAAATACCTTAATATGAATTAAAAATGTTTATGTACAAAAAATAAAAACATTAACATTATTTAAAAAAACGCTTCAGCAGTGGCTGTCTCAGAGCTACTGATAAAAAACGAAAGCGGATAAAATTGCTTCAGTTGAAACACGAAAAATAGGGAGGGTCTAGGTAATATCGATAGTCGTATCTACGCATCACTATTGCTAACTCATTATTAATCGACATTATTGATCGATTTATTACAAGTATCGAAATTACGGAAATTACGTTCTACAAATATAAACGAATATATAACAGACCGATATATAAGAAACATAAAAGTTCAGAGAATTCTATTCTTGAACCCCGAACAGCTGTTTCAAACTCAGTAATACAAACAAAAAGTTCAGTTATTGCCTTTATATCCGATAAAACTTTTCTGATTATAAGTAAAAAGAAATAGATTGATTGCATTTATGTACCAATACGAATAGCCTGTGATTTATCTAATTCGAATCCAATAAGTTTTTCTTTAGTTTTCATAGGATGGATGGATTTAAATTTTTCATTGGCTTAATTCAAGGGCGGGAAGGAGTTTCGAATTCGAAATGCATCGTCTTATTTGTTCCTCAAAGCGCTATAAAATAAAGACAGTCGTCAATCCGATGCATCTTTTAAATTTTACAAAGCATTGTAAGCCCACATTCGTAAGCACGTACACTCTGTGTTTAGCCAGTAACATTTCTATTTAAAACATCCTTATTTCCTAATCGAACAATGTTTGTAAAATTTGAAAAACGTCCTTCTTTCCTAATCGAACAATGCTTGTAAAAGTTTCTCACAATGCTTGTAAAATTTGAAAGAAGCATTGGATTGACAAGGCAGCGTCAATTCGATGCTTCTTACAATTTTACAAGCATTGTAAGCCCACATACGTAAGCACATACACTTTATGCTTATCCAGTAATATTTCTATTTAAAACATCCTTCTTTCCTTATTTTATTGATACTAAGACAATATGTACTTCCATTATTTTGACGAAAATATAAAATTGTTTGCTATATTCAAAATATGAGTGGAAAAGAATATCAGATAAAAGGTATTTTCGAAAATAATTCTTGTTATAAACATGTCCAAATTGATTCTATTTTTATTTATTTTCGTAGTTGATGTGAAAACCGAAGAGGTAGATTGAAAATGATATGCCAACTACTAGTTGGCATATAATTTTCATCGATTATTTCTAAATTGCATATTTAAATAACAAAAAAATGCTTTTATTTATTACAACTTATCCCAAATTATGGAGATGAAATTTCGTGACAGAATTTAATAATAGTAAATGCATCGTGTACAATTTCCTGTTTTGCAAGATTTTTTATGACAGTTACGTCGAATGATTTTCAAGTTACTTTTCCTCCAAATTACTATCGATTATTTATAGGTTATGTCTCCTTCTGAAGCATATCAAAAATCAAATTTAATGTAACTTTCTACACATTGCGTAAACCAAACTCCGAGGGCCAATTTCGTAATAGAAAAAAGTTATCAAATGAATGAATTAAGTCGCGTAATAAGTAAATAGTAAATATACATGTAACGAAGTACCTCTGTCCAAAGATTAGAATACGTAAAATTTTAAATTTATGGTTTATATTTATTCAGAAATTAATCGTTTGCAAAATAAAAATGCACAAACGGCAAATTACTTCCCAGATTGCAGATGAGACTTAGAAACCGTTCTTTGGTCAATTCAATTCCTATTAAATAATTAATTAGCCGGAGACATTATTTCCTTCCTTTGGACTATTTCTCAAATTTAACAAAGTGTATCTAACTCGTATATCTGAATTATCATGAAAACATTTTTTTTAAATATTTATTGTAATTTTAACACTTGCTTCTGCTAAGCTATTAGATTTTGGATAATAATGTGATGAAATAACTTGCTTAAATCCGTATTCTTTTGCAAAAATTCATCAGTCACAAATTGAGCTACATTGTCCGTTAAGAATTCTAAAGCAATCTCATGTCTCGCCATTTTTGCTTTTATATGTTTAATAACGTTGAAATAACTTATGTTTCCTAACCTGCTTATTTCTATATATTTGCTATAATAATCTACAATAATGAGATAATATTTTTTGTTAAATTCAAAGAGATTCGAACCAAGTTTTACCCAAGGTAAATTAGGCATATTATGAAACATCCTTGGTTCCTTCGAATTATGTACTCTATATATTTAGCATGTTTGACAGTTAAAACAAATATCCTTAATTTGTGTCTGCATTCCTGGTCAAAATATTATCATTTTGGCTCTTCTTACACAATTATTAAACCCAAAATGACCTGCATGAATATGTATTAAAATAATTTTTTGTAGTGAGCTTGGTATTACAATAAAAATTGTTCTTAAAGATAATCTCATCAACAATTATTAAATCATGACGATAATTCCAAAATGGAGTAAAAGTATCGTCCATTTTACGTTTACAGTTAGGCAACCCTTAATTATACAATTTTTTAATTTGCTAAGTACAGGATCTTCATCGGTCTTTATTTTAATTAGTTTTCTTTTTTCTTCTGAAATAATTATGGCATCAAATGTAACACTGATATGACTAACTGAACTGATATGAAATTTTGGCCTCGATCTCCACAAAAACTCTTAAAAATAATAACTGACCTAGGTATTAAAGTAAACGAAAATAAATAAGCAATTTAATTTTTTTCATCTCGACAATTTTTGTTTCACCGTAAAAAATTATGGATTTCTGAATTATTGGTCTTGGGGGATTAACAATTTACATTGGTTTTGGTACCATTTTCAGCTTTACATAATATTCTAAAACGATCGATTTCCATCGATCATTGATTTATTATCGATATAATCCCTTCCCATTACAAAGTTTTATAATATGTGAAACGGAACAATGGGTCAGGCCACTTGCTTCGTCGTTTATTTACACATATGGATACCTCGATTGGTATTCATTAAGCTGGTGTTAAACATTCGTGTAGCATAGTGTTCAAAAGTCATTTTCTGCCATTGACTTATAATATAGAACCTTCAGAACAGAAATTAAAGAAATTTAAATGAAACTGTTTTTTTTTCTCTGTTTTTATTTTCTGTCTGAAAGTTTATAAGAAAATAAGTTGCTGGACTTAAATTTACGATATTGCGAGCTTGAACTCTGCTCCACGAGCGAGTAGGGATGGCGTTTAGACAAATATCAGAAAGTAACCATAAAACTAAATAAAACAAATAATAACAATAAAAATTATATTTATTTATCTACATAGTTTTCTAATAAATCTATGTTTTCAGTTTGTATTTTCTCCAAAGCTCGAATATGTTTTAAAATAATATTTTCTTGACATTCTAAAAGATTTAGCGAAAACCGTTAATTCCCAATCGTCTTCAAAATGTTTTCCTCGGAAATTTTTCTTTTGTCGGTTAAAAATATAAAATTAAATGGATATCCGGGGAATAAGTACGGGAGGCCAAACACGGATATTACTTTGGATGTTCAAGCAGTTTCAAGCCAGTTTATCGAAAGGCAGCTACGGCAACTTGGCCTTGTTAGCGTGCGCGTTGTCTTTGCGAAAGGAAAACTACTGCTCGAAGATTTTCCCGTTTTTAAAAACAGATCTTTATAGTTACGTAGGTCCATCCTTTTCCGTCATCCTTGTCTGTCACACCCTTGTCGTTTCTATTGTTTTCGACCTAGGTAAATGCAATTTTGCAAGTATATTCTTCATATAAATATCTCAATGTATATAAAAAGCAGCGAGATATTAAAAAGTATTATTGAACCTCTTCAAAAGAAAAATGGGAACGAATTTTTTTTTGTACCTGTAATTTAATTGGGTACCATTGAATAGGTCTTTTAAAATGAGATTGATATTTACTTTATTATTTTTTGGAGTGAAATTTTTTTAGAATCGTTGTGATTTGAAACTCGGTGAAACGAAAATGCGTCACGACAAAGAAACGAGTGAAGCTTCTTTAGAATTGTTGTGATTTGAATTTTAGGTCTCCTCTTTGTGCCATGCTTCATAGTGTTTCCCTCTCGTCTACTAAGCATTGTACATATGTATGCGCCTGTATATTGCCGAGCTAAAGCGAGAAAGCAAGCGTCGGTGTGTATCTATATTGCACACTGTCTAATATTAGTTAAAACAGTAATTGACGCTGTATTTCAAAAATATATAGATCAAATTGAATGTAAAACATTTGTTTTCTATTTTAGTTACCATAAGCCTCTCGTGTTATTTGTTCAAAGTGAAAACATGGAGACTGACTAATATGTAATGTAATATATGTTAAATAAAATGTAAAATGACTTAAACGTAGTAAGAATATTATAAAAAAAATCAACTTTACAATTATCCTACTCCTGATACTCTATATTTATCTCATTTTCTCGTATGTTACTTTTCTGACGTTACACTTCTACCACGTGTGAATTACGCACACACGCAGTGTTCTTTTTCACTGTCAAGTCCCATTTTTATTCGCAATAGCCCTCTTCTTCCTGTAATTTCCAAACTATAATTTTAAAAAACCTGAGAAAATTCTAGATATTTCAGAACTTTGAAGTAAAATTATTTCGATTAACTTTATTTAACTATTTCAGGATATTATACAACTATGAAAAAAACATTGTGCGTGTTCCTGTTCGCTTAATCGGTTTTATTAATATCAAAAAAACTAATGCCCTAACCATCCTTGTTGACCAACTGACTTTGAATTTCTCGGCTGAGGGCAAAGACGATCGTTTTTATTTCTGTTTCGTCACGGGATCGATGAATGGAGACCAGGTTCAAAATCGGAATCAATTTGGTAGATTCACCTCTTCTTTTGACGTTAAGAGAATGTCACATTTTTGACATCCAACATGCAGACATTTGTGTTTATATACATATCGCTAGCAAAGTTCTTTAAATGTGGTGTGAGAGCACTTTCACTTCAACTAAATGTCTAACCGTGATGCTTTGATCTGCTAACACTAGATCTTGAATTTTTTGACATTGACTTCGACGGGAAACCTGGATGGGCGCCTTTATCAATGAAGACATTTAATCGATGTTTTGGCTAGTATAAAGCCTTATGATAGCGTGAAATTTTACAAAATGGGGGAGCTGAGTTCATCTTAGTTTGAAAACAAAAAAAAAGAACCTTTACAGGATCAATTCGTTGTCCGTCTGTTCATCTGTCAAGACGCTTTTTCTCAGGAACGCGTGGAGATATCCAGTTGAAATTACTTTCATAATTTATATTAAAATACTTAGGTCTATGGACCCTTGGAGCCGTAAAAAACAAGGAGAGGTAAAAAACAAACTTCTAAGTAAAAGAAATAAAAAAAACATGAAAATATGGCCATTTATCGCACTCGCAAATAAATCAGAACCTATAGGTAACTAGAACCTATATAGGGTACTTCTAAAAATTAAAGAATTTTGTGCGTCTCGGCCTAAATATAATATAACATATAGTTATAAACTAATTTATTTGCATTGAATACTATTACTAAGAACTGTTTTAGTTGGTCACTGAAAATTATAAATATTTACAATTTTTTTCTCAGTATCCTGGAGTGTCCCTCGAACCATTTTTAGTTCAAACTGTGTCGTGATTTACTTACTTTTACACGAAGGTCATAATTGAAACCCAAATTGATATTTTCATAATTTTATCTCGCTCGGGAGAGTAAGATAGTAAAATAATATGACAAAACTGATTTACAAAATCTTGTTTACATTTTGTCCCCACCATTTCATATCAGGATCCTGTTCGAGGTGAAATTAGCAAGTATTCGATAATTTATTTGTCGTACGCTGTTGCCGTTCAGCCGACAAAATAGTACCTACAAAAGAGACAAAGTATATCATCTATCTGTTCGCACCTAGCGCATTCTTTAGTCAGTCGGCGTCAGTCGGCATGAGATGTGGTGTCGAAATCAGTGAAGCTTACAGTATCCTGGTAAGTCATCTTTTTACGAAATAAATAAATATTATCCGTAATTATAGCATTTTTGTGCGTAAGTTGATGACACGAAGGCTTATTTTTTGTACAATGTTATAGTTCATTTGTTTCTTTTTTATATTAAACAAAAATCTCAGGAACCTGGTCTCAGGATCCTGTCCTATTGAGACCCAGGATACTGAGAAATATCCAGGATCCTGAGAAGTTCATATTAAAATATTGTTTTAGTGCACGATAATTCACAAAAATAATATAAAGACATGAATAAATAATATAAGTATCGTTTGACTAGCTCCTGATAAATCTATTCACAGTTAATCTAAATAATTTGACCATCAGTTTCAACTAAAATCATGAACATCATCATCAGTTAAATTGCATTATTTTTTTCGTTTTTGTGTTTTAAATATTATACTTTGTTGCACAGATAAAATGGCAAAACCGAAGAAAAAACTGACTAAAGAAGAAATATTAGAAAAAAAAGGATAGCTGAAAAATTAAGGTATGAAAAAATGAAGAACGATCCTCAGAGATTAGCGGCTGAAAAAGAAAAAAGAAAACTAAAGTACAAAAAAATGAGAGAATGTGGCAAAAAGAAACTAGTATCTGAAATGTCGGCTCGTGAAAAAAGACAAGCTCGCAAAAAGTGGAGAGAATACTCGGACAAATCTTATAAAAAGAAAAAGTTAAAGACTAATATGATAAACGAATTCATTCGAGAAAATACCCCGTCTAGTTTGAACGATGAACGATGAACCTGTGAGTCCCCGGTTTCATAATCATGAACAAGCTCAGCAAGAAATTCTCAACATAGATGTTTCCCAAGCATCAACGCCAAATCTAAGATTACAATCAGCACGCAAACGATCTCGGCTTCAGCGTATTAATAGAAACCAGGAGTTAAAACGGAAAAATGTATTAATTGTGAGCATGAAACAAAAGCTAAACAAATATAAAAAGCGATGCCAAAGATTGAAAAAACAAAAGAAACAGCTTGAGCTTACACCTAACTCTACAATGACTAAACTTGCTGCAGATCCAACGACGCGACCTGACGTAGTGAAAAAGGCTTTATTCGGTGATGAGCTTGAAAAGCAAATATCAGATAATATGACTAATCTGAAGACTCGTCAAGAGAAGGAAGTGACAAATAAATTACTTTTGGGTGGAACTGTAAAAAATAGAAAGGTTTGGAAGTTAAAGAACAAAATAATAACATATAAAAAAGTGTGGAGTCAGGGCAAACAAAAGAAGGCTGATAAGAAGAAAACAAGATGCCTGAAAACTATAGTACAAACTTTCTTAGAAAATGATAAGTACAGTAGACTGTGTGCAGGCAAGAAAGAATTCATGAGAAATAAAATAACCAAAGAAAAAGTACAAAGGCGCTATAGGTTAGATACATTAAAAAATCTCCACAAAGAATATTTAAAGTCAGGAAATGTTATTATGAGCTACAGTATGTTTGCGAAGCTAACACCTCCCTGGATAGTCGCCCCGAAAATCACTGATAGAGATACTTGCTTGTGTACCGTTCACGCAAATTTTCAGTGCAGTGCCTTCACGCCACGAAAGCTACAAATGAAATCCCTTAGCTGTTTTTGCGACGAAGGTATTATGTGTTCACATTACCGTATGGGTCTACTAGAGTATCCCGCAGAACGAAACCAAATTTTCGACGACGTATACGACAAGGAAGTTTCAGAACAGATTAACTGTACAAGTCCGGATATCATCAACACAATCACAATGAACTCAACCGATCAGTCTGATGACATAAGTATTGCAAGCGATCTTACATTAAATTTGGAAAATCCAGAGGTTTTAGCTACCATGCCTGATTTGCAAATTGACCCAACTATTCTTCTCCCAGACCTATCAAAAGAGACATTAAAACAAAAAAAAGATGAAAGAAATGTAGAAAAACAAGAAAGAAAAGTTAAAGATACTGTTAAAGCACAACCAAAAAAGAAAAACAAATTGATATCAAGAAAAGAACAACTAACTATAAAATAGGAAACTCAAAAGAGAATAGTAATTTAAAAAAAGGAAGTGAATCAAAAACGTATGAGTGTAGTGATTGACTTATTTGTGGCGTTCTCTACAGTGAAGATACTACAGGAAATGATTGGGTTCAATGTCTTATATGTCATAATTGGGCACAAGAAGGATGTATTAGAGGCGAATCTGCATTATTTAAATGCTCTCGTTGTTTAGCGGACTGTGATTACAAAATATGACTTTCGAAGAATTATTGTAACGATACTGCCAAATTTATTATTACTGTTACTAGATTTAAGCTTAATTTGAAGACTGAAGCGTCGGGTCTCAGACTTCGTACATTTAAGTTGTTGATTTATCGTTAAAAGAGACTTTATATACTGTGATTTAGAAAAACGTTAATAAATATACCTAATGCTCAATGATCGTTAAAATTTGATGATTAAGTTTCTATTCGAGACTGTTTAGGTGTAAGTATCTAAGCCAAGTTTAAAGTTGAATATCTTAAAAATTAATATTAAGAAGATACTATGATAAATAAATGTTGATTTCAATACATTTTTTGTGGTTTTACTCAGTTTCCTGGTAACATACTCAGTTTCCTGTGCTTTGATTTCCTTTAGTTTCGTCCTTACTTTGTAGAACTACCCATATATACTTTCCGTTGACCTAGAATCATGAAATTTGGCAAGAAGCAAAAGTTAAGGAAAAAAATCTGAAAATCGTTAATTTATATACCGGTTTTTACACTGTACCTTACAATCAATTTCCAAATAAATTATTTTAATTTTTGTATAACATTTTATCGCGAGGAATTGATATAACTCTTAAAAATAAAATAGGTTATATATCTCAGTTATTAACGTGAAATAATTAAATAAAAAAATAAATTCAATAACAGAATCTGACAATTTTATTTCGTCATTGACATGCATGAGTAAGTGCGTTGAGATCTCCCAAATGACGGCCTTTACGCAACTTCACATTTTTTTTTGCTTTTGAAAGGTACGTCCTTGTACGTTCTGGATAAAAAAGTATCGAGACACTAGAATATTATTGAAAAGCTTGGAAAACTGATATTTTCCTCGATATCCACTTGGTACATTTATAACTGATTTTCCTGCATCTAAAGGCAGACATTTTGAAAACTTTTTCATATTTTAATTTCAATCTAAATTATCTTCTACAAAACTATACCAAAATTTAAGTATACATAGAGCACATATATATACATATATGTGTACACTATATATATATATATATATATATATATATATATATATATATATATATATATATATATATAAATCCAAGAAGAAGTTCTGTGGTAATAAAACTTTATAAACAAAAAAAGACATTTTAAAATTAAATCCCACCAACAAGATCAGCTGACGATCCGCAAAGTGCCGATATAAGGTTTTTACATAATTTTCATGATTAGATATAATTCATCACATTAATCAAAACAAAAAAAAATTGTTTATTAAAGAAACGATTTTTCTCGTAATATTTTATTTTTTCTTTGTCCTTGTTATTTAGAATAGATAGCTTAGCCACTTCTCTGAAAATATGTCGCAAGAACTAATACTTTCTATCATATGTTAGTTTTATTATTTTGCGTATAAGTTTTGAACACTTTGAAAAGTATTAAGGGAAACCTGATCGAATTATTATTAAGCACAACTATTCATTTGCATGAAATGTAACATGTACTAGGTAACATGAGACAAAAAATTAAAACACGTTATTAAATTTTATTTTATTTTAAGGAATTAAAATAGCTTATATCGTGAAAACATTTTCTGAACCTCTTCTCTTTTTACGTAGTGACTACTTTGCCGTAATGTTAAAAAGTTGATTATTTTTATCAACATATCCTGAAGATGTAATGTGGTGAAGTTTCTTTTAAATACGATGGTGTTTAATCAGATATATTTAAAAAAAATAATAAAAGTCAAATAATCTTTTTAGTATTATTGATTGACTTCGATAAAAGTGAAATACTTATCATTTGAGTTCGATGTCCATCGGTTTAGTTGATTGGTTATCCACACCTTTCGATAGACAACCGTTTAATTTGTTATTTTGAGCATATGGCTTATATACATGGCGTACTATAGACTGACTCGTTTAATTTGTTATTTTGAGCGTATGGCTTATATACATGGTGTTCTATAGACTGAATCGTTTAATTTGTTATTTTGGTATATGGCTTATATACATGGCGTTCTATAGATTAAATCGTTTAATTTGTTATTTTGGAATATGGCTTATATGCATGGCGTTCTATAGACTGAATCGTTTTATTTGTCATTTTGGTATATGGCTTATATGCATGGCGTTCTATAGACTGAATCGTTTAATTTGTTATTTTGAGTTGGTATGTGATTTATATGCATGGCAAAATTAAATTTTAAAATAAAAAACACTTTCTAAGGTCAACTAACATAAGGTGGTTAAGATAAGTATATTTTCTGTTTTTTTTTCTTATTGATCGATAAATTAAATATTTATTTATATATTTAAATTACACAAATTATGAAGTATATACGGTTAGATACCTCCACTCGGTGCAATAAATAATTATTAGCTGAACCAATTAATCTCTTTACAGGTAGGGGAAATACCCTAAAAAACTTGTTTAAAGATTTAATTTATTAGTTAGATTTTATTATAATTTTGTAGGCTTTATAAATATCATAACTATGCCTAATTTCAGCTTTATAGCACTAATATTGCTGCCAGTTCGTATCACAGTCGGAACAACTAGCGATAAGTACGTTATAATTATCTATATGTATGATAATATGGAACAATGTGCAATGGTATGTTTTGCAATGTCTTTCTGTTTTACTAAATTTACATTAAACTATTGTTTAGGTTTAAAATAAATATCGAATTTAAAAGTTACGCTAATTCAAAGGTATTACTTATTTGTACGAAAGCCAGGCGTATTTAATAATTATGTGCAGTGTTCTTATTCCATGAGTACTTTTTCCTTTAGAGATACATTAGATTAGATAAAAATAACGTCCTTTATGGAACGAGTAATTCATTCATCATAACATCACGCCGCCGTACATGGCATCGGCATCGCGAATACTGGTATTTCTGGTAATTTTAAATCTGTGATATCTTCTAAAATATTCACGATAATGATTTGCTGCAGCAAATTTTATTTATATTAAACGCCCAACAAAACCACCGTATTCAATTAAATAAAGATTAATATAATATTGATCGAAATAACTTCGAAAATATAACCCACAAAATAAATTAATAAAAATGGTCACTGTGGGTTATCCGTAGGATATAGATATATGCCATCGCGGACTTTTTTGTAGATATTTTTAAAATAAACAATTCCACAGTACAATATTTTAATATATCTCCTAAAATTCAGTCAACGTTAATAACGAAAGAGCCCAAAATTCTACTTTTTACGAAATATTGACTTTTTTATGTTTCCTGTAAATATAACATGCATGTATTATACCTATAAACCTTTCGAAAGAAATTATCTCAATGATAGTGAAAACCGCAACAAAATCCGTTGCGTACTTTAAAACATCTAAGCTTATAGAAAGACAGACAGATGCGGGAAGCGACTTTGTTTTATACGATGTAAAGATACCAGTATTAAATAAATAAGAATATAACTATTTATTATTATTAATAATATTAGGTATGAGATGAGTATAAAATTATTGTAATATATGATTTTATTCATTAAGCTGCTACTTGAAAGTAAACACATAAGGTGCTTTTTTTGAAGTAAAACTTCTTTACACACGCTTGACTTGGGGAGTAAGCTGGTGAATGCGTGACGAGAGCGTTACGAAAAGCGTGATCGGGCGAGGTGAACGGAAGTTGAGAGGGAGATATAAGTTAGTGAAGACAGAAAGAGAGTTACGTTTCGTATATTACTGTAGGGACAAGAGAAAGAGGTGCGAGCACACATTTTCTTTCTCTCTTCCTCTCATAGGCAGTGCATGAAATATATATATATATATATATATATATATATATATATATATATACGAGTTTGCTAGCGCTACGCGAACGGTGATTTTGATTATTTTGTAATTTCATATCGTTCTTGAACAATTTTATAAATTATTATTTTGTTCAATACATTAAATATTCTACATTTAAAGTGAATAAAATTGTAAATTCATTTTAAAGTTCATATTTTGTGAATTTGAAGTTTTACTTAAGTCGTGTGGTCTAAAGCACACTCGTTTTTTTCTACTGACAAGAGAAATATATGAAATCTAAAATATTAAACATAAAAACCAACATTTCCAAAGGCAAAGGAACTAAACACAGCTGCGACTATTTTGTTTTATATAATTCTGGAGTCAAAACATTCCGAATAATCATCACATTTCCACAATTAATTGTTTCGAAACAAAACCGTAAAAATACTAGTTCTAATTTACAGATTTCTTTATAAGTTTAAATTATTAATATTAAATAAATAAATCATCCCGGATGATTTCCGATTTCCGGCCAACTCTCGATATTCGAGGTAGGTTACCTCGAATATCGAGAGTTGGCCAGAAAGGCAAGCTATTGTAACAAATAATCCAATACAACCAGCATCTTATTCACGAGCGCAGATTTTTGTTAAACTAAACGTTGTGTTTTGCGAACCTCCTGCGTCGTCTGCTTTAGATAGCGACTCAAGCAAAACAAAGGTATCACAAATCATTCACAATAAGATACAATCATTTATGAATGTGCAAAATGATTGTATTTTATTGTGATTGTATCTTATTTGCAATGGTGCTAGGCGGCGCCCCGCAAAGATTGAAAGTCAGGTCTGTTAAATTATGTTCAGAATAATACTCATCTCGTAACTATGCAACTGGCCTAATTGAAATCATAAAAATTTTCTTTCTAAAAATCTTATTTCGTAAAAATTTTTTTTTATTTTCTTGACACCACAAACAAAATACCTCCAGTATATCCATTGTACTATACTGACCTAAATTGTTATTGTAACTTGTCGACTAAAATTTAAATATAATATTATTTCACGAGCTCAACTTTTAGAATGACTTACAAAATTAGTTACAAATGACTCGAGCATAAATTTGGCTTATGTCGATTGTCTTGCTTCAAAAGTTTCCGCATTATCTATTGCTTGTTTTTATGTTGAATTAAACTACTCCAAATTCGTAATAGGCCCTTAAATAAATAAAAAAATAAAACCTTATGTAGATAACAATGCTCACGCAGGTGTATGAACGCTGTTTCTCGCGCCATCTATTAGTGACATTTGCGTTGAATTGAATTCATGCTTTTTATATTTGTAATTTATTTGTAAGTTTATTCAGTAGATAACTCTCAGCTAACATTGAATAATATTAGTACAGCATTTGAATTATAGTAGTACTGATTATAAATTTAACTTTATTTCTATATTTATATTACGTAAAAACATAGTATGGTTGATATATCCATTAAATGTCAATAGATGTCTCCCTGTAAGATTTGCGACGTCTCTGCGGAACGCACGCTGTGAAATATTAAAATAAATGCATTATTTATTTTATATTAAACCCTCACGTTTAATCAATGACGTTATACTCAATAAACTCACGAAACTTATATAAAACGAATAAAAACTGTAGCAAAAAATGGCGCTCGCCCTTAAATTATAATGACTATGACAGAGAGGCTACGAAGACACGTATATAAAAGAAGTACTTGTACTGAACTCGACTTTTGCAGAAAATTTTTTTAGCGTTAAAGCCATACCTATGTAAAATAAAATTATTGTATTAAAAGATGCAAAAAGAACGATTAATAACATTAAATAATTATTAAGAACATAGTACGCCATCTTAATTTTGGCACACTAGGTCAATTTATAAATTGTATATAATAATTTGCGATATGGCTAATAGATGACACTGAAGGAGAAAATAAAAAAATACGTTAATTTAAAATGTCAAGAGATGGCGCTGTACATTTTCATGTAAACGAACATTACTAAATAATTCAAAATGTTCAAATTGAAGTCCTGTTTATCAGTTTATTATTTAAAATTCTAAAAGAGGTTTGATCAACTATACAAATTGTATTATATACAAATTGGATGCCTCAAATCTTGTATTAAAGTTGATGGTCAAGTGACCTTGAAAGGTGCTGTTCTAAACAAGTTGTTGACCTCAAAATGCTTTAAGGTTAGCGTTAAGCTTGTAGAACCACTTTTTTGTTTTTTATTTACTGATTGCTCCAAGTTCCGACTACAGGCTGTACAAAAATCGGTTGCCCTAACGACTATGACGTGTTTTGTTATTTTCATTTCATTCAATCGGATTCAATAACAATATTACATTCAAAACAAAATTCATTTTTTTCGTTCGCCTGGTGCTTCTGCATGTTCGGCATATTTTTCTATATTCACATTCGGCAGAATAATCGGTTCAATTGCTGAATTGTTACCGAATATAAAACAAGATTTTTCGTTATTTTTTACTTTGTAATAAACTCTTAACAAACCGAGTACTTAATATGTTAATCAATTAAGTATGGACGGGAAACGACGGGTTTACTGGATTCATATTCGGCAGAATAGTGAACTGACTATTCTGCTGAATTGTTACCGAATATAAAACAAGATTTTTCGTTATTTTTTACTTTGTAATAAACTCTTAACAAACCGAGTACTTAATATGTTAATCAATTAAGTATGGACGGGATACTGAAACAGTAATATATTAGTAAAAAAACACCAACAATAATCATTATTGTTAGAGACACTTAATAACATGTAATTTATAGTAATCTAATTAGGAACAATGTAATGAAATTTTAAATTAAGAAGGAGCTCACCTAGAACATGAGATTATCTTTATATTAATATAATTAATAACATAATAGCATATAGCATAGCAAAATAATCAAGAATAATTTTAATAAAGTCAATTTTGGTGAAAGAAAACTAGACTCTCTGGTAAAATTATGTTAGGTTTTTCTTCATAAACATTTCCTGTCTTGGAAAACAGACGTCGCTGTACCCAGAAGAAACAGGAGCAGATAAAAAAATAGCTAAACTGGCCATGTGTGCATATTTTCTGAGGTGGCTTTGTAATAATTTTTCGTTTAAATAACTTTGTGATTCTATTTCAATCGGGTTTTTAGAAATTTCTTCGGACACTGCTGCCTGCGTAAAGGAAGCATTCTCTTCATAACAGATCCAAAACGTTGCAGAAAATTTATGTAACGTAGTTGTCTGTTCTTATATTTGCCACTGCTACTGCTTTCCAAAGCTTTTTATTAATTCAGATTTTTCTGGAGAGAAAAAATGCAATAGAAATCTCGGGTTTAAGCGTGTTGCCCGTGCACAGTATTTGTCATCATCTATGGTTTCGAATCAGTGTCTGAATCAGTTATGTTTCTAAAGTGTGTCTCATTTCAGCTATATGAGGCAAACCTGCTGTGTACGTAATACATTCAAAGAGTGGTAACACGCGGTATAACTTCAGAAATTGCAGAAAATGTGGAGCTGGAAATCATTTTTATCTGATCAAAGGATTGTAATAAAGTTACAATATCTTTTAAAACTACCCATAGACGCTCACTAAAGTTATGGATGTTCGTTGTGCCACAGTTGTTCAAAATATATAATAGCATTGTTCTTTTTTATTCTAGATGTTCGCATATGTAAAAGGTACTATTTCATCTAGTAGTCACATCATATTATATCTATATATAGTATGTCATATCATAAGTTTATGTTTTAGCAAATTTAGCTCCCTCTGGATTTTTAATTAACTTTTCTTGAGCCTGAGTGAAGTGATTGAAATGAGTAACAATTATTTTTGCTAACTTTAAGGTTTCACTTCTTGAATTTTCAATGAATTATTTAGATCCAGTTTTAAACTATGTAGATAACACCCTTTCCCAATGTATGGACTCATGTTAACTGCTTTTACTACATTAGGTCCGTTATCTCTAACTATCACATGAATTACGAAATCAATTGCTACATATTTATATCTTCTAGATGAGTTCCAATGATGACTGCGGTATGCTGTCCAGTAAAATGTTTTATTTAAAGAACACTGTATTGAACAGAAAATTCTTCGTCAAGCAAGTGCGCAGTGAGGCTTAAAAAGTTAATTAAATTGTTTACACATGTGGCCATGTGGACACATGGCAGCGATTATTAATACCACTTTAGCCTTAAGTTTTAACTTAATTATCTTATTTAATTATTCATAAAGTTGCGGCAAAGTGATATATTTTCTTACAGGCATTTAGTATTTCGACATCGGTCTATTACATCCAAAGGCCTCTGACGTGGACATATCTGATGCGAACATTTCAGCTATAGCATAGCGAATTTCGAATAATCTTGAACTGATACCGCATTCCTTAATAAATGCAACCTCTAGGGTTAACTGCACACTGTGGAAGCTTCTAGAAATAATCCATCTGAACCGTATTGAAGTTTTGAAGATATATTTTGGAAATAATTACATTTTAAACAAATACTGAAATTATAAAACCTCGCATGTACTTATGTTTTTTGAAATGTTAATATTATTTAATAGTTTTAATAAAAATAAGAATATTTTAAATGTATTTTTTAATTTTTTAAAATTATTTAACAATTTTAAATTAAATGTTCTTTTGTAATGCCATCTATGGACCACGATGCTTTCTATTGGCTGGGTGCGTGACATCAGCGCCGCCTAGCGTTAGCAGCTTTATAGGCGCTTCAAATTAACGGATCTGGTAAATGTTTATCTGAATAATACAAATATAACGGAAAATAACTAAGTAAACACTTTTTTTAACGAATAATCACAAGATTTTAGTTGTCCGTACCCAGAATATAAAATATCCATTTGTTTTAAGCTTAACAAAATGAGTAAAATACGGAACACGTTTTATACTGTTTATCTATTTTTTTTCATCTAATTTCCTATTCAATATTGAAAATCTGTAAAATTAGAATTTTTTTCTTGAAGTATTTTTACCATTTAATACAAAATACCTATCGTCTCATATTCAGAAAATTTGCGTTTAACGCATAAAAAAGTAGATATGAGTTCAATACAGCAAAAATATTAATATTAATAATTTTTTTAAGTTATACCGTTTGGTATTTACAAAAAAATTATGTATTTAAAAAATACGACTTAGTTTTGCAAAAACTGATTTTAAAAAAATTACTTACAGTAAATATCTTTATTTTGCTATTACTGAAGTATTTTTTGCTATTTTCACTTTAAATTTGTAATTATACACACACACTAACTACACACTCAACAAACATCTAAATAAAAATTTTAATAATAACAACTTACAAAGTATTAAAAAGCTGAATATTTATGACCTTTACGTGTTTAATTTATGATATAACAAATTTTTTAAATTATTCCATGGATACTCGTTGTTTTAAATTTCTTGTTTTTTTTGACTGATAAATAGTGACATTCTCGTTGTTGCTGAAACGCTTTTTCCCCCATTATTAATTCATTATTTAAAAAATCATAAATGAAAGATTTAATAACAAATTTTTAAGATTGGCAGAATTCGAGACGTCATCTTTTTAAAATTTTGTGAATTGTTATTAATCTCTTATATAACTTTTTCTTTCGTTATCACCATTTATATTTATTTCTTAGTTAAATTATATTATCTAATTATAAATTTAAAGTAAAAATAGTGAAAAAAAATTTGCAATATAAGAAATGGAGGTATTATTGTAAATTTGTTATCCAATCAATTTTTCATAATAAAATAATGACTACCTAGACCTTTTTTTTAAATACATCGTTTTTTATATATGTTCTTCATTAAGATATCAATAAAATTCACATTTTTGCCAAACCGCACTGGTTCCAGAAGTAAGCAAGACAATATACTTAAGTAAATTGTATTATCTATGACAATATTTAACAGGAGCCTTTAGATATTCCCATTTCTGCTACAGCGAGCGCTGCGGTCGATTTCGTTACTCCCACTATGTGGTTCGCACTCGGCCAATATTGCGCTATCTCCAAGTCTTAGTAATCTAGTGGCTAATAATGCTACCAATGATTTTTGTATGAGCGCTATTTTGTACAAAACATGGACTACTTTTTTTTATGCACGTATATGGAAATTTACACATCTTTTCGTTTTTAATCAAATGCCGCTACTCGCCGAGCACCTCGCGGACATGTTTTAACCTGTTTTTTTAAGCAAATTGCACCAAAAGAGAACGGAATCGTTCGGTTGGATAACCGGTTCGGTACATTTTAAACTGAATATTCAGCGGAATATTCGTATTCGGCAAACCCTATATACGGCTAATCTCTAATAGAAAGTATTATGGACTAAAGTATACAACATTTTTTATTCCGGAAATAAGAAAAAATATTTCTTAGAGCCGCTAGATGACGCTACTGCTATTTCATTGATAACATTTTTATAAAATTGTTTCTAGACAAATTAAGTTTTAACAAAACTAATTTGTTATACTTTTTCTGCCTTAATTCCCACTCGAATCTTCACTTTCGACTTGAGCACCTAAACACTTAGAAAATAAAGAAAAAAATATGAACACAAACTACTAAATACTAAACATAATATAAACTTGTTAAATACAAGTAGAACTCGCACTGAGAGCATTCCGTATATATTTACGTATATAAATATAAACATGTAACTGTACATAGTGTTTCTAATAAACTATTTGCATATATAAACGTTTTTATTCATTATAAAATCATATTAGCTAACATGTTTCCCACAGGAGTAAAATTATAGTAAATTTCTCAAAAATGTTTTGGTTTTGTTATTCATAACTTTGTTAATATTTCCATTAAGTTATATTTATTGTTTATATAAATAAGATGAAAAATATTATCCGAATTACAGACCAAAACAGAAAATTCATATCTAGTGACGTTTTTGAGACAAACTTGATAACAAAATACATAAGCCAATTAGACCAAAACAGAAAACATCACCTTATCATTCTTTTTTAGCGAAAAAAATTTTAAAAACTGCTTTTTAATCTACTCAGAATGTCTTTTCAATGCTTTTACCACATGCGTGTGAAGAAAAAGTTTTTGCCCCGTTACAAGTATGGGATAATCCCCTACGCCGCAAAATAATTTAAGTCATGTTAAATTTTAGTTTTGAGCCAAGGAACACATTATTTCAAGTTTCTGTCTTATTGTGTGTAAATTTCAAGTTTCTGCCTTATTTCATTTTACGCGAAGTACCTAACATTTGAAAGAAGAATTGAAGACCTAACATTTGAAAACATCTAACAAACAGACCAATGAACCAACATATGGCGTTGCCAAAACCGGAGGTTTCCGTTCGAATACTTAGAGTATGAAATCCTTAAAAAAATATAAACTAGTAAAATAAATAAAAAAAACGCCTCAGAAGACATTTCACTGTCTTCCTCAGCTGTAAATGTCATTTCACATCGATAATAATGAATATATAAAGGCAGTTCCTAGTCATGAACTGCCTTTATAATGTATAAATACGTTATTTTTTTTAGTCTTTATTTAAAAAAAAGAATATCAGTTAACAATCTTCTTTTTTTAAATCGAATAAGTAACTAAGCGGAAGTCATCATATTATAACGTCCAAAGAGAACGTGGTGTACAACATCTGCAAAATACCACCTACGGGATACCATATTCGATCATTAATCGTTTTTATTGTCTTGATACACCTATCCATATTTTTATTTCAGTAATTTTATTTACTTAATACAATCCTTGCTCAACCTACAGCTTATTGCATTATAATTTAGTGAGAAACAAAAAATATTTAAGTACATATAGCACAAATACGCGTTGTTTTTGTCTACAACGAAAACGGACAAATTAACCACAATGAAAATAGAGGGTCAAGTGTGAAGTATAAAAATATGTTACGATCTTGACTCCTAACATTTGAAAATATCTGGGAAATTAAAAATGAAACTATAGCATTTCACGTGATATAAAATAGAATGTAACGGGAATCAGGAAGCCGATAGATTAAAGGTTAGATCAAATGGGGGATTGGGGAGTTGTTTAAGGTCAAATACTAATAGGACATAGTGTGTAGAAAAAAAATAAGCAAGTTATTTGCGATATAAACTTAATAACGTTAAGTGTAGTGTTGATAACAATATTATGAAAAACTGCTTTTTAAATTTTTTCATTGATCTAGTATTTATTTTATATCATTAGCTTTTTAAAAGTGACTATCCAGTGTTGGTACCCTAAGCGGCTTTTTTTGTTATGGCTTGGCATATCTAAATATGTAATTTAATTTTACTCGAAATGTGGGTTGGTTCTTGTTTGCAAAACTGTGTCCAATTCAAAAGTGATCGAGTGCAAGCTATGCTTGCACAATTAGTGTACCGTGTAAACATTTTGAAAAACGTATGTCAACAAAAGTTCTTTACATCGTGAGAAATATTTTTTGCAGAAAATCTGTTTATCTAAAACCATTTGTTTAGTAGTTTTAAATAAACGAACAATTTACTTGTTCATGACGATTAACAGCGCTAGAATTTTTCTATCCCGGTAATTTTGTTTCAATATATACCTAATTTCTCAATGTTCCTGATTTTTTAAGATATTTCTGAGGGTCCCTTTTGATGATAAGGGCGAGGGTCAACAATTATTACGCGTTTTTTCTGAAAAATGTTTAAACTAATTCATAAAAGAATACATAATATTATTATTGAATTCGTATTTCAATAAAGTTTTCGTTTGATACCCTACAAGATAACCTTGATAGAATATTTTGCTTTCCCAACATATCGCCTGAAATTAACTCTCAGAACCAAGACTGAACTTTTTATACTCCATATATATAATTGAGCCACCATACTTTATTTCTATGGTAAATTTAAAATTTTTGTTTCAAATATTTCCAAGAAAATCGCCTGTGACAGGCAAAACTCATAGTGGTTCAACTAGTATTCCGCTTTGGCAGTTTTACCACGAACACTAAAAACAACACGAATTATGTATTTTTCTATTAAATAATGTTTCGTAAAATTTTAAACATCGCTGTGAAATCCTCACGCAGGGCATCACGATAATTACACTCATGGCAAACGCTTTGTATATGATAGAATTAAATACCTACTTATTTCCTATGTACTCGTATATCTACTATAACAATAATATATCGACTAAATGTATCTACTACGATGATCACACGTATGGCAAACACTTTGTATATGATATAATTTAATGTTTTAAACGTTTTGTATGTAATAGAATTAAATACTTAAATATTTCCTACGCATATCCACTACGACATATATCTCTACATATATCTGTTACGACATATATCTCTACATATATCTATTACGACCATTACACGCATGGCAAACGCTTCGTATACGATAGAATTAAATGTTTTAAATGCTTTGTATGCGATAGAATTATATACCTACGTATTTCCTATGCATATATACTACGACATATATCTCTACATATATCTACTACGACAATTACACGCATGGCAAACGCTTTGTATACGATAGAATTAAATGTTTTAAATGCTTTGTATGATAGAATTAAATACCTACGTATTTCCTATGCATATCTACTACGACATATATCTCTACATATATCTACTACGACAATCACACGCATGGCAATCGCTTTGTATACGATAGAATTAAATGTTTTAAATGCTTTGTATGATAGAATTAAATACCTACGTATTTCCTACGCATATCTACTACGACATATATCTCTACATATATCTACTACGGCAATCACACGCATGGCAAACGGTTTGTACATGATAGAATTAAATACCTACATATTTTAAAAAATCATAACGAAAAACAATCGATTTTTTGGAAATAATAATTAAGTTCACCTAAAATTTATAATCTAATCGCAAAATATTTCAGAATAATACATTACCTTTAAATCTAATTATATGTTAGCTCTAATAATTGGGTCTTTCATAACATTTGCAAAATGTTGCGAATATACATATGACACAGTAAAAAATGCGAGTGTTGGCAGAGGGACACACACACACACACACAGACGTGATGAAATTATAAAGGTTCCATGCATGAGAGATATAAAAGATATAGCTCACATGTTACGATCATATCTATCACTTGCTCACTTGAAATCAAAATATATCAGTACATCACTAGCTCAGGAGTGATAGGCGTCTATTTCATTTCACCAAATCAATCATTTTACTCACTCGTCGCTCATGAAGATAGATATAAAAGTATATGTTTTGACGTTACATAAAAGAGAAATAAAACGAACGAACTGTTTAGTCAAATATGCAACTGGATCTATGTAGACGAACGTAGCTATTCGCGATCGAATGTGAACGCTGTGATAAAGTATACTACAGTTCGCTCAAAATATTTGCGTAAACGAACACTTTTTTTGTTTCATTTCAAAATACTAATTTATAATTGTATAAATACGCCATTCTATTCCAATTTATTTAATTATCATTAAAGTTATTTTATGTATAATTTGAATCTAGGTTGACAGTCCTAAATCCTAAACCTGCAAACTGGATACTCTTGTAAAAATTATTTTTATTTTCAAACAATATTGCGTAATGTTCAGTCATTACTATTTATCACCATGTTGTTTGTCCATTGTTCATCGGTTGAACGTATGCGTAATAAATAATTTCGTTAATAACTCGGAGTACTGAGATACTGGGCTACAGAACTAGAGATATACATGACTGATTTTATATCTTTCCAATCGAATTATATATATCACTCTTTTCTTTTCACTGATACCTTTTGCGCGCCTCTACTTGATAATGAAACGTTAGAAATATTCAAAAAGTATTGAACGAAATACGTAAAGACGACAATATAATAAATAAAGTATACGGATGTTTGCCGATTAAAATTATAAAACATGGCGGGCGCAACAGGTTACGCAGATGAACATGGTGTCATTGACAAGATCCAAGACCCTGTCTGTGACGCCGCGCCAGTGTCGCTACAGCCCATTAACCTTAGTATGTACGCGAAGGTTAATATGCCAAACATTTTTAGAATAAACAACATAACAAACATAGTAACCTACATTAAAATCTATCCAGGAGCAATATATTAAAAAACAAACAGAAAGCAGGCAGACAGACATTTTGTTCTATAAATGTAATAAAATGATATATGTAGCATATAATCGTATTTTTATTTTTTATAGCATATTTGTTTATTCTTATTAACTTAATTTGTATCAGTCTTTTACGGTATTAATATTTCCTATTTGTTGCAGGGTGGTTAGCTGGAAGATATCATAAGAAGAATATATTAAATACTTGGCAGTAAAATATTAAATAACTGTCATCTCAGTTCATGACTGTTGGCTGATGTGGTACGAAAGCTGAATATTTTCAATTTTCCCCAAAGCGTGAAGTTGTTTTTCGATTGCAGAATGAGAGTAGCTATTCCAGATTAAGTGAAATAAACCTGAGTTCGGTTTCAGTAAAGTTTTTAATTTCAGCTATGGAACATTCTTCCTTTGAGTCTTTGGAAAGTGTGCTTGGATGTGTCATGGGAGAATCTTCGTCATCGTTGTGCGTATATTGTGTATTACTTCGCTCACTTTTCACCCTAAACGGAATCCACAAAGCGAGAGCACTCCAATTTTTCTACGTGAAATCTCCATATTCAGTTTATTCTTTACTCGGCGAAGTTTAACTGAACAGGAGATCGCTGCATTTTTATATACCATCCAGATATATTTGAGAAATTTCTATAATATTCCTGAAATCGCTGGAAGAAAGTGGCAGGTTGTTGCCAAGTTAGTTGCCAAGATAATATTTTTTAAGACTGAAGAGACATTAAATTCTATCTTTTTCAAAAAGTATATACTACAAACAGTACGTACTACAGAGATTCAAATAGTACACGATACACAGCATAATTCATATCTCTCTAGTCAAATAAAAGCAATCGAAATGTTAACTAATGTTGATATCGAAATGTCGAACAAATATATTTAAAAGTATATACTACAAACAGTATGTACTACAGAGATACAAATAGTACATGATACATAGCATAATTCATATCTCTGCAGTCAAATAAAGGCAATCAAAATGTTGAACAAATGTTGACATCGAAATGTTGAACAAATGTTTTTAAATGTATGTACTACAAACAGTGCTTACTACAGAGATTCAAATAGTACATGCTATATAGAATAATTCATATCTCTGCAGTCCAATAAAGGCAATCGAAATGTTGAACAAATGTTTTTAAAAGTATATACTACAAACAGTACGTACTACAGAGATTCAAATAGTACATGTTTTTAATACATGATACATACCACAATTCATATATCTGCAGTCAAATAAAGGCAATCGAAATGTTGAACAAATGTTGACATAGAAATATTGAACAAATGTTTTTAAAAGTATATACTACAAAGAGTACGTACTACAGAGATTCAAATAGTACATGCTACATAGCATAATTCATATCTCTGCAGTCAAATAAAGGCAATCGAAATGTTGAACAAATGTTGACATAAATTTTTATGAAACATTTCTAAATTAGGTTTTAATGAGGGAAGAGTTTATTTTTAAATTACCTCTTCAAAACTGACAGCAATATTTAAAACTATGAGAATGATTACGTATTTTAATATATCTTAGAAAATATCTATAATGTATTAGTGATTAAAAAGTAATTAGTCGCTATTCTGGCAGGTTTGTCTTATGTATTGAAATTGTTAATGATTGAATATCGAAATAGCGAATGAAGACAGGGAAATTTTCTTTTTATTTTACGTCACTAATGAAGCGAATGTCATCATTACGATGTTGCGTCAACACGATCATTTGAACGTTGATATTCTGTTTCGTCAACACGATCATTTGATCATTTGAACGTTGATATATTGATGTCATCTCCATCTATGTGAATCGAATATAAGTATATCAGTATTTAATGGACGGTTGTAAAGGGACTCACTTTCCACACGTATTTTTTACAGAATTAACAATTCCATCCATGTTGTTGGTCTTTGAAATGTCAAATTTTAAGTATATCTAGATTTATCCTATTACGTGAATAAATACTACGAACAGCATTTTCTGAATGATAATCTAAAGAAACTTGCTTGTTTTATTGTCATTTTAAGCAAAAAACTACAAATAAAAAAAATTATGCATTAGGTTTTTTAAATTAGTTGCTTATGCTAGTGAATAGTTTTTTTACTAGTTTATTAAAAACAATGCTATTTTCATCCAAGTATTCATTAACTTAAATGAAAATTTAATTAAATTAGAGTTTAATTTATAATAAAAATTGAATCAAAAATAACTTATACATCATATTATTCTTAAAAAAGTAGAATTTGGAAACGTGTTTTGTTGATTTCCTAATTTAGATTTTATGATTATTTTAAAATTTACCTTTGTCACACATTCCTATTAACACTGATTGATTTTTTTTCACAAGGCTTCTTAATTTTTCTAAGTTTAATGTAAGAGGTGGCCAGAATGAGGATTATCGGAGGTATAAAATTCTTCTGAATCTTTGGAACCAGCACTTGACTGTGTCATAGAAGAGTATGGCTTCATCCACAAATGTGCAAACCTTGAACATATCTGCAACCAGTACATCTTTACAACCAGTGCCTCAGAAAATATGATCGTATTTCAGAATACACTTGTCTTCTGCTTCAAAAAATATGTTAATAGGTCACGTCTTAAATAGTCGAAAATCTGCTTTGGATGCCAACTTTATATGCGTATACAATTCTCATCAATATATTTAAAAAGAATACACAGATTTCGCATTATCTCATTGGCGGATTCAAACACTTGACCACTCACGGCTTTGGATTACGCTCTGAAAGCGCACTCACCTTACACTTTCTTAAATAAACCATCACTTCTGACGCAAAATGTCTTACTGTTCAAGCAGCAAAATTTTGGAATCAATTGGAACCTGATTATCACGAAAATATTCTCGACAAATGCCTACAAATTTCATTTGAAAAAGTCCTATCTCTCCTAAAACCCAGCCTTTCTGCACTTTTGTGCTTTCTTTCTTTCATCCTGACTCATGTCATTATATATATTTAAGTGAAGCCTAATCTTGTTATCATTTATTAATGTTTTGTTTTTGTTTTCTTTATGTAGATGTTATATGTTATACTAGCTATGGCCCACGATTCCACTCGCGTAAAATTACGGTTGCAATGTCGAAACTATTATTACTTTTATTATTATTATTATCTTTAATATTACTAAAACGCTAATATGTGTCGTTGGCAGTATTTATACCGTAATATTCACCAAGTCAAAGGTTTTTGAAATCTGTAGTACCTAAATATAAAGTTCACGATTCCACTCGCGTAAAATTACGGTTGCAATGTCGAAAGTATTATTACTTTTATTATTATTATTATCTTTACTATTACTAAAACGCTAATATGTGTCGTTGGCAGTATTTATACCGTAATATTCACCAAGTCAAAGGTTTTTTAAATCTGTAGTACCTAAATATAAAGTTCACGATTCCACTCGCGTAAAATTACGGTTGCAATGTCGAAAATATTATTACTTTTATTATTATTATTATCTTTACTATTACTAAAACGCTAATATGTGTCGTTGGCAGTATTTATACCGTAATATTCACCAAGTCAAAGGTTTTTTAAATCTGTAGTACCTAAATATAAAGTTCACGATTCCACTCGCGTAAAATTACGGTTGCAATGTCGAAAATATTATTACTTTTATTATTATTATTATCTTTACTATTACTAAAACGCTAATATGTGTCGTTGGCAGTATTTATACCGTAATATTCACCAAGTCAAAGGTTTTTTAAATCTGTAGTATCTAAATATAAAGTAAAAAACCTATAGGTTGCTGGAGGGTTTAAACCTATATAACTAAGGTAATAGTTTATTAACTTTAATTTGAAATATAATGTCATTATGATAGTTGTAAATTCTAAGAGTAACTAGTGCACAGTCGCCATTTGATTCTTTGCTAAAAGAATAAATTATTCTTTTGTTACTGGATATATTCCACTAATGGTAGTTACCTGTCTGTTGAAAAATTAAATTATGCTGTGTGTGAAAATGTTACATTAATGTTATTTACCTGTCTGTTGAAAAATTGAATTGTGCTCTATCAGCAACATATAGGTTTTTTATTATAGTTAATATTAGAGTTTACATCTGTCATATTGACATTTTATTTAAAATTGAGGTTAATAAACTATTACCGTACCAAATTTCATCAAAATCCGTTCAGCAGATTTTGCATAATTGACCAACAAATTCACATACGAAAAGGTAGAGAGACAGGCAAAAATTCTAGAAACAGGTTTTTTGTCGCTTCTATTATAATTATTTGCTCTAAATTAATTACTCTTTTTAAAATATTTTCTCTGTACATCTCATGTTTACTCTAAATTAATTACTCTTTCTAAAATATTTTCTCTTTACATCTCATGTTTACTCTAAATTAATTACCCTTTTTAAAATATTTTCTCTGTACATCTCATGTTTACTCTAAATTAATTACTCTTTCTAAAATATTTTCTCTGTACATCTCATGTTTACTCTAAATTAATTACTCTTTTTAAAATATTTTCTCTGTACATCTCATGTTTACTCTAAATTAATTACTCTTTCTAAAATATTTTCTCTGTACATCTCATGTTTACTCTAAATTAATTACTCTTTTTAAAATATTTTCTCTGTACATCTCATGTTTACTCTAAATTAATTACTCTTTCTAAAATATTTTCTCTGTACATCTCATGTTTACTCTAAATTAATTACTCTTTTTAAAATATTTTCTCTGTACATCTCATGTTTACTCTAAATTAATTACTCTTTCTAAAATATTTTCTCTGTACATCTCATGTTTACTCTAAATTAATTACTCTTTTTAAAATATTTTCTCTGTACATCTCATGTTTACTCTAAATTAATTACTCTTTTTAAAATATTTTCTCTGTACAGAAATCCATCTGTTACAATTTTATATGTGTATAGATTGTAACATTTGTTATAGTCTATCAAACAATCAATTTTTCAAAACCTAGTTTTACGGTTGACTGGAAAATACTGCTCCTATAGCAATATGTCCGCCATATATATGGTAAATTAAAGTGGTAAGATAAATAAATAACAAATTAAGTAATAAATATCATATATTCCAAGTGCATTCAAAGAAAATTTATTAAAACTTATGCTATTTTCATTTTTATTTAAGAAAATAATTCATGTTTATTTCTAACCTAAAAATAGAATTATTACAAGAAACAAAACGGATGAACCGTTTTGTTCCTATTTTGGAGGGTCATATTTGTGTACCATATTGGATTCTGAAAATAAATAAAATTGTTTATAATAAGAGAGATATTGGATTGTTTAAAGATAAGGGATGTTGGGTGCATTTATACATTTTTATAAATCTTTGCTTATCCATGTACGGTTTACGGGAATGAGTTATGATCTCGTCTACTTTGAGTAGTCATGTCCTGAAACCATTCTTATGTTAATTTTTTCCGAGATTAATGTGAAAGCAGAAAGTAACCTTTAGACTATAAATCAAACAGTTTTGATCCCTAAAAAAACTATTTTTAAGATCACTATTTACTTTGTGCCTTTCAATTTCATTCTTTAGTTTTCTCTAGTCTTTCGTTAAAGTTATTACATTACGATATTGATATCATATCTTAAATTAATCATACATCGAGTGTGTATTCATAATAATTTGGATACATTACCTAGTATTTCATGGTGATTCGTTGTATAATCTCGTCACAGAATCAATTAACATGGGTCAAAGTATGAATCATCTAGATATTTGAAAAAAATAACTTCTAAAATTTACCTTTTCTTGTAACTCTTGCTTAGGAGATCCTTTACCCATAATTTTTGGTTTTACCATCCTAAGATACCTGTATTATGAAATAATACATAAGTAATATTGAATGTTTGATAAATTGATGTACGGAGAGAACAGGTGATATCAAATGAACCACAAAAATTACCCATATTCAATTATGAATTATTAAACAATTCAAGATATTTTATTTACTGTAAAAAATAATAACCTTATCTATTTTAAAAGAACAAAAAAATATATAATATAATTTGGGACTTTCGATTATGTACACTGGTAACATGACATCACAATGTGTAAATGTGTATTACTTGCCTTTTATCCTTTTTTGAAGCGTTGTACAACCATAAAATGAAAGATAATTTAAAACATTAGAAAGCTAATATTTTAAAATATTGGTGTAATTGAAATAAAGACTTTAAAGCTCATTAAACATTTTTTATCAAAATTTAAAAATTTTTCGCCACTACATGAAAAAAAAATTTGAGAATGAATACATTTCAATTTTTCACAAAAATGTTTAACATTATTCTTGTTCGTATTACGGTGAATAAGTAAATTTAAATAAATTATAGTTTAAAAAACTAAAAAACACTCTTTTTAACAATATGAATTAACAAATAAAAAATAATCTTAAAATATGTATTTTGGTCAAAACGGCATGGATGTTTCACAAATCGGTATAAGATAACTGTCTAAAGCTTAAAATAATAACAAAGAGATTTACAAAAAAAAAACATAAATTTAAGGTAAAAAAGGAAGTGCTAAATATCAGTCGTCGTAAATGTAAATCGATAGGACCCCCAAGCTCTTTTTATATTATAATTAATTTTTTGTCACTATTTTTATTTTAAGCATATCCAAAAAAATAAGTATCAAATTGTGAGACATACTTTCAATCTTGACCCAAATATTTATATTTAAAGTTTATTTTTAGTTTAAATTGCTACAAAAGCGTGTTTTTAGTTTTTGATGTGAAACAACTAATGACGCGTTTGAATGGGAGTTAAAATGTTCTAATGGCAAGACGCGTCTTACCATTCAGCCGGTTTCGCGTATTGTCAGCTATTTCCGACTTAATTCGGCCAGCTTCGCGTTTTGTCGGCTCTTTCCGACTTAATTCGGATTAAAATTGTGTCTTATTAATAACGTTTACAACTTTACTCGTTTATATCGGTGTATTGCATTAAGCTGTTTTTAAACGTTAATAGCGTTTATTTACATTAGGTTGTTAAGAAATATTTCTACTATTAATTATTTCATAAAAATAAAATAATATTAATATTTTATTATTAACGACTATCTGTTTTATTATTAACAACCATACACAATTGTTTTTCGTTTTCACTTTGTCCAAATAAAAATATTTCAACCTAAAAATGTAAAAAAATTTAGGTGGTTCAAGTTAGGTTAGGTGGTGGTGCAATTTTTTTTAACCATAATTTTATTTTCTAAATTTTTGCGTGTGCAAAATTATAAATAAACGAGCTAAAAAAATTAAATATGCAACTTTTTAAAAATGGCGGCCAAATATTGGCAAAAATACCCCAATAAAAAAAATTGTCAAAAAACGGAGTCAAATCTCATCCTTAAAATGTAAGGAGATGGCAAGTGGAGTCAAGTATCGTCCTTATTAACTTCAACACCTTTAATCGTGTGACTTAGCAGTTCCGCAGCATTCAAATGTGAAACTATTACTACGTTTAAATATGTAATGAATAAGGGTCAAATTTCCAGTTGTTGAATAAAGAGTCGAGTGAGAGTTATTTTGTCAGATAGAGCATAATTTAAATTTTCAACACATAGGTAACTGACATTAGCGGAATATATCTAGTAACAAAAGAATAAATTTATTCGATTGTTGCAAAAGGCGATTGTTCGCTAGTTACTTTTAAGAGTTTACATCTGTCAAAATGACATTTTATTTCAAATTGAGGTTATGTTTAAACATTTATTTTAAAATTGAAATTTTATTTTGTACTAACTACTTTGTATTAACCACTTGATTATAATATATTGAATTTACTGAAATTATAGATGCAGAAGCAAAACTGTCGGTAGCAGTAACAAGATTTGAACTAAATGTTTGTCCATATAAACAAATGTCAAATGTTCGATCTAATAGGTATACTCCTCTAACGTAAAGTCTCGTCGATCTTTTTTCTCTCTTATACATAGCTCGCGTGAAGTTCGTTCAAAATATTATGGTAGCGTAAAAGTCAAGTTCAAATAACTATACATCGATTGGAAAACGAAATACATTAATTCATTATTTAAGTATTTCAGACTTTATTCGCTGAATTAAAAATCAGCTCTGAGTCATTAAACTGTAGAAAAGATAAAAATACCGTTTATACACGAAGAAAAAAGAGTGTGTGTTTGTCTTCTCGGCACCATTCCCGTTTAACTTAGATTAGCTTTATTACAATTTCAGATATATATCTCAAGTGTTTATGCTTATTTTCGTATCGAACGTTTTTACAGAATCGAAAAAGTTAAATGAAAATTCGGATCTGAGTAGAAAGGATAAAAATAGCATTTATACACAAAGAGAAAAGAGATAGTGTGTTTGTCTTCTCGGCACCATTCCCGTGTAACTTAGATTAGCTTTATTGTAATTCCATATACATATCTCAAGTGTTTATGTACTTTTCTTCGTACCGAAAACGTTTTTTAAAATATCGAAAAAAGTTTATCGCGATCGGCGTATTCGCGCCAAACCAAAACCTGAACAAATATAAACAAAATAAACATAAAACGAATTACATTTAAAACCTGCTTTTCTTTTAAAGTCGTTCATATCCATAAACTGTTGCTGACGTCAAAGAATTCTTGCTTTGAACCATTTACGTCTCGCCATACAGGTTTTAACCGGGCACTTTTTTAACATCAGCAACAAAGTAAATGACGCACATCGACGGTGCAGCATTTGCTTTGTGAAAAAAGTTAACTACGCTTGTGAAAAAAACATTTATACAAGTTCGAAGTGATCAGTGCAGGAATACTCGCATATGAAGAATAATGTATTGAGATGCAATTGCGATGACGTAAATTTGCCGACGTCGATAAAATATGCTTACTCATAATGATAATCTTTTAAATGTGTATACTTGCTCCAAGTGAATTATTAAAACGATAGAACAAAACAATTTTGACGAAAATATTCTTCATTTAATTCCCGTTCCGGACTAGGTTTTTATCGTATTAAGAAAGTAATATCAAAATATTTTGTAAAACTGATATCCATTCTATATTTTTAAAAAAATTTCGCCAAAATCTGTCCAGCAGATAACATTATTTTTAGGGTTCCGTACGTCAAACTGGAAAACTGGAAAACAAAATATCAAACAGAAACAGAATCTTTAAAAGAACACTAACACGTGTCTTCCAGTTCTTCTACTACAGACGATTTCCTTATAAACACTGCGACATAAAACCTGTCCAACTGAAAAATGTAATCCTTAAAAGAACACTCACACATGTCTGCCAATTCTTCTACCACAGATATTTTTCTGAGAAACTCTGTGATATAAAAACTGTCTAACTGAAAAAAGGAATCCTGGAAAGAACACTCACACGTGTCTGCCAGTTTTTCTGCCAAAGACGATTTTCTGAGAAACTACGTGATATAAAAATTGTCCGACTGAAAAACGGAATCCTTAAAAGAATACTCACACGTGTCTGCCAGTTCTTTTGCTACAGACGATTTTCTCAGAAACTCTGTGATATAAAAACTATCCAACTGAAAAACGGAATCCTTAAAAGAACACTCACACGTATGTACCAAAATCTTCTGCTACGGACAATTTTATCAGAAACTCTGTGATATAAAAACTGTCCAACTGAAAAACGGGATCCTTAAAAGAACACTTACACATATCTGCCAGTCCTTCTGCCACACAAGATTTTCTCAGAAACTCTGTGATATAAAAACTTTGAAAAACGGAAGACTTAAAAGAACACTCACACGTGTCCGCCAGTTCTTCTGCCACACACGATTTTCTGAGAAACTCTGTGATATAAAAACTGTTGAACTGAAAAACGGAAGACAAAAGAACTCACACGTGTCTGCTAGTTCTTCTGTAACAGACGATTTTTTCAGTAAGTATGTGATATTAAAACTGTTGAACTGAAAAACGGAAGACTTAAAAGAACACTCACACGTGTCTGCCAGTTCTTCTGCCACACACAATTTTTTCAGAAGGTCTATGATATAAAAACTGTTGAACTGAAAAACGGAATCCTTAAAATAAGTCACATGTATCTGCCAGTTATTCTGCCACATACGATTTTCTTAGAATTTTTGTGACATAATAACTGTCCAACTGAAAAACGGAATCCTTAAAAGAACACTCACACGTATCTGCCAGTTGTTCCGCCACAGACGATTTTCTTAGAAACTTTGTGACATAAAAATTGTCCAACTAAAAAACGGAATCCTTAAACGAACACTCTCACGTGTCTGCCAGTTCTTCTGCCACAGACGATTTTCTGAGAAACTCTGTGATATAAACATTTGAAATTTGGCATAGTACTAACTTTTTAAAACAATTCATGCAAGAATAAGATTTATAAACGAGTAAATCAAGTTCTGAATTTTATTTATCTATCATATGGAGTATCATTGCTTGTTATAAGGTATATAAAAATATTTTTTTAAATTGTATATTTAAAAAAAATATGAAAAATAGAGCACACTTCTCCTTTTTTATTCCTGAAACTACTGAAGCAAAAATCAGGAAAAACAGTGATTCTAAGGTCTGGCTTTACAATTTTTGAAATATGAACCAGTAAATGTCAGAAAATATAGTTGGCAATATATTTATGTTGTAAGAAATCAATATTTGTAAATGGTTTAATAGAAATGCTATGTATTCTTAAATGTTTAGAAGTGTCAACTGTGTACGGAGGCCAGTAAAACAAGTTCTACTCGTATTTGACAGATTTTTACTGTGACGGATAATAGTTAGCAAGATGATCCCATTCGCTTGATTTATTAACGGAAATTTAAAAAGATGTTTATGTTACCTGCTATTTTGACATTAAATTATTAAAATTTCAGTTCATAATATACTACTATTTATATGCTGCATTTTCACATAGATTTCATATTTATATGCTGATTTTCCACAATTTCACATGTGCTCCTATTCCACTTACGTGAAATAGGAGCACATAAATCTTTAAAGCATTTTTTTACATTTCCTACGCCAAATAATCTTTTTTGTTTATTTTTTCATTTCCTAAGACTTAAAGACGTTAACCGAATAAGCATGACCAGATTATCCCCCGCTCAGATCAGCTTCCGTTATTTTTCTCTTAACTGCTATCGATAATAGGTTTAATTCTCCGCAATATTAATACTTAGTAAAACATCATTTAACGTGAGGATCAAAAAACTTAAAATTTGAAAGAAATTAATATCTTTTGAAATATTGTGACTTTATAGACGTGACCCAGACTGTTTGCGAAAAATGTTAACAATGGTGTAGAATTAAAATAAAACCATTAAAAAAAGAAACATTTGGAAATAACAAAGACGAACAGCTATAAAAGGTTAAAAAACAACATTTTTATTCAGAATTCTACTTGAATTTTCTAGCATATTTTTTAAAATTGTTAAGCCAATCGATGCGTAGTTTTGGAAAATGATGCAAAAGTACATTTTAGTAGACACAGCAGTACCGACAACAAATATGTGAAAAAAAGAAAAGGCTTAATAAGTTTAGAAGACAGACGACAAATTTTTTCCCTTCGTTGGAACATAATGCCAATGTCATATCGAACTGGATTTCGTACTAATTCTTTAATAATCGAAAAAAATATTTGGAAATAAAGATACACAGTACTTTTACTCGCTACTTTGAGTACATGGATCTGTCGGATTATGATATTTTAACTACTTATTTTACATGACAACATAAACATTTTGTCTAAGTCTTAAATTTATTAACCGATAAAATCAAGTTATGTTGAATCAAAGTTATAAGAAAAATAAATGAAATATACTAAGAAAGCTATGTAAAAAAAACATTGATATTTGGTATGAGAGCTAAATCTAATTTTAAGAGGTTTTTGCGCATTTTCACTGTTGGATATATAAATAAAAACTTGTCACTTTAGTTAAGCGAATTGAATAATCTTATTCCAATATATTTGTAATTTATTAATCATAATTAATTGGCCGATTTTCGATTCATGTGAAACCAATATAATTGATTTCCAATGTTGTAAATGTTGCTAGTGATGTATTGCAAGCAGGGATGAATAAAAATCGTTTGGTTTTTAAACATTTTTATTTTTTGTGTTCTAAATAAACCTGTTAAAAATAATTGTGAAACTTATATGGTTACAATTAGCGACTTTCTTTTTTCACAATAAAGTGTCAGAAGTTTCACGTCCCTTTAATATTCCGTAACAAATTTAATAGGTTCAAAGATGAATACGTCTTTGAAGTTCAACATCTTTAGGGACGTAAAACTGGAATTAAAACGACTAAGTGACGCTCCTTATTAGTGAACCTTGTGTTGGCTCCGCTTACATGTAAGGCAGAAAAATTTAGTAAAACAGTGCTTATACAACAGTAAACACTTGCATATGTATACGAAAATAAAATGGCCGCCTGTAGCATGATCCGATTGAACGTCAGTTGATATTGTTAATTTGTTTAGCTGGCACTAATTTATAAAAATTAATTTCTATTTGTTTTGTAATTTTTAAAATGAATTGATTTTTAATTGTATCGTTTTAATTATCTTCCTTAATAATATGTATGCGTAAATCTCCTTTTCCTAATAAGGTACAAATGTTTACATTTTTAACCTACTTCAAAAAGGAGTCAACCTAAAACTTTCAGTGTTTTGTGTATGCTACCCTATATCTCCGGTATTTCTCAGCCAATTTCGATAATTCTTCTTCTATTTGGAAAGAAATACTGACAGTATGATTCCCTGAAATTTCGGTAGAATTTGACCATGGAAACTGAAGGTATTTCATAGAATTCTTTTACATTGAACAGCATAGGTGCTGTGATAAAATTTGGATGGTATAGACCGAATGATATTCTAAGAAGATGCGACTAAGGGTAAGATAAATTTGCTCTTTAGCTAAATCAGGGCGCAATGATGGAGCTGGAAGATGTCGACAGGGACTCTTCAATGCTGAGGAGTAAACTCATCGAGTATGGACTACTTTGACTTATCTTACCGTAGCAAGAAAGTTACAGGGTAAATGGTAAAATACGGATATATACGGGTACAATACGGATATACTTGTATACGGGTGAACATAATGTAACAGGGTAAATGGTAAAATACGGATATACGCGGGTACACATAATATAATTTCTACTTTTGATCCATAAGTCCTGATGTAGCAGGTACACTGACTACCTAAACCATGAAACTTTAGGGTCTGCCTTTTTTAAATTAGTATTTTGGGTATCAAGCAGAGACTCTGCCATTAAAATCAGAGTTCCGACTCCTCAGTCTTGACGCTGTGGGGGTATTGTCTATTTAAATCCTGAGGCTTACGGATCTGCTGCTTTTAAATTAATATTGGAATCTTAAGCAGAAACTCTGTCATTAAATTTTGGGTTCCTACTTCTCTGTCTTTGGGCTATGGGGGTTCTGCCCGCTTAAATTGTGAGACTTTGGGGACCTGCTGTTTTTAATTTAGTATTTTGGGTCTCAAGCAGAAACTCTGTCACTGGACTCCGAATTCCATTCCTATTCCTCAGTATGAGGCTACAGCGGTACGACCTGTTTTATGTATATTAACTCGTGTCCTGTCATTAATTAACCAATTTGGATAATTCTCTTTTTATTTAAATTGCTCCAGTATAGTATCATAAAAGATTGGCCAGAATTTGTCTATCCAAATTGAAGATACTTTATAATATCCTTCATCAATGAACATCACTTGCACCGTGATAGAGTTTAGATGATATAGGTCAAATGATAATCTAATAATAAAGTCTCTAAAAGTTCGAGACGACTAAGAGCATAATCTGAGCATAAATTAGGGTACAATTATGGATACGGCAGATGGTGACTGAAACTTTTCACTGTTGAGGAGTAAACTCATCGAGTTTGTATTTGTTTTGCTTATCTTCACATAAGCAAGAAAATAACAAAGTAAAGAGTCAGGTAAATATAAACAGGTACGTACAAAAACATGGAGCAACTAAAGTGTTGCTTGGTAGGTAGATAAGTAAGTAAATAAAGATTAACCAAATGCATGAATTAACTAGAATATTAGGAGGCAGGTAAGTACGTACCTATGTACTGAAATATACAAAAGCATGAAGCAACTGGGATAGTAGCAATCGGATAAATAGTTTATATAGGTATGTAAAGAATTAAGCATTGACTACAGTAAATACAAAAGTGGGAATGTGATTTATATGTCCATATGTAGGTATGTATGCATATATATGAATATATTTAGGTTCATAAAACGCTGAGAAAGTCTGTTACATTTTCAATAAATAAGATATTATTGATATTGAACTCATTGTAAGTTGATGGTATTGAAAAGTCAATGGTATTGAAAGTTTAAAAATGGAAAATTCAAATATTTTTACAAAAAAATTAACCGACTTCAAATAACTACAGTATACGACAAGCATTGAAAAGAGTAAAATGATGAAAATACTATTTTTTGTTACAATTTTATCTTTACTTTTTTGGAGACATCACACTGACGTTTAGTTTTATTATAGCAGGTTTTAAATAGGAAGTGTTGTTGAACGACATAAAGACCCATTACTAAATGTCATCCAGTATTCTTGCGTAGTTAAAACCAGTTTTAAAATGACATAGGGAAAGATCCGGCAATGTATATTAAGGTCAAATTGTACATTTCTTGAATAAAAGAATATATGAATAAAAGTAGTCACTAAAAGTATCACATTGGTGGTTGAACCTAAAATCTCGATCCTGTATCTAATATATAATAAAAATAAGCTGCTTAGTGGAATTTATTTTAAAAAAATGTAATCTTTATTTAAAAACATCAATATTCACAAATGTGTTTAACGAACACTAACGTATTTGAACAAGTTCCGTAAATATATGAATTCATATTCAAATACGACCTTTTTTCATAATGTTTTAAAAATTTGAAAAGAATTTATTAATGTTGATATTTGTCATTGATATATAATTGAAACCGTAACACAGTGTTTTCATTTAATTGACCAAAAATACACTGTTTATGGAATTATAAAATCTTATTACCAAAATTCCAGAAAGAAACAGACTCGAAAACAATTTATAAATGTTAACATCTAAACTGGGACTATTTGTCGAAGACAAGAAGAAAATATTTAAATATATAATAATTACTTTTCGTTCTGGCGGAACAATACTTTCATTGTATTACAAATTAATAAAAACTTTTATTTCATTACTAACTTTTCAACCTGTATTCGTATTACTTAATTAGATTTCACAATGAAATGTAATTTTGCGTGAGTTGTCATTTGTGTGAAAACCAGGAAGAGTAAAATTAAAAGAAATAAAACTACGTGTACAAATCAATTCAATTTTCTTATTATAAATTTATTATTGTTGCCATGTCAATTCTTCTCTCGTAAAATAATTTGCAAATGTGTCGCTAATAATCCTACCTTGGTTTTCGATTTGAAAACACCGTGACAAGGGTCGTTTACAAAATAACGTGTTAAAAAGTCTTCAAATCATGCAAAACGTACAAAAATTGTGAGATATTTGTCACCAACGTATCAAAATCAAGTGGAATATATATAATTATGTGAAAAATACTCCATTTATTGTATGCGTATAACATGTTAAGCAAGCGTGCACATAATTGTGCAATACGTATGCGATATTTGTCACCGACGTATCAAAATCAGGTGGAATATACATAATTATGTGAAAAATACTCCATTTATTGTATACGTATAACATCAACCAAGTGGGGGTAGTTTTGAAAGCGGCGACTCCTATACATCTTCAGTCTTCCCGTGACCACAGGCTGTGCAACCAGTCTGAAACGTCGGGACATAGTGAATACTTAGTTTATATTATCTAGGTTTACTCATTAAATAGATAATTACCGCAAAAAAACCCGATTCAAATAAAATAAAATATACGTATAACATGGTAAGCAAACACGTACATAATTGTGCCATATGTATGCGATATTTGTCACCAACGGGTCAAAATCAGGTGGAATATACATAATTATATGAAAAATTTTCCATTCATTATATACGTAGAACATGCTAAGCAAGTACGCACATAATTGTGCAATATGTATGCGATATTTGTCACCAACGTATCAAAATCAGGTAGAATATATTATTATACATAATTATGTGAAAAATTTTCCATTCATTATATACGTAGAACATGCTAAGCAAGTACGCACATAATTATGCAATATGTATGCGATATTTGTCACCAACGTATCAAAATCAGGTAGAATATACATAATTATGTGAAAAATTCTCAATTTATTGTATACGTACAATATGCTAAGCAATCTACTCAGGGTCTCGATTTACTGAGTTTGTTATTGAAGTGTCATTGTAGAACATTCATATTATTCCTTGGGTATGGTTTTATCTGGAAGGTTTTGGTAAGTGGAAATGCCTTATCACCCAAAAAATATATACGGCAACTTTGGTGAATCAGTGTCACATAATGCCTTCCAATCTGGCAGATTAAAAGTGATATAAACAAGTTTCTTTCCAAAAGCCAATATCTTGAATATTTGGTTGTCGTTTTCTTCCCAAAGGCATCCACGTTGATAACTATGGAACAGTAATCGAGCTCAACCACAGCCATCAGTACGATAGAGTTGAAGGTTTTACAGTTGTAATAATTAGAACTGCTTAATTGAGGACAAATCAACCTAATGTGTTTTCTGTCAGAGATCCACAGCAATTCGGAAAGTTCATTCAAGTGCTCTTTTGACTCCGGTCACTTTATTTCAAAGGGATATAATATTTCCCATATTGCTTTTCAGGTTTCTCAAATAGTTCAGATAAAATTCTATTTTCTATTCAAGGACTAAATAGAAAAGTGTTCAATTTTTTCCAGTGGAAAGATAACTTTATGATTAAAATATAACTTTTTATAAAAATGTATTTTGTAATTGGAGCGAAAATCAAAGATAAGAGTAGAATAAGAAGATGGTTGCCGAAAATACCTTAATAGAATTATAAAATACTCTAATAGGATCAATGCTAAAAATGACGGAAAAAATAAATGCAAACATTCGTCACTATGGATAAGTAAGGAAATAAAACCTTATAAAGTCATTGTGTGTACTTTTAATATGTATGTCATTTCCAATTAATGTTTCTTAGACGTAAATGACAACAATTATGAAGCAATAATTTTGAAAGTGGATAACAAAAAATAATAAAGAAATCAAACAGGAAGAATTTGAAGAAAATGAAAAACGAAGGAACAGGTCCGAATCATTATGAAGAAACGAACCGGCAGAAATAAAAAACAAAATCAAATACCCATGATGCACCTGATCAGATTTTGAATATAATTAAATAGAAGATGAATAATGAAAGGCACCTCCGTAATGAATATTATATTCATTACTGGACTTCTGCAATGACACGTATTCGCAAGATCTCAGAAATTACAATTTAAATTATATATGATACAACTAATGTAAGTATAATTTAACATTGACCAAGTCGTACACTACTTCCCTTCTTATGAAGATATAGATGGATTTCTCCACTTATATTTAGATTTATTCCTAAACCCTCACTCAGTTTTCCCAACACTTTATTTTCCATTTTCCATTCCAAATACACGTGATGCACCTGATCAGATTTTGAATATAATTAAATGGAAGATAAATAATGAAAGTCACCTCCGTAATGAATATTATATTCATTACTGAACTTCTGCAATGACACGTATTCGTAAAATCTCAGAAATTACAATTTAAATTATATATGATACAACTAATGTAGGTATAACTAAACAATGACCAAGTCGTATACTAAGTTCCTTCTTATGAAGCTACACATAGAGTTCTCCACTTGTTTACAAATTTAGTCCAAACCTTCACTCAGTTTTTCCGACACCTGTGATGCACCTGATCAGATTTTGAATATAATTAAATAGAAGATTAATAATGAAAGTCACCTCTGTAATGAATATTATATTCATTACTGGACTTTTGCGATGACACGTATTCGAAATATCTCAGAAATCACAATTTAAATTATATATGATATAACTAATGTAAATATAACAAAAAATTGACCAAGCAAAATATATTAAGTTGCTTCTTATGAAGGTACACATGGCTCAGTTTTTTCAACACTTTATTTACTCTTAATGGAAATCCATCTATAGTAAATTGTTATAAATACGATACGGTTAATTATTGCATATTTGCCCCTAATTCATTTATAACCGTAAAATACTTTGCAACACAACGACACCAATGATTTAATTTTTTATATTGCATACATAATTATGATCTTTCCTTTCACTATGTTAAATAAAGAGGGCAAAAACAGCATCTTGTGTTACGTAAATTAAATTTTTTTTTATTAAAATTAACAATAAAACACACTTGAACAGATTTGAACATTAAATAAGTCTATTCATCTCAAAGTGATGGTTAATTTCTCTCTAGGCATGTGCCTTAATCAAATGTATTTTATGGCAATGCAATAATAGTTATTAAGTTATTAAGACATTTGACAGAATTTGAAAATTTTTCCGAATAAGATAAAATTTGCTTGGTGGGATCTTGTAATATTTTGGGATTAAGAAGATGAACTCAATGTAGAAGTTTTACTTTTCTTTTTTTCACCAGAGCAATAGGATCTAGTACAAGTGATACATCGACGCCCATATTGGAAATATCTCACATCGTATCACTGTGGCCAGCAATCGTGGTTTGGGCTCAGAAACCCTGGAGATAATATTTGAAAGTTTACGTGGATTACGGATGTTAATTCCGTCATGCGATTAGAATTTTTCTGAAAAGAATTGCTCAGTGAATGTAGCCTGGCTGCTGACAATGAAAGCATACCCGCCTTTTTGGATAGACCATCTGGAATTTTGGAAATCTTCGGTCGGATTCATATTTGATTATCCTAAAGATCTTTAATACTATTTTAATTCACAAAATTTGTCCAACAGATTCTTTTCGTACGCCAATGGGTTAAGTCCGTTATATTACATTTTCTATATTAATACCTAATATACTGGTTGTAAGATGCCACCAGAGTTAGTTTGCAGATGTTAAAATAAACAATGGATAAAAACAAAAAAGTCTAATATACAAATATTTAAGATTTAGGTTATTAAAATTTGGACAACAAATTTATTTAATTATTTTTATTTTCCAATAAAATTTTTATTCAACTGGCAGCTTGCTTCCAATACGTTAAACAACATAATATATAATAAGCACACGTTTAATTTAAAAACAAAGATAACTAAAACGTTGGACTAAACAAATATAAGTATATATTATAACTAAATTAAAAAGTTTCCAGTAAGTCATTAACTATTACAACAAGTACTCCATTAACCTAATTCCAATCATCTTGACTATTACATCTCTACTGTCGTCACAACATAAATCGTCTATCGCAAATCTCTATTCAGACGAGTAACATTTCGTATTTAGTTTTTTTCGAAAAATTTGATTTTTATAAAATAATTTCATAAGTAAAACTGCGAATATTTTGCATGTATAAAACTTCATCTTTATCACTTTGATATATTCCTTTACAGTTACTAGTTTTTTGTTAACATCGTTTGACGTCAAGAGGATTATTTACAAAAAGTCGGGTTCAAATAACTATCAATAATTGCCAGTTAATAATCTTCTACAGGCTGTCCTATTTAAACCTGATGAAGCTAAACTTTTGCGGTGGCAATGAATTTTGTTTGTATATTTTTTCTTTTACTCTTTACATAACATTATTTTCCAATTTTGTTTAGAAGTATTTATTACATTTTCTTCTAACTCGGTTATACCGCATAATCTTTGGTTAACTTTTTTTATTTCCCTGTAACTCATCTGAATACCTTAATCGTACCATTTCGACATCAATTGTTAATGATTTATATAAGAACTGGTAAGGAGGAATAATAACGGAATCAACTAGGTATCTGTCAGTCTGTCTATCACAATCGTACTATTTTCTCAGAGGCCGTGCTATTTAGAGGACCGAATTTTGATGTACTGCGCTTAGTCATAATCCGAGTAAAGACTTAAAGTAGAAAAACGTTAATTATCTATTTTAGAGATAATTTTGAAGGTACCAGATGGGCAACATTCAATTACTGTATATACTTTTTTTTTAAACATTTTCAAAAAGTAGTAATAAATAGCAAGAAAATAAAAGAAAAAAGATGAAAAATTTGAGATAAATTAGGGAGAAGTATGTTGGAGACTATATTCACTGAAAATTTTCAGCAACTCGTATATCCAGTTATATTTAGTTATGGTATGAATTGCTTATCGACCCAATTTGGCTCGCTCTTTTTTTCCATTTTCACAATCAAAAATTGTTTATCATTGCTTATATGTTTTTCATTACTTATGTGTATCATATGCTAGTTATTTTCATTTTCTTTTTGTTTAATATTGCACTTTTATATATTATTATTAGTATTACTACCTCATTGTGCACAAACATTTTAATTGTTTTTTAATACACATACTTTGTTCCGTATTACTTTCATAAGAACGCCAATCGATCTGCCGACCGCATGCATTCGTCCTTTTGAATCAAAAAAATGGTCTCGTGTACAAAATTAAAACCATGTTATCTATATTTATTTCATACATACTTTGCATTCATTCTTTTGAACAAACTCTTTCACTCATCAATATTCTAACCACCATCTGTACCAAGACATATTAATTACAACTTTTTTTTATATTTAATGTTTCTATTGTGTGAACTGGTTTTATTCCGCTAGTACGAAATAAAATTCGTAGAAACATGTAAAATTAAAACTATAATACATCTTTTCCCTATAACTAAAAAACCTGTAAAGTACTAGTAAACATCGCGCTACGAGAATTTCGTCTATATTTAGGCACTTATGTATACATACCTCTTTTAGTGTACATAATACAATTTTAAGTATACATAGTACTTCTTTAAGTTTACATAGTACTTTTTAAGTATACATAGTACTTGTTTTAGGTATACATAATACTTCTAAAAACTAGCTTAATAGAAATATAAAATACTCTAATAGGATCAATGCTACCAACGACGGAAAAAATATATGCAAATGTTTTATCTTGTCTGACATTAGTTTTTCAAAACAATAAACAGTAAGCTGATCGTAAGTGAAACGTCACAATAGATAAGTAAGGAAAAAGACTTTAAAAAAAAAAAAATAATAGAAAAACACATAATACTTCTTTAAGTATACATAGTACTTTTTTAAGTGAACATAGTACTTCTTTAAGTATGCATAGTATTTCTTTAAATACACATAGTGCTTCTATTAAACTATTTGCAAATATTATTTTTTTCACAACGTAAATATATTGCCTACTATATCTTTCACAGACTTAATAAAGAAACATTGTATTCAACGTTATTTTTGCAGTGATTTAAGTCACTTGTGTGTTTCTACGAACTTTTTACAGACCCAACTACATGTCAAAAGTCAGTCGACTATTACTCGCAAACTAGTAGTGGATACTTGACTGTGATTATTTTCCTTTTAATTTCATTATATATATGTATATATATATATATATATATATATATATATATATATATACATATATATATATATATATATATTTTTTTTTTCAGATTTCCTTGTATACGTTTTCAATGTGAATACTTTTCAGATATTAAGAAATAGTCGTTTAGCTGAAAGAGTGGTTGGGACACAACTCAAACAAAAATTGCAATTTTACACCTTCATTGTTCATTACATGACCCTAATATTTTTGAAAGACCTATCCAAAAGTACCCTACAAAATGGGGTATGCAATAAAATCACCCCCAATTTACAATTAGGGACGATACCCTAAAAACATTTTTAAAAAAAGTTTATTTCAGAACTTTATGGGTGTTTTATATATATATTATATATATATATATATATATATATATATATATATATATATATATATATATAATTATTCCAAATTTCACTATTAGTTTGTGTGTAAAACTGCTGTGACCTCCAGATAGACGGACGTGGCGAAACTATAAGCGTCCATAAGCATTTTCATAGTGATTACAATTACAGATTTCAATGATAATTAAGTGTTAGTGTTTACTTTACTAATGGCCAGTTTCTGAATACATTTTATGAAATAGATATCTATTTCACAACACTTTTGTACTAATAATTTCAAACAAAAGAGTTTCGAAATAGATATATGTTCCACAAAAAGTACTCAGAAACCGACCATAAAACGTAATCAAATAACATTCGAGTATAGCAGTATATATTTTACGTGAACAGACCATAAAGAAAATGTTTGCTGAAGCTTCTATAATATTAACATAATTATATATAATTCTATATAAAAACAAGGGTACAATAACATATTAAAGAGACAAACCTAATAATACAATATAACGTTGCTGGCTTTTGCCATTCTATTTAATAGTTGTCATTCTAAAAAGTTCACAGAGACTAACTGTGTCTACATAAACAGTTATAATTAGAGTTTTTTGAAATTTTAATATTACTAATTGACTATAAGGAAAAGATAATTAATATCACCAGATAGTTTATTAAACTTTCTATTTATATTAGCTAAAAACAATGTGGAAATTTACAAACTGTCTACATTTTCCATAATGAGGTGAATATAATTATATATAATATTTACATTAAAACAACGGTATAATGACATTAAATAGACAGACCTAATGATACAGTATAACGTTGGTGGCTTTTGCCATTCTATTCCATGGTTGCCATTCTAAAAAGTTCACAGAGACTAACTGTGTCTGCCTAAACAGTTATAGTTAGAGTTTTTTGAAACTTTGAATATTACTAACTGATTATAAGGAAAATATAACCAATATCACCAGATAGTTTATTAAACTTTCTGTTTTATATTAACTAAAAAGCAATGTGAAAAATTTACAAACTATTTCGACCTTTTCCATAATGACGTGTCAGTTTACAAGACGATGCTTTAAGCGACTGTTAATTTGAAGAAATATAGGCACCACGCTTGCAAAATATTTTCAAATACACATTGGCTAATTTTTTAACATTGTTCTATAACAAGAAATAACTTCATGCCGAAATTATCTTGTTACCAGTTACTCCAATTTGGTACACTCTGTATACTCAGAACGTATACGTATAATTAACTTTTTTACAAAACTTTTGTAACTGTGACGCAAATACCGCCGTAAATTCACGGATTCCAACATTATAAACATATTAGTCACGCAGTATCATTTACGTTTTATGTTATTTAAAAACTCGGACGCCATCTTATATTTTTTGTAGCTTAACATTTTTTTTAAGTGGTTTTTTTAAACTATCCTTGAGGAACCAGCCACGGTTTCGTATTTAATAGTTAAAATTACAGTACGGCTTTTAAGGTAGCGAATATACAAGTTTGACTAGTGAAACCTGTTTTAGGAGCGATACGATATGTTGTTGTTTTGTTTTTAATGTGGCATCTGTGCTTCAAGGAGACTGGTTAATGAAAAAGAAATAAAATAACAACTGGCTTAGATCCGCAATGTCGATCGCATTATAACCATCGATAATAAAATTCCAACATAAAACATGAAGGGTATATACGAATACCAAGCTTCCTCACATTTATCTTCTTTTTCATTTTCAATCGACTTCCGTTAAAAATTAATCTCTTAAATACTTGAGTAGAACTCGCATCACGACAGTTCCATACATATTTAGGCAGTTATAAAGATTTAAAGATACATAGGCTGCCCTATGTAGTATAACGTTACTTATGAATAAGATGAACCTACAGAATTGTCAGCCTACAAGCAGACGTCTGTATGTTGTATTATTATGAAACGTTTATTTTGATAGTTCCGTACTTCAAAATGGCGCCTTATTTCATTTTACGTAAAGGTAGCTAAACCGTTGGCGGTACAGCTGATTTTACAGGTTGTTTAAATATTTCTTATTTAATGTTTAGTTTAATATTCAATATTTTTTTTGGGGTAATTTAGTAAATTTAGTCTTACTTGTTAATTAATTGAGAAAACTGAAAGGTAAAAGGACTCATTTTTACGGTTACTTTATTTAATTCAAATACCAATAAACATCATTATGTACTTCATCCCATAAAAAATATTTTGCGTTTGCAGAAACGCTTCCAAAAATCGGTACTTGAGAATTTAGTGATGTCTCAAATCCATTTACGTTAGCAAATAATACTTTCATAACATACGTTCGACTACTTAAATAAATAACAAAATTTCGACACATTTGCGGTTGATGTTGAAAGTGACACAACGAATAAATCTTATTTGACGTGCAACAAAATAAAATAACTTATAAAAATGCATTTCTTGACATATAAATATAAAGAAGAGAACTGTTATCATTGATGAAATTGCTCCATCCTTTTCCTTCTACTCGTAAAACAACATGATGATATTCTTTTCCCTCGAGGCACCGAACTATAATGTAAAATAAAGGCAAGGATAACGCGAGTGCGATACATCATGCCGATTATAAAGCAAACGTTATGGCAATCTTTATTATCGTGTATTAGGTAACGTATATGTTAAGTGAAGTAAATCATATAACACATAGGACTAATTGTTTCTATTAAAGCATTTACATGTATTAATATTAGATTTTACCATATAATTTATTGCCCAGTATATTATTACAGATGTAAGAGTGACATTAAATTCTCAAAACTATTTTTATTTGATTATATATAACTTTTTCGTTACTATATATTTAGCTATTTTTAATGTTTGATGGTTAAATATGTAATATTTATTAATTTTCGTTTATTTATTTATAAAGAGTCATTACAACTATTACACATATGTGTTATTCCATTAATGATAACGTAATATTTACATAATTTCAATAACACTTACAACACATAACCTGGACACATTTCAAGAAGTTTAGTTTCTTTTCTCATATCAACAAAAACATATCGCACTCTGAATTGCGATACGAAATGGTTGAACAATTGTATACCTCTATACTTAAATCAATAATTGTATATTTATATATATATATATATATATATATATATATATATATATATATATATATATATATATATGTATATATATATATATATATATATATATATATATAGGGGATAACTACCTGCGCTCGCGTATTATATATATATATATATATATATATATATATATATATAATACGCGAGCGATATATATATATATATATATATATATATAGGGGATAACTACCTGCGCTCGCGTATTATATATATATATATATATATATATATATATATATAATACGCGAGCGCAGGTAGTTATCACCTAGGAAGAACGAGAGTTTTTCTAATAAAAACAAAATTTCTCCAATTCACAATCGGAAAAAATATTATCCCAAAGAAATTTTTCTTCTTCACTGCGACATATGGTAACCCACAAGAGAAAATCGATAGAAAATAGGAAAGGAAAGTAATCATATCGTTTCATGTACCAGTATCGAAGGAAAATTGTTATGGATACTTTCAATCAATATGAGAAATAACAACAATGAACCAAATTACAGCTTTCTACACAGTGGCGTTTTAAGATAGACTGGATAAAAAAATTGATCCAAAAATGATAATTTTGATATCCACCAAATCGTTTGTTTTTAGAGGAAAAATTATAAACAGATCTGCTCTCTAGTCATGCAGAAAAATACTTTCGTGCTCTAAATACCCCTTTTCCCTAATGTTTACTCGAAATATAACTTTAAGTCATTTCAAGTATAATTTCTAGTTTTGTGGTAAGGATCTATATATTATGTGTTTTTTTAAAGCTCATTTATAAGTTAGAAGCCCGTAACAGACATACTTCGTACCCTTCGGGCATGGAACATTAACAAGGTACTCTACTCTCATATAAACACACACATAAAGGAAATTAGTTGGTAACCGTCCGTTAGTCTGTGATACTGGTGTCGAATAAAATTTAATGACTATGGATTTTAAAAATGTATGACTGAAGCATATTAGAGAATTGTTTAAAAAATTCTAGGAACGTTATTTATATTTATTTAAAAAATAGGATAAAAACTTATTTGTGACTCATTCATTGAATTTTTTCTCCAATATATACTTCTAAAGTTTCATGTACGAAACTTTAAAAACTTCGAGAGTGTGAAAAATTAACAAGATTAATTTACATTTTTAAATACGTCACTTTTTTGTTTATTTTTTTCATTTAAAAAATATGGTTTCAGTCTTATTTAACCAGCCAGACTGCACCGCTTTTGATAGAAGAATTTCTCTCGTTTTATTGACGTTTTGATGTGAAAAATCTAATGGGAGTTAAAACATTTTGATGACGATCGCGTCTTATCGGCTCTTTCCGAATTGATTCGGCAAGTTTTGCCTCTTGTCAGCTCTTTCCGACTAAATGCTTTCCTCTTTACTATACTACACACATGCTACTTTACGTGTGTGTAAGTATATCAGCATTGTTTTTTATTTACTAACGCTTACAACTTTACTCGTTTATATCGGTATATAGCATTAAATTGTCTTAAAATGTTTAAAGCGTATATTAATTTAAAATATGAGTTACAGTGATAGTTAAAATAACCGAAATACAAGTCGCAGTAAAATCTTCTATCGTGTATTGAGCTTTTGCCGCATGACATATAATCAGGTGACACAAACCGAAGGTTAATTTATTGTTATTTTTCTCTCTTATCCATTTACCCAGGAGCCACATCTCCTGAGTATATACTATTACCCTACTAAATGTCATCAAAGTCCGTCAAGCAGACTTTGTTTGATATTCGCTTAAATTAACATAGAGGCAAACAACTCTAAAAAAGTTTTTCTGGCTTATGTTATATTATTACTCTATACGCTAAATCAATAACGTTTTTTAAATATTTTCAATGTATAGAATTCACTATGTTACAATTTTTTTATATACTATATATATATATATATATATATATATATATATATATATATATATATATATATATATACATGAAATTTTATATCAATACAAAAATGTAAAAGAATTTAAATTTTTTACATCTGTCTCTATACGGCGTCTCAAGACGGCTCATATTTCTTTTTCATTATCATGCAATTCGGTTTAAGACAGTTTTAATAGTTCCTCTTTTTTATATATATTTATAATGGCTAATGTACCAGTATTGGCAGCATATGATTTCGTACCAATAATCAAAATTCCATTTGCATTAGCTAACGGCAGAGGAGCAAAAAAGATTTACCGCTATGCTGTATATTACCACTATTTCTCTGAAATACAAAAGAGCAAAATAATTGCATTCAGATATTGATGTCCATTTGTAGAGTTCATACTTCAACAGTTTAAACAGAAACATTATTGTGAACTTTTACTATGCATGTTTCTACATGTCCCGAGTTTTTACTATTTGAAAGTTTTCACGTACGGTCTTGAAATAGAGACCATTTTTTTGTTTTGCGTTAAAATGGGAGTTCTGGTAAGTAAAATTATTAGAGAAAAAATAATGTCAATACAAAGTCTGAGAGATGCCCATAGTTTTACCGGACGGGCCTAACCTAACCAATGCGACGAACCACTGACGTGACAACCAGCGGCCTCACAAAAGGCAGACTGCAAAAATATAGTAATTGATTAGTTCATTAGTTTGACTTCGAGTTCAACTTTTAGTTCGCTACAGTAATAGTAAACTTTATAATTAGTAAATTAATTAATAAAGAAATTGTCTTACAACGACGAGGATTATTCATTGGTAATCGACCCAGCGAGCTCTTTCCAGACTACATAGTCAACAGGGACGTAGATCTGATGAACGACGAATCTTCCAATCCAGCAATAGTCAAGTACGGGGTTCTGATCACTGCTTGTCGTCTAGCACTAGTTTTTTTTTCGTTGAATTACATTACACGACAAGTCGTAACTGTTGATTTTAAAACTGGGAATAAATCTTGTAACTCTTTTGTCTTGCACACTACACTTCTAGAATGAATGAAAAGCAGAAAAACTTTGTGCAAATAAGTACATCTGTCCTGTATTGTTTTGACTCTAAAATAATTCCAACAAAACTTTAAAAAAAAATTCGATAGCATAGTATTCATTACTTTTAATTTTACTATAAAAGTTTACTTCTCTATATACTCCAGTCTAACTTGTATTTAAGTAACCTTTGTCTTTCATCTCATTATTCAATTAATCGTTAATGCGATCTACTTAATTATTTGTTAATTTTAAACTTTTTCTAGATAATCATAGTTATTAACAAGCAGATGATAGGAATATTACTTGAATGTCTTAACGTAATATCTTAGTGTAATACCTTGACGAAGCAATTTTTTTATTAGCCTGTGCCAAAATTGGCAAAATGGAACACTTATTGAATCACTTCGGCGTCAGTCCATCCTTCTGCCACAGGTACGTTTCTCAGACTATCCCATGCAGAAAGTTAAGATTTGCTTTAATTTTAAAAAGTGGTGGTCCAATTAAAGTTACGAAGAATATTTGAACTTTGATTTTGAGAGCTGAATAGGGAGTTAAAATAGTTAAAAAATTACAAGACCGTTGGAGGTGTAAGAAATGAAAACTTATAAACCATACAGTCAAATTAGGGTTGAAATACGGAATGAAAGTAGGCGAGCTGACAATTAATATAGACCTTTAAATTGTCATTCTGAAGATGGCTGAAAATCTCATAAGATATCGTGTACACTAGTCGGGATATTAAAGATAAAAAGTTCACGAACAAGAGTATTTGCAAATATCTAACTTCCTATGTCTCGCAGGTCATCAGAAGTTATTTCAAAACTTGTAGAACATTAAATCGTTTACAGGTTTCATTTTATGAATTGTTGTATGATTAATCGTTTTCAAGATAAGGCATAGAGAGTGGAAAGTGTTTATCCGTTTATAGGATAACGCTATGTAACCGCTGAGCCAAATGCATAGCACATTTTGCGAAGTTGATTGTATGATAAAATATATTCTTATTATTAAAGTTAAGAAATTGTTACTCATCAAAAATATTTGTAAATTGGTGATAAAATAAAATTATGGTAAATTGTAAGTGTGATCCAGTTACCGCTATACGGCGCTGGTGTCGCCTCGTATGGCTTCTGAAATCCACACTTGCTCTCTCGTATGTGTTATTAGTTAAACGTAATCACTCTCTATTGCAAAATTGAGTTCGCGTTCAACTTTTTTGACGTTGATGTGTCATTAAATATATTATCATAGTGAGGAAATTTACAAAACTGACGGTAACGAAATTACAGCTTCGTCTAGAGCTAATAAAAAATTGGTTAAGCAATGTGGGGACGCGAACACATCGTACTCTGTTGCTTTCGGTTTGTTTTTTCGCGACGGAAAATTTCCGCACAGTCTGAATTTTGACTAGATGAAGCTGCAACGTTTGTTGAATGTATAAAACACTAGCGCAGAGTTTTTATAACGAGTTGAAGTTGAAAACAAAGAAAAAGAAAACCTAGTACAGAACTCGAAATAACTCGAAATACAGAACTCGTATACGGTTGGAAATAGCAATCAACTATAATCCATGAAATTCCATATGATGATCGAATGAAACGATGTCGGAAACGAAAGAAAATCGTGGCTTCCGAGTACATCAATTACGTGGCGAGGACGCCTGTTTCCCAGCAACAAGGAAAAACGTCCGTAGCTCTTAAAGAAAATGTTACCCGATAATTCTGACGTATTCACATAACACCCACGAGCGCATCCCCAACACAACCACAGCTTGATTTCTTTCGGTTTTCGCTTTAATTCATCTTTTCTTCGTTGATATAGTTCCCTGGGAAGGAAGAGTGTTGAAATTGTCAGACCAGGAAAGCACAGAGCAACAATAAATGCATGAAAAGAAAAGCTTGGAAAATTAGCACAAAAATATACGAAGGGCTTGCAGAACGGATTGAAATAAGATTCAACATTCCTTCTAAGGAACATCCCAGAAAATAATACAGGACATTAGCTATTTCAAAGTTTTCTCTTCATTTGACTCAATAGTAAACCCATCTTCTTTTCCGCGATGTCTTTGTATTTCACTTAATAATTGTTTATAACTTTTACCACGTGTAAAATGAATTAAACGTTTTGAAATAACATACAAAACCAACAGGTATGTGACGAGTTGGTAGCTGCTACATCAAGTGGCGACCACACATCACTCCATTAATCGATTTTTATATTTCTGTAAAATCTACCGTACTTGCATATCCGTTGTATAGTTGCACATTAGTTGTATAATTGCATATTTGTTATATAGCCGCATATTTATTGTATAGGTGTATATTTATAGTGTAGTTGCGCATATATTGTGTAGTTATAAATTTATTGTATTGCTGCTCATTTGTTATGTATTTACACATTTATCGCGTAGTTTCATATTTATTGTGTAATTAAACATTAATTGTGTAGTTGCACAATTAACGTATAGTTGCATATTTATTGTTTAGTTGCACATTTATTGTATAGTTGTATATTTATCGTATATTTGCTCATTTATTGTGTGGTTGCATATTTATTTTGACGAAATACTATCTTGAAATTTTACAACATTGGACGATTGTTGCTTTCAAAGCGCGTACAATAATATTAAGCCACATTTTGAGCGGTTATATCTACAAATTTACTAATTTTAAAATTGTAAAGGCGACATCTTTAGATAGGTTGTATATTCCAATTACTAATAAAATTGATTTTAGACTTTTTAACTCTTAAATAAATAGTGTTACCATATTTAATTAAATTTGATAAATTTTTTTATGCTACCTTCTTCTAAAGAAGAAACCAATTGAGTTGTAAGATACTAATGCCATTTATCCGACATTTTCCGCACTTTGTATCATTATATAATAGAAAGAAATCAGCCAAGATATAATAGCAGCATAATTGCTACTGTTCATCTTACTGTTTTTCATTTGCTTATATAACATGCAATTATATTACGATATTCTTATAATATTATACTTCGGGGTCCCAATTACCATTATTTTATCTATGCTTCTAGGCTGTGACAACTCAACTAATACTCGAACGTGTTCTTATTGATACCTGAAAAACAATATACTTATAATGCAAAGAGCAATTGTGTAAATAAACACATGTCTGAATACGGTTTTATTATCATGTCGCAATAAAATTAGATTATTTAAATTTAGTTTTGGGCTCATAAATTAGTTTTACGTTAGACTAATAAAATATTAATTTTACTCATTGTGAAATAATGCAATGACACGAGCACGCGCGATTTACTTAATTTTTGTATGGGAGATATCGTCATCACTGACTTTTAGATATATTTCGTATTGAGGAGCTGCAATTTTTGCATATTATTATCTCTTTTCACAAATCACTTAAATTTCTTGATAAATAATGAATATTTTTTAATTTTAAATAATTATCTGCTTTCAACTGAAATTCGGGCAGTTCCAACGTACTATAAATATATGTGCCCTAAAGACAAATGGTATAAAACTATATTAATCAATGTACCAGGACGACAAACGGTAAAACTATAAAAAGGAACTTGAGCGTATGGAATAAGATCGTAAAAATGCAGCAATTTCAATACATATCACTCTAAGTGGTGATCAGTTGGGAACCACCCAGCAACTCTATATTCCCATTCATGAAGCGGTCAACGGAACAAAAGAAATATCAAGATTATAACGTGTACTTATATGACACAATATCTTTAACAAATTTCATAAAATCAATCAATTTGATTAGGTGCTGTCCTTCTGGTATACACTGCACTCTTTCTCCTATCTCTCTTTAAAAGATTTTTCAGACTCGGTTAATATAATTTATCCGGTTTATATAGACATAATATAATACAAGAAAGTATAAGATATTTATTTATTTATTAACTTTTATGTATAGTACATATGGCGGACTTATTGCTGCATGAGTAACATCTTCCAGTCAACCATAACAATTTGTATTGAAATTTAGTTGGTAGACTATAAGAAATTCTACAATGAAAATTCTTCATAGCACATTAGACAAAAAAAATTAAACAAGAATATAAAAGTAAATTAAAAAATAAAATAAAATATTGACATGATTTGGGATGAGAAAGACAGGAAATGGTAAGGACACATAGGAAAAGGTTTTAGGAGATGCAGGACTTTTTCACTTGATCTTTGAAAATATTTAGAGACGTGATTTTCATAAGGTATAAGAAATTTAAGAAGGAACAAAGAATGGATTAGGAGCGAAAAGGAACATTTTACTGAATAAAACATTGATCTTTAGATTGAAAAAAATGATACGCTTTGAGATGATTTTAAAACATAGACACCGTGGGTACATTAAGTATTGAAACTTTAATTTCGAAGTTCTACTATTTGGAAAGTGAGTAATTTACTGAATTATTTTAATCAAGTTATAAACAATATTCATTGAATTTTATCCACTCATATAGATATACTTGTATTTTTTGACAATATCAAACGATTCGATCTCGGCACCAAACCGTTTTAGTATTCCTTAAGCATCGTGACTATACTGTATATAATATGTCACAGTTTTATTACCATAATTGCAAAGATTAGTTCCATGATTGTCCGCGAAAACCTTGGAAACGATCCAAAGGAAATCCCACGAAGGTCTCGACACATCTGTTTACGATAATTGTGCCTACCCATCTGATACGATTGCACTGCCATTTATTATTACTAATGCGTATTTAATCCATCTATATGATTACTGGAAACATAACCTGGTGTCTCTCGGATGATACTTTTTTAGATAAGATTTCTAGGCCACCAGCTTCATGATTTACGAATATGCAGAGCAGTAAGTATCTCATGTTTTATAATAAAATTGCGTTATTAAAAAAAACGTTACTCGTAAAGTTTCGTAATAAAATAAAAAACAATTATTGAGCGTTATGAATATCTTTTCAAATAAAGGAATTCTATTATCAATTTGAATCACGAATCAATTTTGTGGCGATTTGTTATCCTACCATCATTGAATAAAATGGAGTTTACCACCTCGTGACCAGATTCACAGACTTATATGCTCACATCCTAGGTCTACGTTCAGAACGTCCCGTATTCCTAAATATCGTTCCCCTTTTATGAACATTCCTTTTCTGTTTACATTGCACCGAGTTGCAGATTATTTCGAACTCGATGACGCTTTTCATTTCTTCAGTCAATTGTATTATTTATACGTTATGCCATGTTAACACAGCTGGACAAATTTTATTCGGCAAAAACGATTCGATTTATTTACCCCTGTGATTTTGAACGCGTAAAAATGTTTAATGAAGAATGTATCTGTATGACTGTGATATACCTAGAATTTTATAAAACAAATTTAAGCTGTTTTGGTTTATGGCTTGAAATTTTTATATTAAATGATGCTTTAGGCTAATTTAAAAAAATATCTATTAATGATATTTAGCGTAAGTGTTTAACAAAATATATAGTTATCGTATGCAGTTTCATTAACATATAAGTAAAAATTTATATAACAAATTTAATGGGGCTGATTATATTTATTCCTTGACGTTTTATATTAAATGATCTAAGCTATTTAAAATATAATCTTCTAGTGTATGGGCTTTTTGAAAAATAAGTTATTTATTAAAGCGTTTTTAAATAAGTCATATTTCATTTTTTTTAATTATTACGTTAATCATGAGTTATTAGCGATTTGTGCTCCTGGCTGCAAAATGAGGGGATGATGTTAAAGTTTATTTTGAAATGCCAGGAGCGCGCACAAATATCCTGCAGCGTTCACCTGTGTTTTATGCACTCGTATTAATCGACAGGGTGTTAGGAGATACGCCCAATCTTGATATTTATTCTGCTCCATTGACCGCTTCAGGTATGGGATTATGGAATTAGTTGGTGGTTCACAATTGATCAGTAGTTAAAGTGATGTTTATTTGAATTGCTGCCTGTTTTCTGTCTTATTAATAGTAACTGTTCAATGTGAATTTTTGTTGTATGCAGATAATTATTTATAAATTGATATGAGTATTTTTTATAAAGCGAGCAATTATCTTTTTTCATGAAGATATTGTTGAAATTTCTGAAAACACACAATAACATGCGAAAAATGAAGCTCTCAAGAGTAACAAAGTAAAATTTTTCGCGAAGTTGGTATATTTTTCGCGAAGTTACTAGGAATGACTCAAAATGTTCGAGGATCCTTCAAGAAATTTTCACAAAATTTGAATTTTTTTTTCGTGTCAATAAAATATTGTAAACAAAGTTAAAGTAGTACTAAATATGAACTTTAAAAATAGGCTAGGATAAATTAAAAATAGTGTTCTATCCGTACTTTCAAAATAAACTGAAATAAATAAAATAAATATACGTGGATATGATTGAAAACATATTTAATTTTAAAATCTACATATTCTGGTGTAATTATATGCATCCGTAATTACAATTCATATTATTCATAACACATTCTTTTTCCAACATCGCAGCGAGCAATAATTGAATCTTAAAAAAAATTAGTATTAAAATTTAAAAAATCCACTGCTCGAAAATCAACAATCAAACCTTGATTTGTATCTTTTTATTATTCGAAATAGAATTCCGCCTGCAGTCATTGCTTAAAAAAAATTCTCAGTTTTTGTCTTTCCACTTTTTGTGCAATCTGGTTTTTGTTATATAATATATTTTTATAAGCGATTTGACCAATACGTACTGTGTTCCTATGCACTGTGTCTCTATTTGCGCGCCACGCAATAGCCGCATGCTCACTACATTCGATTCCATGAAACATTTTACATTCATTGACACTTGTAAATCCAGGATAAATCCATCGATACTATCTGAAGGAACCCAATAAACGTCAAGCCTTTACAGGAGAAAATATGACAAGTTTGCCCGATATCTCCCCCACGTATCTTATACAGCTGACTTTAATCGTGAACAGAATCTCAAAGTTTGTTTGGTCCCCATACGGAATATTATTATAACACCCTAACCTTCTACGGCCCTTCTTTCGTATACGTATAATATTAATATAATACGGGTGTGCATACAGGCATATTTGCATGGCGTAACCTTGTTCGTTTAAAATCTGTTATTGCAGATTGTTTGGTCCCTATACGGGAATATTATTATAACACGGTTACCTTCTACGGCCCTTCTTTCGTATACGTATAATATTAATATAATACGGGTGTGCATACAGGCATATTTGCATGGCGTAACCTTGTTCGTTTAAAATCTGTTATTGCAGATTGTTTGGTCCCTATACGAGAATATTATTATAACACCCTAACCTTCTACGGCCCTTCTTTCGTATACGTATAATATTAATATAATACGGGTGTGTATAGAGGCATATTTGCATGGCGTAACCTTGTTCGTTTAAAATCTGTTATTGCAGATTGTTTGGTCCCTATACGAGAATATTATTATAACACCCTAACCTTCTACGGCCCTTCTTTCGTATACGTATAATATTAATATAATACGGGTGTGTATAGAGGCATATTTGCATGGCGTAACCTTGTTCGTTTAAAATCTGTTATTGCAGATTGTTTGGTCCCTATACGAGAATATTATTATAACACCCTAACCTTCTACGGCCCTTCTTTCGTATACGTATAATATTAATATAATACGGGTGTGTATAGAGGCATATTTGCATGGCGTAACCTTGTTCGTTTAAAATCTGTTATTGCAGATTGTTTGGTCCCTATACGAGAATATTATTATAACACCCTAACCTTCTACGGCCCTTCTTTCGTATACGTATAATATTAATATAATACGGGTGTGTATAGAGGTATATTTGCATGGCGTAACCTTGTTCGTTTAAAATCTGTTATTGCAGATTGTTTGGTCCCTATACGAGAATATTATTATAACACCCTAACCTTCTACGGCCCTTCTTTCGTATACGTATAATATTAATATAATACGGGTGTGTATAGAGGTATATTTGCATGGCGTAACCTTGTTCGTTTAAAATCTGTTATTGCAGATTGTTTGGTCCCTATACGAGAATATTATTATAACACCCTAACCTTCTACGGCCCTTCTTTCGTATACGTATAATATTAATATAATACGGGTGTGTATAGAGGCATATTTGCATGGCGTAACCTTGTTCGTTTAAAATCTGTTATTGCAGATTGTTTGGTCCCTATACGAGAATATTATTATAACACCCTAACCTTCTACGGCCCTTCTTTCGTATACGTATAATATTCATATAATACGGGTGTGTATAGAGGTATATTTGCATGGCGTAACCTTGTTCGTTTAAAATCTGTTATTGCAGATTGTTTGGTCCCTATACGAGAATATTATTATAACACCCTAACCTTCTACGGCCCTTCTTTCGTATACGTATAATATTAATATAATACGGGTGTGTATAGAGGCATATTTGCATGGCGTAACCTTGTTCGTTTAAAATCTGTTATTGCAGATTGTTTGGTCCCTATACGAGAATATTATTATAACACCCTAACCTTCTACGGCCCTTCTTTCGTATACGTATAATATTAATATAATACGGGTGTGTATAGAGGTATATTTGCATGGCGTAACCTTGTTCGTTTAAAATCTGTTATTGCAGATTGTTTGGTCCCTATACGAGAATATTATTATAACACCCTAACCTTCTACGGCCCTTCTTTCGTATACGTATAATATTAATATAATACGGGTGTGTATAGAGGTATATTTGCATGGCGTAACCTTGTTCGTTTAAAATCTGTTATTGCAGATTGTTTGGTCCCTATACGAGAATATTATTATAACACCCTAACCTTCTACGACCCTTCTTTCGTATACGTATAATATTAATATAATACGGGTGTGTATAGAGGTATATTTGCATGGCGTAACCTTGTTCGTTTAAAATCTGTTATTGCAGATTGTTTGGTCCCTATACGGGAATATTATTATAACAACCTAACCTTCTACGGCCCTTCTTTCGTATACGTATAATATTAATATAATACGGGTGTGTATAGAGGTATATTTGCATGGCGTAACCTTGTTCGTTTAAAATCTGTTATTGCAGATTGTTTGGTCCCTATACGAGAATATTATTATAACACCCTAACCTTCTACGACCCTTCTTTCGTATACGTATAATATTAATATAATACGGGTGTGTATAGAGGTATATTTGCATGGCGTAACCTTGTTCGTTTAAAATCTGTTATTGCAGATTGTTTGGTCCCTATACGGGAATATTATTATAACAACCTAACCTTCTACGGCCCTTCTTTCGTATACGTATAATATTAATATAATACGGGTGTGTATAGAGGTATATTTGCATGGCGTAACCTTGTTCGTTTAAAATCTGTTATTGCAGATTGTTTGGTCCCTATACGAGAATATTATTATAACACCCTAACCTTCTACGGCCCTTCTTTCGTATACGTATAATATTAATATAATACGGGTGTGTATAGAGGCATATTTGCATGGCGTAACCTTGTTCGTTTAAAATCTGTTATTGCAGATTGTTTGGTCCCTATACGAGAATATTATTATAACACCCTAACCTTCTACGGCCCTTCTTTCGTATACGTATAATATTAATATAATACGGGTGTGTATAGAGGCATATTTGCATGGCGTAACCTTGTTCGTTTAAAATCTGTTATTGCAGATTGTTTGGTCCCTATACGAGAATATTATTATAACACCCTAACCTTCTACGGCCCTTCTTTCGTATACGTATAATATTAATATAATACGGGTGTGTATAGAGGTATATTTGCATGGCGTAACCTTGTTCGTTTAAAATCTGTTATTGCAGATTGTTTGGTCCCTATACGAGAATATTATTATAACACCCTAACCTTCTACGGCCCTTCTTTCGTATACGTATAATATTAATATAATACGGGTGTGTATAGAGGTATATTTGCATGGCGTAACCTTGTTCGTTTAAAATCTGTTATTGCAGATTGTTTGGTCCCTATACGAGAATATTATTATAACACCCTAACCTTCTACGACCCTTCTTTCGTATACGTATAATATTAATATAATACGGGTGTGTATAGAGGTATATTTGCATGGCGTAACCTTGTTCGTTTAAAATCTGTTATTGCAGATTGTTTGGTCCCTATACGGGAATATTATTATAACAACCTAACCTTCTACGGCCCTTCTTTCGTATACGTATAATATTAATATAATACGGGTGTGTATAGAGGTATATTTGCATGGCGTAACCTTGTTCGTTTAAAATCTGTTATTGCAGATTGTTTGGTCCCTATACGAGAATATTATTATAACACCCTAACCTTCTACGACCCTTCTTTCGTATACGTATAATATTAATATAATACGGGTGTGTATAGAGGTATATTTGCATGGCGTAACCTTGTTCGTTTAAAATCTGTTATTGCAGATTGTTTGGTCCCTATACGGGAATATTATTATAACAACCTAACCTTCTACGGCCCTTCTTTCGTATACGTATAATATTAATATAATACGGGTGTGTATAGAGGTATATTTGCATGGCGTAACCTTGTTCGTTTAAAATCTGTTATTGCAGATTGTTTGGTCCCTATACGAGAATATTATTATAACACCCTAACCTTCTACGGCCCTTCTTTCGTATACGTATAATATTAATATAATACGGGTGTGTATAGAGGTATATTTGCATGGCGTAACCTTGTTCGTTTAAAATCTGTTATTGCAGATTGTTTGGTCCCTATACGAGAATATTATTATAACACCCTAACCTTCTACGGCCCTTCTTTCGTATACGTATAATATTAATATAATACGGGTGTGTATAGAGGTATATTTGCATGGCGTAACCTTGTTCGTTTAAAATCTGTTATTGCAGATTGTTTGGTCCCTATACGGGAATATTATTATAACACCCTAACCTTCTACGGCCCTTCTTTCGTATACGTATAATATTAATATAATACGGGTGTGTATAGAGGTATATTTGCATGGCGTAACCTTGTTCGTTTAAAATCTGTTATTGCAGATTGTTTGGTCCCTATACGAGAATATTATTATAACACCCTAACCTTCTACGGCCCTTCTTTCGTATACGTATAATATTAATATAATACGGGTGTGTATAGAGGCATATTTGCATGGCGTAACCTTGTTCGTTTAAAATCTGTTATTGCAGATTGTTTGGTCCCTATACGAGAATATTATTATAACACCCTAACCTTCTACGGCCCTTCTTTCGTATACGTATAATATTAATATAATACGGGTGTGTATAGAGGTATATTAGCATGGCGTAACCTTGTTCGTTTAAAATCTGTTATTGCAGATTGTTTGGTCCCTATACGAGAATATTATTATAACACCCTAACCTTCTACGGCCCTTCTTTCGTATACGTATAATATTAATATAATACGGGTGTGTATAAAGGTATATTTGCATGGCGTAACCTTGTTCGTTTAAAATCTGTTATTGCAGATTGTTTGGTCCCTATACGAGAATATTATTATAACACCCTAACCTTCTACGGCCCTTCTTTCGTATACGTATAATATTAATATAATACGGGTGTGTATAGAGGCATATTTGCATGGCATAACCCTGTTCGTTTAAAATCTGTTATTATTGCGGTAGATATTATATTGGTAAATATTTGGAGATTCATCTTTATTTTTAATAAAACTGTAGAATTGGCATGCCTTCACATAGAAGGTATTCATTTAAAAATTATGTAGAGAGAAAAGTAATAGAACACAAAAATTTATTTTTGAATTTTTTGTCTATTTAAAAACGCATCACATAAAAACTTCTGACTCACATAAAAACTACTGACTCAAATCGTATGGCGTTTTCATAAAAGTATAAAACCTTCGCTACACTACTCGCGAAGTTGATCGAATTTATTCGAAGAGAATAGTGTAGAGAGGTACTTCGATTCGCTTTGTGCAATCTCACCTCGCCTCGGGCGACTTCCGATCGCTGTTGGTTTTCCACACCCAAGTGAAAGAACTTCGCGAAGTTACACGAAGCGTCTCACTACACTACTCAGTGTACTTCAGTTTGCAGATAGACGTCGTGCTGTTTACACGTGGGTGCGTGAGGGCGGCTCATGGCTACTGAACTCCTCGCGAGATTGCACGAGTGTGTACACGTATTTCGGACTGCGATCAACATCGACGAGCACTTCGTCGAAGTAATTTCGCGAATAGTGTAGAGGGCGTATAAGGTTTAGTATGAATTAACATTTAGTTTTATTCCATCGCAATTGATTAACCCAATCAGAAGTTATGTGAATTCAACATTTTCAAAAATTCCTTTACATTGCATTAAAATAACATGAAAGAAGTGCCTAACTACTTGAAGCGTAGTAATTGAACAAGTGTACAATGAATAAAATTTTAAATTTTACACCCGCGCATATATTGGCGAAATGGATGTGGCCAGTGATGAAGTGTAGAGTGGTGCGGAAGGAGTATGTACTTGAGTAAACAGCCCGAACGGGGGAGACTCGGACGTTGTTGTTGGTCATTGTCCAAAAACAAATTTTATCTACGCTGTAGTCCTTCGATTAAGCTTAGTTAGTTTTCTCAGTTTATTTCAAATTTTGATATGTTGCCAATATGTCTAATTAAATTACTTTTGGTAGGTTAAGGCGGTATGATCCTTATTCTTGCTATTTTATCCTTCACACATATCTATGTATTTATTTCTTGAAAACCCCATGCCCAACTTACAGTATTACCCAAATTGCTAGCCACGTGGAAGAACATATAACAAAGAGTTATTAAACAAAGACGAATAGAACAATACACACACAGAGTAATTCCATACAATTAAAAAACAAATACATAGTAATTTGGATGAATATCATCTAGCAATCAGTTGTGAACTACTAAGCAACTCTATGACCCCATTTCTGAAAGGGTCAATGGAACAAAAAAAATATCTAGACTGGGTGCATCTCGCAACACTGCGTTGAGCAATGTGAGTGTACGAAAGACAGGCGAACGCTGTAGAATATTCGTACGCGCTCTAGGGAGGTAAAATAAATAATAACATCGTCCCCTCATGTAGCAGCCAGGAGCATAAAGGAACACTAAACTCAGGATCGAGGGGTTATAAACATAGTATAACAAAACCATAAAATTAGCCTCCCTGCACATTAAATTATTTACGAAAAATGGATTTAGAGCATCGCAACATAAGTAATGGAATACAAAAATATTGTTTTTGTAATATTTGTTTTTTGATCATTTTTTCGCGCATCATACAAAAAAAAGCTAAAGAGATTTCGATGAACATTTCGCTGGTAGATTCTGCTATGTTTTGATTAGCATATAGCACATAATTCACCAAAATCAACCAATCAAAAAGAAGATATGGTAATTTGATAATTCAATACAAAGCGCTATGTGAAAAAATTATTTTTTTAATTATAAAAGATGGCGTATTAATCTTACAGATAACTTAATAATATTTTCTGCAGATCCACGTTCAAAGTAGGGGGCTTTATCTTATTATATAGGGAAACATATATTATATATAATAAACCATTTATTATTACTATATAGGGAAACATATTTGTGACAGCCATTGCTTTACATACTTTTAAACTACTTGTACGAAGCAACAAACGTAGATATACTTTTTTTTTCAGAATAAAGCTTCGATTATTATATAGTTTTCTACTTAGTTTACCATGCCGCTCGTATGCGGTTTTTTTTCGCAAAACCATTAAAATGTGTCATAACGAATCACTGTGAATGCACTACATTTAGTGCTTCTAATATATACAAATACCATCACGGCTGCATTTTAGGTAATAAGCGTAAGATTTATAATTAATATTAATTATTATTATTATTTGATTTATTTTTATTCTCTTTTTTAAATTTTTTAATTTATTTTTTTATTTTTTTTTTAATTTTTATTTATTTATATTTTTATTTATATTTATTCTTTTTATTTTTTTTGCTGTGTATTCGAGGTAATAAGCGTAAGATTTCTCTTATAAAAGAAATCATCCTCTCGAATGTATTTGTATGAGATCGAACTTGCCTAAGGCAAAAACAATTAACTTAACTGGAGCCAATACTGGGAAGCAGTCGAAATCTAAAATACTTACATAGATCGTTTGCAATTTAGCCCTTCACCTCTTTAAACTATTTTCAACTCCACTTGCCACTGCTATTGTTTCTAACGCCAAAATATGACCTTTATGTGGTTTCAGAAATGCTTTGAGGAACTCTCCGCGGTCTACGCTCTTAAAGTAAGTAGAAAATGTATCCGTTAAAATACTGAAATATTTGTTTTTTGTTAATTTTTAAATGTATCCGTTAAAATATTGAAATATTTGTTTCTTGTCACTGCTATTTAAAATGTATCTGTTAAAATATTGAAGTATTTGTTTCTTGTTACTACTATTGTTTCTAACGTTGAAATGTGACCTTTATGTGGTTTCAGAAATGCTTGAGGAACGCTTCTGCGATGTGAGCTCTTAAAGTAAGTAGAAAAGGTGTCCGTTGAAATATTGAAATATTTACTTCTTGTTAATTTTTTCCACAACGCATTGGCGTTCAGTCACTCTTCACGCTTGTTGTATTTTTAGTTATGCCTCTTTTTTCCGGCAAACAAAACAATCAAATAAGACTTTATTACGTTCTGAAATTTATACAAATTATACTACTTCTTTGTAACTCCTTTCTTTGAGACATTTATGCTTTTGAGCTCCCAAAGAGAGCATTTGAAATAGATGAACATCGTCTAATAACGTTTTCTCTTAACACGCGATCGTTTTCAGAGTTGTGTCATTATAATTTTTTCTTTATTTTCATTATTTTTTGCTTTTTCCATCAGGAAAAAACAATAAAAAAAGACTTTATTACGTTCTGAAATTTATACAAATTGTACTATTTCTTTGAAAGTAATAATTAACACTTTAAAAAAATGCAACTCCTTTCTTTGAGACATTTATTTTTTCGAGCTCTCAAAAAGAGCATTTAAAATAGATGAACATCGTACAATAATGTTTTTTTCTTAACACGCGATCGTTTTCAAAATTGTGTCATTAAACTTTTTTCTTTATTTTCATTGTTTTAGCTTTACACAACAATAAAAAAAGACTTTATTACTTTCCGAAATTAATATAAATTTTCCTGTTTTTTTTTAAAGAGAAGAGTTTAAGAAGTTGAGAAGAGTTAAGTTTTTTTATAACTTTAAAAAAAATGCAACATCTTTTTTGGGACATACAATCTTCTGAGCTCCCAGAAAGAACATTCAAAAGAAATGAACATTGTCTAGTAAGGTTTTCTCTCCACACACAATCGTCCCCAAAATTGTGTTTTTAAACTTTTATCTTTATTTTCTTTAAAATAAAAATAAAGTCTATAATTTGACTCATCAGTGTGCAATTTGGGAAGACTTAATTAATAACTAATTTAATTACTGCTTTCCTACAATGCTTAGTGTACTTGAAACAATTGATCCTAATTTCATTTTATCAAAATAAAAATAATATTTATCATTTATGGATGAAAACTTTACATTTCTTAAAATATTCAATATACCACTCGAATTTATTGTCACGAAAATTCATTAAGTACACAATGAATATTCTATACAATATCTTGACACATTTCATCGAATAAATTATCATCGCAAATACGATACCCATGTGTAATTTAAAGAAAAACCTCGTTAAGCATTTTACCTCTTATATCAACATTGATTCCATGTGTCGTTACAACGTGTAAAAATACAGATGTGCATTAAAAGGTGCACGGCTGTAAGCAGGCACTGACTTTGTTTGCGTTGAAGTCTCCACTGCCGAGACAATGTTTACCATTTATTTCAGGGTCAGACACAACTAGCTCAGTTACTGCAAGTCAATTAGCTCTTTATGGTAATAATGTTTGAATACTTTCATCTTTATGGTAATTTATGCAGTGTAATTTGGAATTAGTTATGTTGGTTTGGGGTTAATCATTAAAGTCAGGCAATTAATCACCATTGGAGAATAAAAAATATATAGGGATAAGATTATTCAATTTGTTTTACTAAAAAGGGGTAGTTTTTAAAAGGAGTCTAGCTCGCGTATCCAGGATTCTGTAACTCGTTTGAAAGAAATCACTTCATTTATCATAAATTATCATAAACATTCGATGTCCTAGCGCAATAAATGGGTAATAGTATCTAATATGTTTAGGTAAGAGGACATAAAGATCGTAAGTATCTCCAGAACGATGACACCTAGAATCGTTCCTATAATTTTTCTAAGAACCTTGTTTTTTATAATAGTACAGTATTTTCGAAAATATGAGGATTAGGGAACAATTATATCTGTATGTTTTATAGTATGATCTTTGAACATGATGATCATTTTAAAGACGTGATCCTTGAATAGTGTTTTGCCTCAATGTAAACTTAGACACCCTTTGTTCTGAGTCATAAAGTTAATAAAGGAATATGGTAGAAGGTCAGCCGTGGACAATTGTAGAAGTCAATAGTTTAAGAATTACACGGTTCGTTACTTAAAGAACGTTTTCCAAGTAATTGTGGTTAAGAATTGTTTGGCCTTACGTGACAATTCACCATAGAATATTTATGTTTTAATGGCTAAGCCTTGTATAATTATGCTGATAAATTATTGTGTACTACGTATGTATAAATTAATTATATTTCATTTTAAAATAAATGCTTGCTCAACTCAAAATTTCTGTGAATTAATAATGAAAACAAATTGTCAATTAACTAAATTTTAACTGTTAAATAAATAGAAAACTCTGGCCAAATATGATCAGCTGTTTTTAACATAGTTTATGATATATGATGAAAAATGCACGTTAGTTCGAAAAACTGTTTGTTTACAGAATTAAATCTAAGACTCGTTTGCTGAATGAAATATCGAAGATAATGCAATCTTCAAAATTTTCATCTAAACCTTTTTTGTGATCTCCAATGTTTGTGATCTGCATCCAGATTTTGTTGAGTGATGCTTTCATAGTATATGATGCTCGTTCTATCTCAAAGATTTTGAGCATATTTTTCTCGGAAAACTATTAAAACAATTTTAGGAAAATATTAATTTTATATTTTTGAATTTTTTCTACATTTTGTTCGTCCCGACATTCTTTTGAAAAAAATATTTTGTCCCATTTTGTCCCCCCATATCATCCCAAAAAAATCAATAATATAATTGTATATGTTCTTCCTAGGCACTTCAATAGAAAATAAAATTTTTAAACAATTTTTTTTGCTTTTATAAATTGAACTCAGTAAGTTACTGAGTTCTCCAAATATGAATTCTCCAAATATTGATAATTTTATGTAATTTAGTTAATTGTATTTTATATATATATATATATATATATATATATATATATACGCAGAACATTTCATGATAAAAAGACTAACGACTTTTGTGGCCTAACATATTGGTTTTCCCATAAATTGGGAAAATCTGGACCCTCTTCTCCAAAATTTTTTTGAAACTAGGTGGTTGCACAACGGACCTAAGATCAGGATAAATATATTAAGTCAGGATAAACATTGAGCTAATTACTACATTCATAGATTCTACTAAATCAGACGAGAAAGATTTTAATATTGCACAGCCAGAAAAATAAACAAAATGTCATAGCAAGTCGATGTAAATATTTAATAAAATCTTCACACATATTTACATAGACCATTAAAAAATAACCGCGATTGTCAGTGTCAAAACCACAGATCATATACTAAAGTCAGAACATCAGTATTTGCGGGCAACGGAGGTTGTGTATCTCTCCAGTTGTAAATCATATTTACGACGTTTGTATATTTGCTCATTGTAGATTCATAAAAAAGTAAGTACTTATGTTGTCAGTCTTGTAATTAATACAATACAGTAAATTATTATTAAATTAATCATTAATGTATAAAAAATCGAAATACCAATTTCGACAGTTTACCTAATGTCGTTGACAACTACGTAACCTATTTATTATGAAACCAATTCACGTTTAGATGGTTATAATTATTTATTGATAAGATTTGCGATTCAAATCATTTATTTTAAACAATGCGATGCTATTAGAGGTCTAACTAACAATTATATTTTACTAATTAGGTCTAACTAACAATTTAAAGCAACCAAAAAACAGAACATCTGATAGAGATAATGAGCACCCTTTTCTTTATAAATTTTGTCTCAGGTACAGTCGTGTACAAATTTGAATTATAAATAGTAATTATATATTTATTTGTATTTTTAATATTTAGTTTTTATTCTTTGGCAGAGATGAAAATAAAGAAATGAAATAGTCCGCCGAATATAATATTGGCACAAGTGAAGACAAAACTTTTATTCGTGACCATTACAATTTGAAACAAGAAAGTTTAGTTACAACTTGTTAAACTTTTGGATTTTATAAATAGTGAAGAAGCTTTTATACTAAGAGATAAAATAATAATTAATGTTTATAATTTATTTCAACAAATATTTTACTATACAGTTACTCCACAAGCTTTCATTGCAGTTTTATGCACTTTTTCTGAATCAGAAAAATGAATTGGACTGCATCGAATGTTTTTTTTTACATATTGTCTGTATAATAGGAAGTTTGCTATGGAAATATCCCCCTGATAAATCGTTAGAGAGTGCACAAACACGGAAGCGATTTCAGGAACTATTTCTTTAGGTTGTGTTTTAACGTAACTAAAATCCTTTCTAGCATGTACTTAGACACTTCTTTACTATATCTGAAGATTAGTCGTTCTATGTGTGTCACGGAGTTTACTTCTTGCAAGCTGGCAACAGATCACACTATATTCGAAGAAGCAGGGAAGAAGTCACGCCAAGTTTACCGATAATACAAATGTTAACGGAATACAAACTCTTAAGGAATTTGTGAAAGTAACCTAATTCGGAATTTTTCCAGGGCTAAATCGATAATTTGTTTTGCTATAGCAATTATTATCGATATTGAAATTATTTTGTCGTTAGTTCGTATCATAATTAAAACAGCTAGCGACAAGTATGTTACGGCTACCTAATCATACATATGTTTAAGTACATCATAATATGATACAATGACCTGTTATATGTTTTATATTGAGTTTCTATTTTGTTAAACTTATATTGGCATATATGTTTCGTTTTGAAACAATCATTATATTTCAAATTGGCCTTTCATTTTTCACTTATAACATTTATTATAAATATTAGGCGTATTTGGTAGTTTACTTATTCCTGCCAGTGCTTTAACCGTCGGAGATATATTACAGAAAAATAAGCTTCTTGATAGTATGAGCAATTCAGTCATAGTATCTTATCTTATCTTTTATTCTGTGGCGTTCATTCTCTTTACCAGCGTCAAGTTTAGGAGGAGTGGCTAAGCAACATTGATTAAATCTTTTTGGGGATACATGTCCTTATTGGTTAAATATGTACAATATATATTCAAACTATGAAGCAAAACAAAAATTAAATGACAAATGAATAATGTTATAATACGTATAATGTTATAATACGTATTATAACTATTATAAATTAAAACGACGTGTACTCAATTAGATAATCAATGGCTGACTGACTTTATTTCTTAATAATAGTGATGTACAAAAGGTTGACATATCAGAGACAATAGTTATAATCACAATCACATACGTCATAGATGTCGCTTGTTTATTTGATGTTACTAATTTAATTATATATTTTAACAATAACATTATACGAATAATGTTATAATACGTAGCTGTTTATGTGATCATGATATATTTTTGATAAAAATTAAAAATATCGGAAATTAAAAGTTCTTTATTACCAGAAAAGTTATTACATATTATATTTCACTTTATGATTTTTCGTACTCTGTTTGTTCTAATGTGTGTACCATACAGCTGCAACGATTTTGTCATACAATTTCTAAGAAAAAACATTCCGAGTGATCGTCAAAACAAAATGGCTACTAATTTTTATTGACGACTAAAATGACAGGTAACAGAAGGTAAAAATATTTCCGAAATTTAAAAAAATCTCAGCACTAAACAAAAGCTGTATCTAGTAAAAAAATGACCGTCAAAATTTCAAATGTGAAAGTCGATTTTCAGCCCATCATGCCGAGGCAAAATCGACCCGTGAAGTGGTATGGATGATAAATGGCATGCGCCAAACGTAGGTTCGGGGCATTTATTTCAAACTTTGTATTCGAAGTCACTCACTCATCTCATGAAATAATAAAATATTTTAAACTTCAGTCAACAAGTTATCGTGGACTGAATTTTGTTGTGATTTATTTCCTAAATAAATATTTAAGTAAACGAGGTTCTAAAATTCTGTGTGAGTCATCAAAGGAACCGTTAAAGAATTTAGAAAATAAAATTTTCAAAAAAATCCGCAGTAGTGACTATTATATGGAGTATGGCAATATATCATGAATAATATAATTAGTGTTATGACTTTCTGTAAGGATATGACAGTTTTCCTTACGGTTCCAGAGATAAACGGATTTTTCATACCAGCTTCATACAGACCTTTCATAAAACAATATGTCATCCATTTCCATGCTAAATTAACTCGCGTGACATGTTTGAGCATAGTAATGGTAAACAACAACTGTATTTGGCAAAAAACGGCCCTTACAATTTAAAATTGTAAAGTATATAATAGTTGGTTTTCAGCCCACCGTGTAGAAATATTTTATTACACAGAATCCAATAAATATAACATAGAGTGTAACACTCTATGTTATACATAATAAACATTGATATCGAATCAACATTATATATATATATATATATATATATATATATATATATATATATATATATATATATATATTATTTTTGTGTGTGTGTGTGAAATGCATCTTCCTTTTTTATCGAACTGAATAATCAATGATGTTGATTAGATTACGATGCAGTCCTATTATGGTTTAATTGTGTGAAATTCCATTACTCCATTTAGATACTATCTAACAAGCATTGCATGTATCCATATTCGGATACATGAATGTAACAGGTATATAACAGTATGTAACGACATCCGTACCTTATTTATAAATAGGATAGTTATATGACACAAGTACATAACAGTACCTAACAACATCGATATCTGGTCTATGAATATGACAATACAATCATAAGTATATAACAAGATCAATATCTGACTTATGAATATGACAGGTATTTGATAGAACCTTCTTTAAATCTGGAAATCTCCTCAGTATAAACATTTTTGTTCTCTAGTTTAAATGTAGATAAATTAATACTGCCAATGTATTCATTCTACATTCATTAAAAATGAGAATAAAAAGTACGTTCTGTTTTGGAAAATTCAAGAAAAAATGTTGAAAATAGTAGCTATTTTCTTCACTCCTTTACAATCTGCAGACATTATTTAAATTAACATACATTTCATAGAAATAAATCTCCAAATGTCCGAAAACAAGGAAAAAACTTTAATAAAATAATATTGGTATTTACTTAAGATAAAATTGATTTCATCAATAACGTGGCTTGGAAATTAAAAACAATTTATATATTTAATGATATTTCAAATTGATTCGTGAAAATAAGATATGTAACAATTTTTACATACGCCCAAATAAAGGCAGTATGAAAAATAGCAAAGAAATAGTTATAGTAGTAGGCTATTTGGAATTTTTTGCTCCATTCCGAAACGGATAACATTTATTGGACATTATTTGATATATATATATATATATATATATATATATATATATATATATATATATATATATATATATATATATATATATAAGTTGGGCGAATTAGGAACTATGCGAAATTATTATTTTGAAATACAATAGCGTACGCGTATATTAAATTACACTCAAATAAAACACTTATTTTACTTAAAACACTTATTTACTTAATTACACTCCAATACCGAAGGGAGCCGAGTTTACCAGATTCAACGTCACCGACCCGAGCGTGACGGCTCAATTTCACCTCAATTTCTCCTCAAAAATTAAGGCAGGTGTATTTAAAAGACATTTGTGTTAGAGGTTGTATTTTTTTGCAGACAAAAAGATAAAAAATCTATTTAAATAGGATAACAATTTTAATTTAAAATCTTGTTATATTTTAAACTAATCACGTATTTCGAATAACCTTATAAATAGAGTTTTGACCTATCACAACGAATTTGTTTAGTATTGTTTTTAATTGCGTAGTGAAAATATCAGTTAGACGTTTAATTATAACCAAGGGTCAATTAAACTTTCGAAACCGCTTCGTTAATTAGTTGTAGGGTCGCTGGAGTGAAACAGTGCGTATCGTTGTTTAGCGTGATTCAGCGTGGCCATGATAAATATATCTCTTGAAAAGCGCACGTAACACATGACGAGAGACGTATACGAAATATGGCTCTATCATACCTCTGAATCTAGTTTCTGAACAAAATAATATTTTATGTACTTAGTTTTTAAAAAATATATATAAAAACGATGGTGCATAAGCCCTTTAAAATGTGAAAAAGAAGTAAATAAAAAAGTTGTGATATATGTATACTATCACAAATATTTTTTATTGGAATTCACAATTTTTTTTATTATGTGACCTAAATATAAATAATTACATTAATGTAACTCGGCACTCCCATAAATGAGCACTAAATTATCGATCATCTCATGCAAATGAGTTTATTGATATTATTGACTCCACTTCGGATATTTTCTTTTAGTTCATCAATAGATATTGGATTTATGTCATGTACTTTATTTTTAAAATAATCCCACAGAAATTTACATTGAAATCTAGAATGTTGTTTATTATGTCACCTAAATGTAAATCATTACATTAATGTAACTCGGCACTCCCATAAATGAGCACTAAATTATCGATCATCTCATGCAAATGAGTTTATTGATATTATTGACTCCACTTCGGATATTTTCTTTTAGTTCATCAATAGATATTGGATTTATGTCATATACTTTATTTTTAAAATAATCCCACAGAAATTTACATTGAAATCTAGAATGTTGTTTATTATGTCACCTAAATGTAAATCATTACATTAATGTAACTCGGCACTCCCATAAATGAGCACTAAATTATCGATCATCTCATGCAAATGAGTTTATTGATATTATTGACTCCACTTCGGATATTTTCTTTTAGTTCATCAATAGATATTGGATTTATGTCATGTACTTTATTTTTAAAATAATCTCACAGAAATTTACATTGAAATCTAGAATGTTGTTTATTATGTCACCTAAATGTAAATCATTACATTAATGTAACTCAGCACTCCTGTAAACGAGCAATGAATAATTATCGATCATCTCACGCAAGTGAGTTTATTGATATTATTGGCTTCACTTCAGATATTTTCTTTTAGTTCATCAATAGATCTTAAATTTATGTCACGTACTTTATTTTTAAAACAATCCCATAGAAATTTACATAGAAATCTAGAATTTTGTGTATTATGTCACCTAAATGTAAATCATTACATTAACGTAACTCAGCACTCCTGTAAAAGTACATTGAATTATCGATAATCTCACGCAAAAGAGTTTATTGATATTATTGGCTTCACTTCGGATATTTTCTTTTATTTCATCAATAGATCTTGGATTTATGTCATAGACTTTATTTGTAAAATAATCCCATAGAAATAAATCTATTGGATTTAAATCCATTTGAGTTGGCTCAGAAATTATTCAATTTTGAGAGATTATTTCATTTAAGAAAATTTGATGAACGATCTATATAAAGGTATTAGCAATATTGGCTGCCGCTCCATTGTTTGGAAACTATGTTTGCATATTGTAGCTTGAAAAATTCTCTAACGCTTATGTGAAAAACTCCTCGATCATCGCTACATTCCTCGTCAAAGTAACTATAATTGCATTTTCAAGAAAAGGTAACATGACGCACCTTTTAGAGGCCTAAATTATAACTTTAGGGTAGAGGCCTTTGATATTTATATGTACTGCCAGTAGCCCCAGTTTTGATGATTTACGTGTCCATTATTGTGGAAATGTACTTCATAAGATAATAAGATATTCCCAAAGGTTATAAATCTCTGGACAGCATCAGTCTTTTAATTCTTGAACTTGTGAGAACGCGAATATAGACTATCCTTTAAAAAACGCTTCATCAACATTCTGGACAAACTTATTGCTATGAAACGCTTACATGAAAACAATTTAGGATTATCACGAATAGACTCTCGGACTTTGTCGATGTTGCCTTCTGTTGGCGATTTCCTTAATTGGTTTATCCAACATAGAACAAATCTCGCTATTTATCCAACATCGAACCAATCTCTTCAAACTTCACTATCCAAATTTTAATTTTAAAGCTGTGCAAAGGAAAAAATTCTCAAAGTTTATTTTGCAATAGCCCTATTACGATAAAACTCGCGTACACAAAATGCGTGCTCCATTCCGGTAAATCAATCTCTCCCAATCTCTTCAAACTTCACTATCCAAATTTTAATGGTTTGAAAGGATGGAGTTTAGTCTAAGCTGTGCAAAGGAAAAAATTCTCAAAATTTATTTTGCAATAGCCCTATTACGATAAAACTCGCGTACACAAAATGTGTACTCCGTTTCATAGCAATAGAATTTCCAAAAAAAAATGATCTCTTTGCTCTTACCCCGCCTGCACCTTTCTCGCGCACCACATTCTTTAAATTCGTGCTTCAAATTTCTAAAGGCATATGAGACATCTGTACTAATAATTTATAACTCTTCGCTCGTGAGAAGTTGCACTTCTACTTTACATAACTATGAGTAAATAGTAATTTGTTTACAATTAATACAAATTTTAAAATTTTGTTTCTAAGTCTCTAAGGTATTAAACAGCAAAGTTTGAATAAAATTTTTTAGTGATGCGCACACAGATACGGCCCTGATATAATTTTATAATATGTAGAGACATTCACTATTGCAATGTTTTTAAAAGAGCGATCTTTTCCAAAAAATTAAAAACACTAACAAGACAAAAAGTAAAAAAAAACTATGATTTATTGACACGACAAAGGAGAAATTAAAAAGAAAACCGGATGACCTTTGAACGCCTGTGTTGATTAAAAATATTATAATTTATATATTAGGCATTACAGTAGGTAGGCCCTAGTCACACATTCAGCGCACAAAAAACGTCGACAATCGATTGTCTGTAGGCACACATACCTACGTCAATAGTTGACGTCAGCCATTGCGAGCGATCGTGTGTCAATAGAGATTTTTTTTTAGAATATAGATGGTAGCATCTAATTAGATTAAATTACAAATTTATTTATTAACTTGGGTTAATAATTTCAGGAAATGTAGAAAACTATGAAACCTTTTCTGAGCACCTGGGATTTTTTCACCTTCAAGAGCTGTGGAAAATCTGGAAGCGAATATTAAATAATTTCTTTTTCTAAAATATAATTTTGATGTAGTGAAATCTGAAAAATGGAGCATTGATTTGATTAACTCTTCTTAGGCATTGCTCCTCTATTGATCTGTAAATAAAAACAAATGCAAGGATAAGAATTGCGGAAAAACAATTTAGCAAATTATTTGTATATTTATTTCCTATAAACAACCGCATGACGAATGTCATATCACACCACAGTGAAGGGTAATCTAAATATAATCGATTAAATTAAATGAAAGATAATTACAAAATTAGTTACATTATTGAGTGATTCTATGCAGGGAGTTATAATTTATCTTTTTAATTTGCACCACTTTGTAACTGATTTTATTTTCGGTTTACCCTTTTTATACGAAATACATTTTAGGCAAAAAATAATTTTGTTTTTCCTTTTAAATAAATCCGGAAATAATTTTTTTTTTCATTTAACTAAGAAAAATCGCACAAGAGTTTATTATCAGTCCATCATTAATTGAAAACCGCTGAGCGTTTTTTGAATGTTAACTACGTTATTGGAAGTAATATCACATTTCGAAGACAATTTTATTTTTACTTAAACAATATTCACAATTTTTTCCGAAAGTCGGTTTTTAGGTTTCCGTAAAACTGACCTTAAAAGGAAAAAAGGAACCCTTATAGCATCACTTCGTCGACCGTCTGCCTATCTGTCTCTCTGTCTAGACTCTTTTTCTCAGGAACGCGTGGAGGTATCAAGTTTAAATTATTATCAAATACTTAAGGTCTACGGTACATTGGCACAGTAAAAAAATCAAGCTTCTAAAACATCACAATAAAAAATACCCTAAAATTATTTGGCACTCGCAAGTTAAATCTACAGGGTAATTCCAAATTTGGCAAGAAGCAAGTTTCACAGCACAAGTAAAGAAAAAAATCGTTAATTAGTAGTTACATGACACGAAAAAAAATTGTTTAACTATGCGCCTGTGGCAGACATGGTAGGCAATATATTATTGTTCTGAAAAATTAAAATGTTGAAATAGTTTAATAAGAATATTACGTACCATTAAATGTTTCTAAATGCCTAAATGTGCACGAAACCCTCGTAGCGCGAGTTGCGCTCCACTTTGACAGGATTTTTCAATATTGTAAAGAATCTCACGAATAATTATAAATGAAAACCGTAGGTAGACGCTTACGGCTTTGGGATTAAATACCCTCTCTCTCCTCGTTCAGCGTATGTGGTGCCAAACTTTGGAACAAACTCAAATTTGATACACAAAACGCATAATTAGTTTACGTTTTCTAAAGTCGTTTGAAAATGTTACTTCTACTTCGATTTCTTGTCACTTCCTACCTTAGGCATCTCTCCTATCCATGTTAATATTTAAATCTATTGTTTTATTACTACCTACCTTAGGCATCTCTCCTACCTTAGGCATCTCTCCTATCCTACCTACTACCTATCCTACTCTCCTACCTTAGGCATCTCTCCTATCTCACTTCCTACCTTAGGCATCTCTCCTATCCATGTTAATATTTAAATCTATTGTTTTATTTTGACAACCCGCGGGCCTATATTTCATTATCGACAAGCACGCTAGCCCCGAGTTTTGACGAAGGAAGTAATTATAACTCAAATAATTTTACGAGTTATCATCTTATAATATATCTTCTTCTAAAAATGACTCCATTAATTGTTTATCATGAACAAAATTTGTCTTTAAAACATAAAATCATCTTCATCCGTTAGTATGTACATACGTGCGCACACAGGCATGTAAGAAGACACGCTACAGATCGCAATTCGTGACCGATTTGATATTTTTCTTTAAATAGGTTAAATATTAGAATATAAATTTATTCATTTTTAAAACGGCCTATCGAACAGCTTAATTTTTATAAAGAATTTTCCACGGAAACTACTTTTTTTCTGGCTTTCTGCTCAATGTTGAAAATTTACCAAGAACGTATAATTATAAACACTTTTATTGATGAACATATAATTATAAACACTTTTATTGATGAACATATAATTATAAACACTTTTATTGATGAACATATAATTATAAACACATAATTATAACATATTTATTCTCTCTCTCTCTACACTTTGAAGGTAATTTTAGTTTCATTATTTCTTTAGTTTTGAAGTTAAATTTCTTTTACTATATTTGAGAATTGGAACTCCTCGATAGGAAAGAGAGGGGGCATTGGATAGAGTTTTCTACTCTGATCATTTAACGCGACAGTGAATATCAATAATACAAACTTTGCTTGTATCAGTTTCCATTTTGCAATAGTTGACGAGAAGATTCTGTAATTATCCGTTCACTTAATATTCACAGCATCCAAGATCAGAGGTATTATAAAGTAGCTCATCACTAGTTCTTAGATGAAAATGGCACTATTTTCACTTTTCCGTTTCAGCTCAAGAATTTTGCACTTCCTGTGAAGTCGACAGTGTTTTAAATGGATGTCCTCTTACTTTTCACAGCACTTCATGAGTCCATTCATTTATGAAAGGTGTGATAATGTTGTATCAAAATATGTAATTAGTGAATAGTAGCGCCATCTCTTATCGTTTTGTAGAAACTGTTTGTCTGTATATGACAATTTGCTAAAATAAAAGACAGTCTATTGCGATAAAACGTGTTTTACTAGAGGTTATGGGCGTACTCTGTGCTAAATTATCAGTTATTTTCGTGAAAATAAATAATTTGTGAAAGTTATATCGCGGAAACATGACTACGAACTATATTGCCAGTGTTCCTAAACTAAAAGGAAGAGAAAATTATGATGAGTGGAGCTTCGCGGCTGAAAATTTGTTGGTTCTTGAAGGAATGGACAAGTACATCAAGCCAACGGCAGGTTTTGAAGTTAAGCCAGCAGACGACGCAAAAACGAAGGCAAAGCTAATATTGACTGTGGACCCATCGTTGTATGTGCATATTAAGAATACCAAGAGCGCAGCAGAATTATGGACTACATTGAAGACCATGTTTGATGACTCCGGTTTCTCACGCAAAATAACATTGCTGCGACATTTGATTTCTATTCGGCTAGATAATTGTGATTCAATGGCTACATATGTGACTCAAATGGTCGAGACAGCTCAACGGTTGAACAGCACAGGTTTTACAATCACCGATGAATGGGTGGGTTCATTATTATTAGCAGGTTTGTCAGATCGTTATTCTCCCATGATAATGGCAATTGAACATTCGGGCATTTCGATAACTGCAGATGTCATAAAGTCGAAATTGCTCGACATGGAAGTGACCAGAGACAATGACGCAGGTGCTGCATTTGCAGCGCGAAATAATCATTCGTTCAATAAGTCAAAGAAAGGCAGTCCCGGTCCTTCAACGTCAGTATCAAACAAGAAAATGATAGGAGCAATGACAGACTCATCAAAAATAATTACATGCTACAAATGTAAAGAAAATGGTCATTATCGAAATCAGTGCCCTTTATTGAAGAAAAATAATAGTAAATATGTTTTTAATGTCGTTTTCCTGAATGGAAAGTTCAATAAAACTGAATGGTACGTGGATTCAGGCGCCAGCGCTCATATGACGGTGAACGAATCTTGGGTAAAAAAACATGAACCGATCACCGTGTTTACAAGAAATAGTGGTTGCAAATGAATCTACAGTGCCAGTAGTTTGTTCCGGAGACGTCGACATAGTTTCAGAACTAAAATTTGAAATTACAGTGAAGGATGTGCTGTGCGTTCCCAGTTTGACAACAAATTTATTATCCGTGATTGAACTGATTAAAAACGGAAATAATGTGATATTTGATGAAAAACACTGCTACATTCGAGACAAGAATGATGTTTTGATTGCTACTGCCGACCTGTCAGATGGTGTTTACAAGTTGAGGTTAGAAACACAGACTTGTATGTTGGCCGCACCAGCAGTTAGTGGAAATCTGTGGCACAGAAGATTAGCACACCTAAATAGTCAAGACATGAACAAGATGAGAAATATTGTGAATGGTTTGTCATATGAACAAAATTTTGACATAACCAAATATCAGTGTACAACTTGTTGCGAGGGAAAGCAAACAAGATTACCCTTTTCGCATGTTGGTGAGAGAAGCACAGAATTATTACAAAGAGTTCACACAGATATTTGTGGACTAATGGAAACCACGTCATTGAATGGTGCTCGATATTTCATACTGTTTGTAGACGACTTCAGTCGGATGACTTTTATATACTTTATCAAGAATAAAAGTGACGCGCTCAGCAAATTCAAAGACTTCCAAACACTGGTTGAGAATCAGTTGAATAAGAAAATAAAGATGATACGTTCAGATAATGGACTTGAATTTTGCAATAAGGAGTTTGATAATTATTTGAAACAAAAGGGTATAATTCATCAAAAATCAAATAATTACACGCCTGAACAGAACGGTTTATGTGAGCGAGCCAACCGTACAGTTGTGGAGAAGGCTAGATGTCTATTGTATGATGCAAAGCTGGATAAACGATTTTGGGCAGAGGCAGCTAACACTGCTGTCTATTTGAAGAATAGATCCGTTGCTTCAAGACTTCAGACAACTCCGTACGAATTGTGGTATGGGAAGAAACCAGATCTCAGTCACATCCGTTTATTTGGAAGTAAAGTCATGGTGCATATCCCCAAGGAACGTCGTTTGAAATGGGATAAGAAAGCCATGGAGCACATTTTAGTGGGATATAGTGAAGAAGTCAAGGGTTACCGGCTGTATAATCCTGCGAAGAAGAGTCTTGTTATAAGTAGAGATGTCATCGTGATGGAAAATGAATCAGAGCTCAAAGAAACAGGCAATAAGTCAGTTATCTGGATTCCTAACGAAGAGACACTTGCAGATAACATAGAAAAAGAGAGCACAGTTTCAGTGGGGGATAAATCGTCTCATATTTCAGAGACAGAAGACTGCCCATCAGCTTATTCTTCAGTGTATGAGGAGAGTAATGAAACAATAACGGAAACTTCATCTCCAACCACAGACATATTAGACACAGAAGTCCAGACGACATCAACCCCAGAACAGACACCAGAATTACCTGAAAAGCGTTCCAGGAAAGCAACTGAACGGTATGGTTTTACATGTCTTTCCAACACTGTTTCAGCATTAGAGGATATAGTGTTCTCAGAGGCTCTTGCAGGGCCTGAGAGTGAACAGTGGTAGAATGCCATGGCCGACGAGCTGCAGTCTTTTGAGGACAGCGATGCATGGGAGCTCGTTGACAACCCTGGTGATGTGACAATTGTGAAGTGCAGGTGGGTGCTTAACAACAAGTTTGATGTGGACAATAATGGGCGGTTTCGGGCTAGATTGGTGGCAAAAGGTTTCTCGCAGAAACCTGGAATTGACTATACGGACACGTTCTCTCCCGTGGTTAGACATTCAAAGCTCAGATTATTGTTTGCTCTCAGTGTTAAGATGAATATGAGTATTGATCATTTGGATGTTACTACAGCATTCTTAAACGGTTTTTTGAGAGAAACTATTTACATGTCATTACCTGAAGGTTTTATGAACAAAAGTGGGGGAAAGGTTTTAAAATTGAAAAGAGCAATCTATAGGTTAAAACAGTCTTCCCTTGCGTGGTATGACAGAGTTAAAGATTTACTATGCAAATTAAATTTTAAAAACAGTCAGTATGAGCCTTGTTTGTTCACAAAAACTAAAGGTGAAGCTAAAATTATTGTGGCCTTATATGTGGATGACTTTTTAATTTTTTCGAATTGTCCTGTTGAAAGTAAAAAATTAAAAGATACTTTAGGATCAGAATTTAAGCTAAAATATTTAGGACCTGTAAGGCAATACTTAGGCATGAGAATAAATGTTGGTAAAAATGTAATTACTGTAGATCAGCAGCAGTATATTGATCTAATAGCTGATCAATAGTAAAACTAGGTTCAATATGTTGGATTGTAAAATGCATAAAACATCAATAGAGTGTAAATTAAATTTAGAGAAACCTGATAAATGTGTACCTGATGTTCCATATCAGAAGTTAATTGGATCATTAATGTATTTGGCAGTGTTAACCAGGCCTGACATTTCCTATTCTGTTAGCTATTTGAGCCAATTTAACAGTTGCTATGATCTTACACATTGGCATTATGCTAAACGCGTTCTTAAATATTTGCAATGTACAAAAACTTACTGTTTAAAATATTTTAAGGTCGGTAGCAAGTTAGAGGGCTTTGTATATAGCGATTGGGCCAGCGATGCCATAGATAGGAAGTAGTAGAACACGGGCTTTTGCTTTACTATGTCGGGATCTGCCATTTCATGGCAAAGCAGAAAACAAAAGTCCGTATCGCTCTCTAGTACAGAGGCAGAATATACTGCTTTGTCTGAGGCAGCTCGTGAAGGAGTGTATTTGAGAAACCTGTTACAGGAAATAACTGGTAACTTATCTGTAATATAGATCTATTGTGACAATCAGAGTACTTTAAAGTTGTCATTAAGTAACCAAAGTCACAACAGATCAAAACACATAGATGTGAGATTCCATTATGTAAGAGATGTTGTTAAAAATAAATATATTAAAGTTATGTACTTGTGTAGTGAGGAAATGCCTGCCGATTTACTTACCAAAGGACTGTGTACTATTAAGCATTATAAGTTTATGTGTAAATTGGGCATTGTACTTAAATAAAATTGTTGTTTATTTTGATAAGTGGGGGTGTGATAATGTTGTATCAAAATATGTAATTAGTGAATAGTAGCGCCATCTCTTATCGTTTTGTAGAAACTGTTTGTCTGTCTATGACAATTTGCTAAAATAAAAGACAGTCTATTGCGATAAAACGTGTTTTACTAGAAAAGGATTAAAAGCCCAATCAAATTAAAGCTTTCAAACTGTTCGATAAATCTATTAGATGCATAAAAGTGTACAAAAGTTTGAGGAAATAATAATTATAAAGTAAATACGACTTAAGGGCATATATTAAGGATGGTAGGGATGATGGCATATAGTGAAAACGAATTGGAAATATTATCAAGGCAAAAAGTATATCTCTATTTCATATATATGATTGGTTTAATTGCAATATTTTTATTCAAAATTTTGAAATTTTAAATTTTTTTTTAGTTTCAATGTTTGTTTTAGTTTTAATGTACGTCGTCCAAGATTCCAATTGAATCAGTAAAATATGTTTAAATACATTATTCAAAAATAACCAGCTGAGACTTTCAACATTTTTTTTCTTAAGTCTCTTATGCGGAAAAATATACACTAATACAAAAAGTAGAAATATTTGTTTCTTCGTTTGTTCGCGCTAATCTCTGGAAACATTCGACTGAATTCAAATTTTTTTTTCGTCTGTAGGAAGAATATGGATATATACATATCATTAAAGCTACAATTTACATCACAGAACAAAGGTAAACTAGAAATGGCGTGCGATTGTGACGAGCGCGTCAAAAGTAAGCAAGACTCTGCTTACTTAATACTAAGCACATCTTGTCTACATTAGTCTGCCGTTTGTAGTGAAGCGATGAGGTTCCGTTATTTTTGCTCAAATAAATAAAAATTTGCCTTCCCGTGCAATTACATCGTGTGAAAATTAAAGCCGTACACGAAACCTTACTAAAAGAAGTATTTGTTTAGGTATGAAGACTTTTCAAACAAAAAAAAATTTATGAAAAATATATGAAAATTTACACAACATTCATTTTCATGCCTCCGACGTTCAACGACAATGAAGCGCAGCGCTATACCATATCACCTTAGATACAAATGCCAATATTTTTGTAATTAGATTAATGAATGTCAATGTAATAATTTTATACATTTCTTAGAGATTACCACCTGTATGGTAATCTTTAAGATTTATATAAAATGTATTAAAATGTGTACTAATTTCTTAATGTGTGCTCTGTGTTGTAGATTCTTTAGATGAGACCTAGTCACTTTTATTATTTTACATTAATAATGATTTATTTGTGTTTATTTGAATTAGTTGTGTTTATTTGATCATTTATATTTTTATTTAATAAAATGTTGTTTTTTAGATATCCCAAAGGTGATATTGAAGAAAAATGGATTGAACCCACGATCCGCAAAAATTGCTTTCCTGTCAAGTTAAGCATAATTTGTCGGGAACATTTTAAAGATGTCATTTAATAAGCAGAATGGAGACGCAGGAGAAGTGTTTGAAAATAGAATAATTAAGATAATTTACGCAGAATCAGCATATACAGCTAGTTTTACATCAAATAAATAACTTTTTAAATCGATAATAAATTTCCGTTAACAAACATCAAGAAACTTTAACTAAAAGCTTTTTCGACCCAAATTATTTCAAAAAGCGAGCAATCAAATGTTATTTATTTTGCATAATTCCCAATAGAACTCAGTGGAATTAAACTAAACTAAATTTTGGGAAACTAACACTTCTCTGGTTGCTTATTTGCCCAAAGCCACCCGTTAATGAGGAAATCAATGTAGGTTGAAACTTAAATCCCAAAAAAATCGAATTTTCCTTAGCTATTTATGTGCAAAGGCAATTTTTTTTCAGCATGGAACTGCCGAGGAGTACTATGATTGATGCACTTATAATTTTGGGTATAATCTGGTCTTTTAATTTAAAACATTGGGAGGTTAATGGTGCAGTCAAGTGTGTTTAACTTCAACGTGGTTTACCTGACCATGCTTCATTCTGCTTAAAGTTGCCGTTTTACAAGTTCTGGTGAACATACATCATATACACTTATAATTGCAGACAGTAAATAATTGCTGACAGCGAGGGTTTCCATTTTTATGTCCACCAGGTGGCAGCAATTGGACGTGAGGTCTTGTCAATAGCTGTATGCCAGGATGACAGACATATTAGACATATTTGAACCTCAATTATTTAATTGTTTCATTTAGAGGAAAATTTCAATCACTTTTAGTTTTATTTTTAATATAATGACATACCCCAATGATGTTCAGCGGCGAAGTCACATTTTGGTATGGCAATTTTTGAGTTCATGCTACTATTAAACTAATCTTGTCAATAGCTGAATGCCTGGATGACTGACATATTAGACATATTTGAACCTCAATTATTTAATTGTTTCATTCAGAGGAAAATTTGAATCACTGTTACTTTTATTTTTAGTGTAATGACATACCCCAATGATGTTCAGAGGCAAAGTCACATTTTGGTATGGAAATTTTCGAGTTCATGCTACTATTAAACTAATCTTGTCAATAGCTGAATGTGTGGATGACTGACATATTAGACATATTTGAACCTCAATTATTTAATTGTTTCATTTAGAGGAAAATTTGAATCACTGTTACTTTTATTTTTAGTGTAATGACATACCCCAATGATGTTCAGAGGCAAAGTCACATTTTGGTATGGAAATTTTCGAGTTCATGCTACTATTAAACTAATCTTGTCAATAGCTGAATGCCTGGATGACTGACATATTAGACATATTTGAACCTCAATTATTTAATTGTTTCATTCAGAGGAAAATTTGAATCACTGTTACTTTTATTTTTAGTGTAATGACATACCCCAATGATGTTCAGAGGCAAAGTCACATTTTGGTATGGAAATTTTCGAGTTCATGCTACTATTAAACTAATCTTATCAATAGCTGAATGTGTGGATGACTGACATATTAGACATATTTGAACCTCAATTATTTAATTGTTTCATTCAGAGGAAAATTTGAATCACTGTTACTTTTATTTTTAGTGTAATGACATACCCCAATGATGTTCAGAGGCAAAGTCACATTTTGGTATGGAAATTTTCGAGTTCATGCTACTATTAAACTAATCTTATCAATAGCTGAATGTGTGGATGACTGACATATTAGACATATTTGAACCTCAATTATTTAATTGTTTCATTCGGAGGAAAATTTGAATCACTGTTACTTTTATTTTTAGTGTAATGACATACCCCAATGATGTTCAGAGGCAAAGTCACATTTTGGTATGGAAATTTTCGAGTTCATGCTACTATTAAACTAATCTTATCAATAGCTGAATGTGTGGATGACTGACATATTAGACATATTTGAACCTCAATTATTTAATTGTTTCATTCAGAGGAACATTTGAATCACTGTTACTTTTATTTTTAGTGTAATGACATACCCCAATGATGTTCAGAGGCAAAGTCACATTTTGGTTTGGAAATTTTCGAGTTCATGCTACTATTAAACTAATCTTATCAATAGCTGAATGTGTGGATGACTGACATATTAGACATATTTGAACCTCAATTATTTAATTGTTTCATTCGGAGGAAAATTTGAATCACTGTTACTTTTATTTTTAGTGTAATGACATACCCCAATGATGTTCAGAGGCAAAGTCACATTTTGGTATGGAAATTTTCGAGTTCATGCTACTATTAAACTAATCTTATCAATAGCTGAATGTGTGGATGACTGACATATTAGACATATTTGAACCTCAATTATTTAATTGTTTCATTCGGAGGAAAATTTGAATCACTGTTACTTTTATTTTTAGTGTAATGACATACCCCAATGATGTTCAGAGGCAAAGTCACATTTTGGTATGGAAATTTTCGAGTTCATGCTACTATTAAACTAATCTTATCAATAGCTGAATGTGTGGATGACTGACATATTAGACATATTTGAACCTCAATTATTTAATTGTTTCATTCGGAGGAAAATTTGAATCTCTGTTACTTTTATTTTTAGTGTAATGACATACCCCAATGATGTTCAGAGGCAAAGTCACATTTTGGTATGGAAATTTTCGAGTTCATGCTACTATTAAACTAATCTTATCAATAGCTGAATGTGTGGATGACTGACATATTAGACATATTTGAACCTCAATTATTTAATTGTTTCATTCGGAGGAAAATTTGAATCACTGTTACTTTTATTTTTAGTGTAATGACATACCCCAATGATGTTCAGAGGCAAAGTCACATTTTGGTATGGAAATTTTCGAGTTCATGCTACTATTAAACTAATCTTATCAATAGCTGAATGTGTGGATGACTGACATATTAGACATATTTGAACCTCAATTATTTAATTGTTTCATTTAGAGGAAAATTTGAATCACTGTTACTTTTATTTTTAGTGTAATGACATACCCCAATGATGTTCAGAGGCAAAGTCACATTTTGGTATGGAAATTTTCGAGTTCATGCTACTATTAAACTAATCTTATCAATAGCTGAATGTGTGGATGACTGACATATTAGACATATTTGAACCTCAATTATTTAATTGTTTCATTTAGAGGAAAATTTGAATCACTTTTAGTTTTATTTTTAATATAATGTCATACTCCAATGAAGTTCAGCCGCGAAGTCACATGTTGGTATGAATATTTTCGAGTTCATGCTACTATTAAACTAATTTTCTGGGAACCATTTTAATAAATATCTTGTATTTTATCAGTCACATTTATTTTTAATTTATATTATAACTTTTTAAATTATAAAAGTTATAAACAAACTCGACGAGTAATTTTAAGTCCCATTTACTTTCTTCCTTCAATAAACTTTTCCTAAAATAAACGCTTCTTTCAATAAGCTTTTCCTAAAATAAACGCTTCCTTCAATAATCTCTTCCTTTGAAAAACGCTTTCTATAATTTTTCCCTTCTTTTCTTTAGCCCACTTCTTAAAATATTTACGTTTATAGTTCAGTATCGCAAATTTTAACCAAACGTTACCATTTAATTTCCCAGAAAATCTTCGACATATAAGTAAAATACAAGGTTTTCACCAATTATGGAACCTTACGATTCACTGCCCTACCTTTTGCCATCAAACTTCACCAAAAATCTGATTAGTGATGTGATGTACTACAATGGATATGTGGATATAATACAAAAGAAACAAATAATAACAAAAATAATTATAGAAATGACCATGACAATAAAAATCATTTTGTACGTATTCTACATACCTTTCAAAACGAATACGTACAATTCTCCAGTAAGATCATGATATGTATCGTCTTTCAGAGTAAATAAATCTATAGATATAAATACAAAGATTTATTTTCAGATAAAGACAGGGCGGTCAATACAATTGCGTACTTCAGAAACCACATCGGAAGATCCGGTATGGCATAAAAGAATGGGAGTGAAATTCTAATAAGAGCCTACTGAAGCATTTCATTAATATGAAATTAACAATATATACATTCCTGTTTTCAACTACATCAAAAATAAAACGAAAATCAAGCATAATTAATAATGATATTGACATGTAACAACTTAGAACCATAGCGTTTGAACCACGACTGTAACGATAAAAAAAATCGGACAAATACTCGTTTGAGCCTCTGCTATTTTCTTCACGATTTTCTGTGGAAATTTTAATTTTGTTTTCTTTTTTGTATCAGGTGAATAAATTCGACTTGCCGAAGGCAATTTGTTTTTATAAGATATTGTGAATATCCGGGTATTATTTTCGAATATTATTCGTTTCATAACAAATATTTTATACATGAGAATTATACTTAGAATAACGATATATCGTCTCCAGTACGACACATTATAAAATACCCAAAATAAAATAGATTGAAAAATTTTTCACTCGGTTATTTGGAAACAGGCAGGCTAGTAATATGCTATTTGACAACATCGAAAATATACCACAATTCGGGGTCATCCCATTAGATTGTTATTCATCCATTAGATTTATATTTTCTAAAAAAGACGTAAAGAAATCACAATATTTTTTGAAATTCAATCAGCGTCGCAAACGTTATTGTTTAAAAGTCAGATGACGTCACAGGCGGGTAAAACGCATCCTTACCAAAATTTAATGTTCTCATTCTTTTGGTTTATAGGCATTGTTATCGATAATAATATTTAAAACACAAATATGACTTACATCGAAATGATCTTCACACATAAAAACTTATGAATGAGCTATAATGCTGTTTGGATCTCTTCGGGCTAAAGCAGCCACTTTTTTCGTCTTTTAAGATTGGTTGGCACTGAAACCAACACTGTGTGGACTTTTTATAGACGTATTTGTACATTGTGGCACTACGCACCATTTGTACATTATTTTAATATGATAAATAATAATCCCCTTCAGCGGGCAGGACTATTTATGTTTACATTGTGTGTGACGTTACGCTAGCCGCCATTACCGAAATTACATTTTTAGCGCGAGTTCGAAAATTCAAACTTTAAAAGTGATTTATATAAAAGTATAAGGATATATGCCTTATACTGGAAATGTAAATGTAGTGTGCTTACAATGCAAAATAGAACAATTTAAAAAATCAAGTTACATAGACTACTGATTATGATATTTGGCACGACATTGACAAAGCAATTCAAAACTCAAATATGGTCATATTTTTTTTTAGAACAGACACGTAAAACATGTGTTATATTCCAGCGCCTACATTAAAAGTAAAAAACGTGTTCAATTTATTCCGCGTTAATGTTTGTTGATAATTCTCGGATTTACATAAATTAATTAATTGCGTAGCATGACCTTATTGTTTATAAGGCAACAAATGGACACTAATTAACCGAGCTGGTCAAGTCACATATGGCAATGTCACAAAAAATACTATATAAGTAGAAAATACTCTAATAGGGGCCTTGGTTGAAGCGGTACTAATAAACACAGTGGTTACAGTATCGAATAAATACGTGTTCAAATTCTTTTTTATTGAAAATGTTTGTAAACAAGTTTGTTGTATTTTTGAACCAATTTTTATTTCATAATTCTAATGTTTTTATTTAATTTAACCTGCAGCTTTGCTCGCGTGGAGAAGGCAAAAAAATATGATGTAATTTAAAAATAAATTCTTTTCGAAACGACATTCTCTTATCTGTATTAGGGTGATTTTTTACCAAAAAGAAAATAAATTTTATTTGGGTATAAAAATTCAACGATTTAATTACTAAACTCGACAGGACAACCAGGCATATTTAATTGTTGATTTGTTGTATGTCTAAAAGTTAAAATTGGCTATTCTTACCTACTTACGATTTCAAATCACTGAAGTTGCAGTAACGGTGACAGTCGCGTAGTTTAACATCTCTTAGATGACATAATAATAACCCATTACATTATATTCAACGACATTCAAAATATTAAAACTGTAAAATAACTAGATAATAACAAATAAATAACACATAGTGAAGTAATTCGGCATTTGTAGCAGCTTATCTGAGTAAGATTGTTAAATGTTGTCTCGCATCAAACTTCCTTTCACATTCCTTTCGCACACTGTTAAAATAATAAGTTACCCTATTGATTATTCTAAATTATTTTGGTATCTATAATTTTTACTTCGTTATTGTTATTATATTGAAATGAAAATTTCTTTAGGCGCATCTGCTCATTTTTTCTGAGCGGTGAACGAAACTGAACAGTCACATTCGGGTCGATGACATTGAATCGGGTTAACTCGGCTCCCTTCGACATAGGCCCAGTGAGTTCCAAATTCAAAAATGACAAAATGTCATAAATGGAATGTGCACTACATTGTTCGGGCAAATTTGGCTCCCTACGTCATAGGCCGAGCGAGTTCACTGTCTCACACGGAGTGCACAGATTATATACTAAATAGATGGTCAACTGCAAGCAATTGTGCGAGCGAGATAGCACTTTCGCGTTTCCAAGTACTATGCCTCTATATTCGCCTGTTGCCCAATCTAATGAAGTTGCAGCGAGTGCCCATTTGCTGAGCACTTGCTGCAACTTCGTACTTTCGCTGCAACTCGTATTTTTGACAGGTGTACTTTTCTTACATTTTAGGTTACAATTGAAACAACAATTCTGAAATTAAAAAACTTTATTAGAAAAAAATTCGCCAGTTCGAGCGACATAACTGAAAAGAACTAACAAAAAACTTAGTGGCCACATACAAACACATTGAATGAACGTTTCTATTTTACAAAATATCTGCCGCTTTTACATATCAAGATGTACTTAACTAGCTTCTATCATTAAAATAATATAATATATACTTTCAATTTTAATATGAATTTTCATTAAATAAATTGTTAACTCTCCTTTTACTGTTTACTGCGTTATAACTCTTAGAGTTTTTAACATCGATTAATTTATTTAATTCGACGTTTACATTATTCGCATAACTCATAACCTTTATAGTGAAAAAATATCAATATTCTATATCTTACAGCTTTATTCTATATCTTAGTAAAATAAAATTATTATAACCTTGCTACTATTTTGAATTTAACAATTAATCTATGAAATGAATCAAATATACTCACTATGGAAATTATACTTTATGAAGAGAAAAAATGCGGTTATCGTGGCGATTACACTTCAGTTTTGTGCTACTAAATGTAAAAAAATGCTAAATCAGGGGGATAATTTCTATTTTTTTAAACTATTTCAAAGAAATTGAAACTATGTGCTGAATAAAAAGAAATAAAAAGGATACGGTTCTGGCACAATCGTTGATTTAAAAGATTTTTGTACTCACTGTAGGCTAATTTCTATATCCTACTTAACCTAATTTATACATTCAGTTTAATATCCCCAATGTAAATAGTCGACAACAAAGTTAATAAAGAATCAAATACAAAAAGTAGAATATAAGAATGTCATAATTATTCCTGTGACATTTACACAATTACAAAAATTTCTAAAAAACAAATCTAACCTAATACATATGAATAAATTATTTTGTTGAAAATTATTTTCTAAATAATTTTCTAATTCATTGGCACATTGACTACATCTTCAGCTGAACAAATCACTTGGATGCAGTAACAACTTATTTTTATCTTTTAAATCAATATGCTCGTAGTTGTTGTATATTATATGTTAGCATCATTACTAAAAATCTCATTTTCACAATCCTTTGTTTTAATCAGAAGGCTACGCGCAACCTAATATACATGCAGTATTTGGTATAAATTAACAAATTTGGCAAATTTTGAAAGCGAATGCAATATACCCATCAATGGCACAGCGAACAACTTTTGCAGGAACTTCTAATTCGGAGCTATTCTTAAATATTGACAAACAACTTTGCATCCATACTAAATCTGTGCCATTTCTTCTTCAAGTTCTGATTCAATAATTACCTTTTAACAAATATTCTCTAAATTACTTAAATCTTCCAATGACTTATAAAAAAAAATTTAATCTCTTCGTTCAATTTTCGTACCACATTCTGTTTTGGTTGTTTTTATCACCTCCAACTGCAAATAAAAGAACAAATTATTTAACCAACAATGTACATATATAATATTGTAAATTTATAAATGGATTCTTTTTGGTTTGTAATAATTGCTTCATCATAATTACATAATATGACGGTGATGCTGCGTATGACGGTGATGTTTTTTTGAGAGTGCCGGCGGCTAGGTCTACTATTCTCCACATGCCGTAACTTCTTAAATCCGCTTGTCTAAAAAGAAAATTAAATTATTAGCAACTTGTTTGTTGTTGATTATTAAAACGCAAATGTAACTTTGATGATGAGTTTGAACAATATTATCAATAAAATGTATAATTGATTCGATGCTATTACCAAATTAATAATTTTCCGTGAAATATTTACTTACCGTGAAATATTTACGGCTACAACCCAATGTACAAGAACGATCTTTAAAATAATTTCCTCTTGTTACGAACAAATGTAACATATACAACAAAATTTGAATTAAAAGTGAAAATATTACAGATATTATAACCAAAGGTAAAACTGAACTATAAAATAATGTTAAGTTACAAATTTGCAGTTTGACAAACCAATTCAAATAAAGTTAACGATTTTAAATTTCGTATCATAGTCTTTTTTTTTTCTTTGATTATATAGCGTTCGTTATCGCTGCTCTATGTTCCATAGACAAAATTTTATGTGTGCGAAAGAGATAGGGCTTTCGCGTTCCAATCGAAATATTTGTATGAAGTAAACTCACCCTGACGGAGTGCTTCCATTCAAGAAACACATTCTATTTTTGAATAATATTTTATTTGAGTATAATGTAATATAATACGCGTATGTTTTTTTTAAATTTTCCTTTTGGAAATTATGGTTATATTTGTTGCAAATGTTTTCACTTTTACATTGTAGTCTTAAGCACAACGATTTTTTCGAAGTTATACCCCTTTAGGCGCGTTATGAAAAAATTATATATTTGTAAATACACAACACGTGTTTAATATTCATAAAAATCTAATTTTTATCTGTACATTTAAATAATATTTTTGGTAATTGAAATTTAATAGTGGTTCTTATTAAAAAAAAGATGTTTATTTATTGTAGAGAATAGTATAAGCATTATTTCTCTCACTAGCTTTTTAAAATATATTTTAAGTGTTTTTCTCTAAGTGAGGTTAAGCTTCAGTATGTATTTATTTGCATAGTAAATTATAAATTATTACTTTGTCGTTTATTAAATACTTAATATTAATAAATTAAAATACATTTTCATCATATTCATTTATTCTCATCATTAATTAAACTTCATTTAGATTTTTTTATTAAATTTAACAATTCATTATATACACGCGTTTATATTAAATTGAAAGCTGAGTATTCTATTAAAATTTTACAATAATTAAAATAATTTAATAAAAAAATTAAATTAAAATAATTTTTTTTTAATTACTAAATCATGATTTGATTATAACTAGATAAGAAAATTAATTTTTTTACTACCTTTTATCAGAAAAAAATTATGTTTAATTTTTTAAATTTTATTATTTCATTCAGTTTAGATTTTACCAACCGTATTTATAATTGGGCTCCAGTGATTTTATTACCTTATTTTCACTAATTATTTTCGTACCAAATAAAATTATTCTTGTCTTATGCTAAAGTATTACAACTTTTAACGCGCGTACGCGAGTACATGCACAATTTTTTTAAATTTTAGGGTGCCGTAGCTTAAAAGAGAAACGGGACCTTTGCAAGATCAATCGCGTGTCTGGTAATGGTAACTTTAAAAGATTACTAACGTCTAAGTCTATTTGCAACCGTTTGTTTTTTTCAAACAACGCTTGACGTGGAAACTTGAAATTTGACATAATAATAAAACAAATCTCAATAACTAACACTCAAAAATATTCATAGAAAAATTTGGTGGTGGGGCAAATTAGGTACTTAATTCTTTTTTAAATTTAATTTGTAGCGTGGGGTATCATTTATAAAGATTAATAATAAGGACCTCAAATTCTTATAATTTTAGGTAATATACCTTCAAAGGTGTTCTGAAAAATATGCAAAAACATATGTTCCCCTTCTTATTTCTGAAACAACTCAACCTAAAATTATGAAAAATAGGGCTTTTATAAGTTTTTACAAAGGATGTAGAAACATTGTAGCGAATATCTTACATATTATAATTTTTAAAATACATAACGTATTTTAATGCTTGTTAAAGATATAGCAAGCAGTATATTCACATTGTTAAATGTTAAAAACGTATATTTTTAAATAATATTGCTGTGTATCCTAAGATGTTTATAAGTATCCAAATGTTATAAGTATATGGGTCCTCGTAGTGCGAGTTCTAGTAATGCTTAGCAAGTGCTTACACATGCTTAGTCATGCTTTCCTTCATTTGATATTTATTTTATAGCATAAAAAACCCATTGCTTATTCCTTGCCAACTGGTCAGTTCCAAAACTATGGTATCTAATGTGAAATCATAGCACAGTTTTTTAGCACTTGTTGAAAGAGTAGATCTACGAAAATATCCATTAAAACTAATGCAGAAATTGAATGACTTTCTAAAATAACTTAATGCATTAATGGAATGTTATTCTGAATTATCTTGTTTATAATACCTTAACGCTAAAACGGAAGCTAGCAACATTAATAAGAGTAACCATGAATTGAATTTAGGGTTACGAGTAATCAAAATTCAACTGAAATTTATCTGGTCTGAGTACAATAGATTCATAGAAACAAGTAAATCCGTATTAACACATTTTTAATTTCGACGAACGTAAATAACTTCAGGAATACTTTATTATCGAACGTAATTTTTAACAAGCTGGAAGACGAAGCAAAAAAGTAATACATAAGGAATCCAATTTTCGCTCAAAAAAAACTTCTATAAGAAATTGAGGTAACCAGTGCGATGAAAGTTCATTAAATGAAGACTTAATTAATATGAAACAGAACCTTCGCGAAAAGCAGCAAGGTATTTTTTAACAATATATGCACATACTTAGCGCTGTGTCCGATCATATCAATTCTTTTCAATGGTTCACAACCGCAAAAATAAAAAAGAAACATTTTTTTACAAATAAAACCTTAAAAGCTTTTCTAGCCTATTTAAAAGAAACACATGACTCAACTATTAGCGCAATGAGACAACCAACTCTGGCCATGTCCATGCAATCAATACAAAAAGAAAGCAGTATTCACTATTTAAAATTGTAAACGATAAATGCACATACTTAGCACTACACTATATAAAACTCTATGCAACGGTTCGCAACCGCAAAAATTAAAAAGAAACATTTTTTTTTCAAATAAAACCCGTGAATGGTGTCTCATACAAGTCGGGCAATAATACTCTACAGACACAAAACGTGAACTACTCCACAGAGACAAAACCTTAACGAACCCGTGAACGGTATCTCATACACGTCGCGCAATAATACTCCAAAGAGAAAAAACGAACCACTTCGCAAATAGGAAGGATGACGTAGTGATGAACGAATAACAATTAGCGAAGTAGACAATTTTAATTCACAGAATGACTTGATACACTTAAATTCTACACCCGAAACGTAGAAACGTATACGAATATCAAAACCACAGATTAAAATTTTCAATTAACCGAAGAGCCCATTCCATGGAAATAAACACAGTTGAAAACCGACAATTACCCTAAATACAAATATGTTAATCCCTCTTAAAATTATTAATCGATTCATTTTCTAAAATAATAAAAATTTACTATGAAAACCATTCGATGAATGACGAATAACTTACCTTAAGCTACTTTCACTGCACTACCAAACATACTACACTACTACATAATTTATTTTACCACCCTCCTCAGAATTTCGGAGCGACGAACCCATTAAACCTTACATATATAACTATATATATATATATATTCCGTACCAATGTCAATGAACTTATTGGAACAGGGTTACTATATAATTTTTGCGTTACAACAAACGCAAACACATAATCTCACACAGCAACTCAAGTACAATGTTTTAAAATCGGATATTATTAACGTTTTCGGAACAAAAAAATGAAATTAAACGAAAGAGTAATCACCTAAAAACGTGGAGAAATATCATAAGTAGCGAGGAAATGTTTATATAGGAATACAAAAAAGGAAATTGCTGAATTCCAAAAATTGCTGAATGTAAATGGTCGTTTTTGCGACAAACACATAATCTCACACAGTAACTTAAGTTCAATGTATTAAAATCAGATATTATTAACGTTTTCGAAACAATAAAATGAAGTAAAACGAAAGAGTAATCATCTTAAAACGTGGAAAAATATCATAAGTAGCAAGGAAATATTTATATACGAATACAAAAAGGGAAAGTGCTGAATTCCATGAACGTGGTAAATAGTCATGCCCTTAATAGAATCAAAAATTATTCTCAATGCGATATAGTATTTAGTAATATAAATTCTCCCTTAAATGTCAATAAAATTATTTAAAGTTTTAAATGCCATTGCATAGAATATTTCAATCAAAACTATTTTAACATGATGAAAAAATTAATACCATTAAAGATATGAAGCTAGAGGAGATATAATATGCATTTTAAAATAAATGACGTAAAATATATGAAGACATTTTTCTAAAGGAAAATTCATCGTTCAACTTCATAAATCAATTTAAATATAAAATTAATAATTAAGATGAAAATATGTTACTAAATCTTATAGATATTCGTTTATACACAAAATTTAAAAAAAAACTCAGACGACACAAATATAACACAGTCATCGCTTTGGTTATCATCCATTACGACAATATCCAAAGGAGGATGAAAACATGAAAGAAAATAATATACTACGGAAAACTTAATGACAAAAACCATTAGCGATAAACAACCGATACCTAATATTTCATACGTCATAGACAAATTAGGCCATTGCATGTTTTTAATGACCTCATCTTTACAAGTCACCATTCACTAAAATCGAAATGGACCCTGCAAAATAAATACGTATTTCATTCCAAAGAATCCTGGATAATATGTAAACGTAGACCATCGAACAAAAGTGGCTTAATTTATCTATGTGACGTTATATCATAGTCTAAAAAAACATACCACAAACATCAGGCAAATATTTCAGAGATATAGAGAAACCCATTTTAAAATACAAATAGGTAAACCGGTATCCTTGAAACAGAAAAAATTTAAGCCACATTAAACTACCGAATATCAAAAACATACGAAGAAATAAGAGCCTTTTAGGGTTATTCGGTTATTATAGTAAATTTATAAATAAATAAAAATGTATAAATAACTATGTGTAATGCATTTAAAAACTACATGTAATACATTTATAACAAATTTAAAAACAATGTGTAATACATTGACAAAATAAAAAAATTACAAAATCATTAACCCATTGTTTAAAGAAAAATAAGAGAGTAGTATACACAAGCGAATTTAAGGGAAATTACGAAATGTGTAAAACATTACTTATGAATGATCGTATATTAATACATCTAGACTTTAAGAAGGTATTTATTTTGACGATATATGCGCTAAATTGCACTATAGGCGTTATCCGAAAAGGACCAATTAACTCTAATAAATCGGTTGCTTTTATTCTATGCTTCACGCGTCAAATTACACCATATATATTGTCCTATCAAAAGAACCTATTAACTTAGATAAATCGGTTAATTTCCTGAGTAGAATTTTAAACAAAAAGGAGGTAAATTACTTAATGATTTAAAATATTTACTGGATATCCTTTGGGCAACTACGTACTTCCGGTCATACTTATTCTAATGCCCAGTCAAAATACTAACGGATCGTAAAATCTTGGAGTGGATTGTTTTCCTTAAAGAAATGTAGTTTAACTATTACTTTGGAGACTGACATTCAAAAAATTCGACTAAAAATGGCTTATTGAAAGGCAAAAGAAATATTACGCATCGAAATCAATAACATTGAAACTAATCAAGATATTGTACCTTTAATTAACAATATCACCCAGAACTCATCGATGAAGACCTATACAATACTTAGCATAGGTAAAATAAAAGACGTACAAGACATTTAAAGACAAGAATTAATATTAACATGAATGAAAGAACAAACACGCCAGACCTCACCGATGAAGACCTTAACAATACTTAGCATAGGTAAATTAGAAGACGTACATGACATTAAAAGACAAGAATAATATTAACATGAAGGAAAAAACAAACACGCCAGTACTCACCGATGAAGACCTTAACAATACTTAGCATAGGTAAATTAGAAGACGTACATGACAATAAAAGGCAAAAATTAATATTAACGTAACGTAAGGAAAGAACGAACACAGCCAAATTTTACAACTGAGATAAAAAAGGAGAAAATATAATTATATACATCAATAATTGCAATATTTGACTAAACGGTAAGTACGACATAAATCTTCCAAAACAATTGCTTTTGGTAACACCGATACCCAAAAAATTCTTCCAAGTCGTACGAGTGGAAACACTAATGGGTACGTGACATCAGCGCCGCCTAGCGCCCGCAAATTTAAAGGCGCGCCAATCTTATTTGTATGCTTCAAATTAACTGCTCTGGTAAATGTACGTGAACAATATTAGAATAACCAAAGATATCAACTGTGACTTATATTACATGCATTTTTGTCTTTATATTGTGTTCTTAACTACGTATCAATTGTTCCTTTGTTATTTTTGTCAAGGAAAAGTAGTTGGATTGTTTTTCTTGTTATTTATTGTGCAATAGAGAAAAATATTTAAACAAATGCTTTTAGTGACGAAAAATAACAAGATTTTAGTTGTCCATACCCAGAATATATAATATCCTTATGTATTCAGCTGAACAAACTAAATACAATGATCAATGTATTACCCATCTTCCAACGACAAACAATGTTAGAAAGAATGCTAGAAAGAAAGCCGGCTATCCATTTATTTTTTTTTATCTAACTTCCAATGCTATATTCGAAATCTGTAAAATGTAAGTTTGCATTTCTGAACTATTTTTACAATTTACGACACAACAACTATCGTGTCGCATTTCGAAAATTTGCTTTTAAGGCATAAAATATAAAGCATAAGTTCAGTACAGCAAACATGCTAATTTTAGTGGTTCCATTTAAGTTAAAGAATGTACATAAAAAATTATCTATTTTAAAAAAATATGAATTTGGGCTAATAATAACAATTAAACCAGAAAAAAATAAAAAATGAAAAGACATTAAAATTTTTTAAATTAAATAATGAATCTTCCTTACTTACTTTAAATTTCATGTTTTTAGGGTTGATAGACAGTGAAAATCCAGTTGTGCCCAATTATTAATTTATAATTAGAAAAAATCATCAACTAAAAATTTAATAATCAATTTTTAAGGTTGGTAGAATTGAATGTTTTTGTCAATATTTAATATTTAAAATTTTTCTCTTATTATTATCATTCATATTAACATGTTTGTTAAATATGTGGTATCTAATTATCAATTTAAAGCGAAAATAATGAAAATAATTACAATACAAAAAATAAAGGTTGTGAGTAAGTTTTTTATACAACCAAAACATAATAAAATAATTGCGACCGAGACTTATTTTTTTAAAAATACGTCGTGATTTATAAATATTCTTTCATTAAAAATCAGTTAAATTCACATTTTGACGTAATTGCACTGGTTCCAAAATTTAACATGACAATATACGAAAGTAAATTGTACTATCTATATGTACATTCAACACGCGCTTTTAGATATTTCCAATTCTGCCATAACGAGTGCTGCGGTCGATTTCGATACACCCACTCTGTAGTCTGCACCCAGTCAATATATGTTCAAGCAGAAATTCTTCGGAATGATACTACGGAATACGTACGATTTCACTTCACAATTATTAACAATAGATTAGAATCATACAAACACAATAAAGATATTTCCTTAGAAGACCAAGTAAATTAAGACGCAATCATAGCGCAAGACTTGTCGAAATAATAAAAATACGTTTCGACAAGACAGTTCCCTTAAATATAGATATATCATGAACTTACCTACAGAACTATATAATTTCTATAAAGAATTACACAAGACCTTTACAAATAAAACACGAATTCTTCACAACTGAAAGAGAGAACATAATTAACGACAAAAAAGAAGATGCCGCCACAAACATAAAAACCAGTACATTCACCGACATACACTATAGTGAAGTGAAAGACACAGTTTTAGAAAACAATCCTCAAAATAATCACAAGACCAGGAGAGGGCGAACAATGAATAGCGAGCCCTTTCTTGGGCTTAGCGAACAGCCAAATTAAAATTACACATATTGACAGAAATCCGCGGCGTATTGCCTTTCAGACTGGAAAACGCGAAAATTAGATCATAATCGTTATTTATACCTTCTTCCATTATTACGATCTAAAGAAAATAAAGTCCAAACTGGACTGACTTGCAAATGAGCGAATTGCACAATTCATAAGCTTAAATGAAAACAAACTCACCAAAACATTTGAAACTGTAAATGAAAGCATAAATTTAATATTAAATACCCAACTAAAATTAACAAAAAGTAAGGCATTAAGTAAAAACAAAGTGAAAAGAAAATTAATTTACTGGGATTTTTAAACAAATTAATATCAAGGCGATGACGAATAATACAATTCAGCAATTTTTGAATTGCAAAAGAAAACGAAATCAGATTACTTCCAAAACAAATGGAGAAATATCTTTGCATAAAAAATGTTCAGCGATATACACGAAGAGATACTAAAAATTAAGGGTAAAATATCCTAAAGGTAAACAAGAATTTCATGGAACTATCTTAGGGTTAAGACGTTCATAATAATTTTAGTTCAATGTTACAAATATTGTTAGAAATAATAGGAAATATAGAGAATATTCTGGGATCAAACACTGTTTAATAAAGGTAGGTAACATTGAAGACACGATCAAAACAATTATAAAACACTATTCAATTGATCATGTATATACCAAAAATATAGACAAATACAGAAACCATTATAAAACAATCGATGTAAACAGCTACGACAATAACAACAAAATTTTATTTGTTGGAAATTAGAAATAGATACTATGTATCCTTAAAAAAGTACCCATTAGGACTTGTATACTTCACCTACTCCTAGTAATACTGTGATTGTTAATTGTTGAAATTTCATTTTAGCTGATAGGCGATCAACGAACAACGAGTCTATTAAAACTAACAAACCTTCATCTTAAATTATTAACGCATTTACTATATCGTTCCCGATATGGCAATATGTCGAATGACTCTATTCCATCGTAGAGACGTTCATCACTAGTAACAAGTTAGAAACTTAAACAGAACATTATAAACTTAAAAAGTACAAATACTGCATCACAAAACCTCTTTAGGGTGATAGACAACTACAACTCATTTGATTGTTGTTCAAATTAGAAAAGAAACATACTTTACAATCTTCTCAAACCCTACACAAGTCAGACTTAATAACCTTCAGGAAGACTACGCAGTTTACTTACTTAATAGAAATTCCGACCAAATGGTAATTTCTACGCCTGCAATGAAATTTCGTAATTATAGAGACGACAATAAAAGTGGTAGTCTCCATCCACACTAAAACCTCAGATGAATGGCTTTAGCTACACGAAATAAACAGAAAAATCTTTACTGAAAAACTTCACCTGGAAGAGAAAGCAAACTCTTCATTTCTCTATTAGAATATTCTAGTACAATGTAAACTTCCACTTGCAGGAACATAATATTCATAGACAATAGTCCTTCAACGAAAATGTAAAACAAAGAAAGAAGAAAGTGGAAATTAGAAAATGCGAAGGACTTCTTCATTGTACTCGATGGGGTTTCTTCCTAACGTCGGAGGAATTACATCAGTCGATAAACATAACTTCTCGGAACATTACTACCACACAGGAGACTTGGAGTCAGAAATCCACATAAGCTGCCCAGCAGATAAAATACTCAAACGGAGATTTCAATCAAAGGAATCGCTAGCTTGAAGCCCGTGAGCCACAAAATAAAATCAAGCAGACGTTATAAAAAGCTAGACAGTAAAAATATTAGCAGATTCCTATTCTTAAACTCTCATTAGTAAGTTTTATAAAAATAAAATACAATTTTTTTAATTCTGTAATTAAATCCAACGATTTAATTTCTTGCGTTGTTCCTATGTAATTTATCTTTGGACGTATATTTTATAGCTTTAGGATTATCGGTTTTGGTTATATTATCGCTTTCGGAAAATACTTAATTTTCGTTTTAATTTTGAAGAAACATGGATAAACTGGCAACAATTTTATTTTTGTATAAATGCCAAATTAGCTTTCAAACACCTTATATTAAATATTCTAAGTAATTTATGTAATTATTAAGGCATTTATTGTATCCTTCGCAACACAGTGATATGTTGAATAACCCCATTTTCTCATGGAGATATTCATCACTAGTAACAGTTTAGAGTAAAACTCAATTTCAAAATTCAAATCATCCAAAAAAGTACTAAGCACTACCTAAATGCCATTATATTCACTAATAACCCCGTCCTATAAAGCATGCATGAAAAAGCCGTCCTATAAAGCATGCAAAAAAAAAATCTCACTATACGATGAATGATTTAATAATGACTGAAATCACATAGAAAGTTAAATAAAGGTGTTGGTTTCCATAGAAAAATAAAATCATTCGAAGATTTTTCTTTGTTTTTTTTTTAAACCAAAACGGTATTTACTTTGCGAACACGGTGACGTAAACGCTGACTTGAGTAAATTCCGTCTAATGCTGGAAAAAATTTAATTGTAAATATGTTATAAAACAGGTATAAAAGTGTAAACAGATGGAATATTTTTATTTGTACAGTTTTTTTGTTATTGTAGAGGAATTCTACAAAAATGAGTTCTCCTCGCAGATAACATTAAACAAATATTATAATTAGAAAATAGTGACAAAATAAAATTTCAATATGTACAGTTAACATTAAGAAACTTTTAATTTGTACATATAGTAAATTGTCTGTGCATACAATACATAAAAATTTTTGATACAACCTGGATGGAGTTTTTCGAAAAAAAATTTATTTATTTTTATTTTATTATATTGAAATCGATCTACTCAATCAGAGGATATGTGAATTCAAAATTTTCAAAAATTAATTTACAGCACAAAATACAACAAAAACAAAGTGTCTTGCTATTCGACGCGTAGTAATAACAAAATGTAAATGTCCATCAATAGATGGCGCTACATGTACTTTAAATCGCGCATTGAAGTTTTCCACCCGGACATACGTTGGCGAAATGGACGTAGACAGATATGAAGCCTCGAAGTGCCCTAATATTCACAGAAAACGGCATCGGACGTTTTTCCGAATACGAAGTCGCAGTTATGTTTCGTGGTACGATGTATTCCGTTTGATTTAACACTTTTCGAAAAACTATAGAAATAACACTCATCTGAGTAACGTCAGCAATTTTTTTTTGTAACATATGTAGTTGTATTCTTAGTTAATAACATAATTACATTATAAATAAGTAACTAAAACATACATATTGCATTGATTTTAGTTATATGGGGATAAATTATTTTTTGAGAAAAAAAGGAAGCTATTTCTGGTGTATATTTAAAAGAAAAACAAATGTAGCTGACACTTTTGTATATGTTTATGATGACATAATCAATTTTCCTTCTTTTTTTAAATTTTCTTCATCTATAAATTTTCGGACATTTTTAGCAATGTTATTAAAAAAAATTATTTTAAAAACAAATAAACATTTTTGAACTTGCATTTTCATGAACTTTCGTTTAATACACTACACGATTAATTTGAAAAAAATTGTACACCTCCTCTCTCGCCCTTTGACATAACGCCTATATTTAGGGTCGAATTCTTAGAGCGATGTAACTTTTCTACAAGGATTAGTCGCAATTTTATATGTGATAGGCGGACTGTCGGAGATCAAGGTGATTCCACAAGTGTTTCGATTTTAAAATATTTATTCACTACACTGAAAACAAACATACAAATTTTTGTATCAATTTGATTCTACTACTGTTTCGATTTTCAAATTTTGAAACAGTAGGTATACTAAAGATGAGCGTATAAACTTTTTGTATTAAATTGATTCCTCAAGTGTTTCGATTTTCAAATTTTGAAACGGTAGATACACTAAAGATGAGTGTATAAACTTTTTGTATTAAATTGATTCCTCAAGTGTTTCGATTTTCAAGTTTTGAAACGGTAGATACACTAAAGATGAGTGTATAAACTTTTTGTATTAAATTGATTCCTCAAGTGTTTCGATTTTCAAATTGTGAAACGGTAGATACACTAAAGATGAGTGTATAAACTTTTTGTATTAAATTGATTCCTCAAGTGTTTCGATTTTCAAATTTTGAAACGGTAGATACACTAAAGATGAGTGTATAAACTTTTTGTATTAAATTGATTCCTCAAGTGTTTCGATTTTCAAATTTTGAAACGGTAGATACACTAAAGATGAGTGTATTAACTTTTTGTATTAAATTGATTCCTCAAGTGTTTCGGTTTTCAAATTTTGACACGGTATGTACACTAAAGACGAATGCATAAACGTTTTGTGTCAAATTGATTCCATAAGTGTTTGGTTTTCAAATTTTTTTTTACTATACTAAAAATAAACTACAACAATTTTTGTAGATTCAAGTCGATTCCACAAGTGTTCCGATTTTCAAATTTTATATAGTACAGTAAGAAATAAATATACAAACTTTTTGTGTCTAGTAATTCCACAAGTGTTTCGATTTTCAAATTTTGATGAAGTACACTAAAACACAAAAATCGAAACAATTGATTTACATTTGCAAAATTCCTGTGACCTACGTACCTCTATCTCCTCGTGTCTATCGTCAAGGCAATTATCTGCACGCAAATATATCAATATGCACTCGAGTCGCCAACCTACGATCAACATTCAAAACGCGGAAGAAGCGAGGTTGATGAGACAACGCCTTGCGAAATACCGGCGTTTAGAAAGAACCTTGGCGGCATTCGATCTGACATTCCACTCGAGGTTAACATCGGTAAAAGGAAGAATATTTCTGAAAATAGCATTTATTAGCTTTATGTACGTTTGCATTTTTCTTTTCAAAATGATGTAAAAGACTGACACCAGAATTACGGTGTGCATGCGCGAATGCGCAGGATCGTACGTGCATACGCGCGCATGTGCATGCTTGGGCGCGTGGGCGTCTGATTTTTGTGTAGTCCAGCGTGCATGTGTTGGTGAGCGGCTGTTTAGCTCGTGCGTTCATTTCGCCAAGAGGTGCATCAAACGATTAAATTAAGGGCAGGAAGGTTCTATCTATTTATCATGACACTTCAATTAATTTATGAATATGATAAAAGAGACCGGCAGTTGTTTTTATAGTATTGTGCTCATGTGTAACGAAAATAAAAATTACACTCTTCAATAAACAAAAAAAAAATTAGCTGTTCAAAAAAAAATCATTTAAACAAATGAGAAATCATATTTTTTATCACAAATCAGATTATTTTTCATAATAGTTTATAATTGCTATTTCGATGGAACTCTTTGAAGTAGCAAGACGAAACAATGATTGGATCTCGTTGTATCCTCTATGTACAGATGTAATATACTAACCAATGAAATTCGGATTTCTGATAGAACATTCGGATGCCTGATATAGTAATTATACACTCGTCTTTAGTGTACCTACCGTTTCAAAATTTTAAAATCGAAACAGTAGTAGAATCAAGAAAACTAAAAACTAGAAAAGCAGGAAAAACACATTCATTAACAAGAACAAAACGAATGTCACTATCAATTAAAAGTTTATTTTTAATTTTATAATGGTTTCTGAGAAGTTATTATCTACTTCGTTAGATTGTTATTGTTATTTTCACTTCTTATTTACAATTCTAGACAGAAATATGATGCAGGCACCTTTACGGAGATAGTTTTTTGTTTTTTACTGTGATTATAAATTGAATTTTGTTTTTGCTTTTTCTGATTGTCAATCGCTAAATTTTTTAGGTTTTTTTTTAATATTCTAAGAAAATAGAGCTTCTTTAAAAATTACATTTTATTTCTGTAACACCAGGCCCATTCCTGCCGGTCTCCTTTGAAAAATGAGATTAGTCAAGTTTCTACGGTCTCACTTTTATATATAATATATATATATATATATATATATATATATATATATATATATATATATATATATATGAAATATTACTCAAAAACTTAAAAAAATAAAGTGGAACGTTTTTTGAAAATCCCTGGAAAATGAGAAGTCGATTTGACCATTTTATTTTGAAACGGTTTAGTTTATTTTTTATGTCTAGACGAACAGAGAAAAAGTGAAAATTAATTTTCATAAAGACAGCTTTTTAATCTCTGTCGCATGCTTGTGACGTAATTGTTATCGTCACTATAAAAAAGTTGTTAAATTGGTATAGCGAACCGGCTTTTATGGATTCCTGAATACAAAATAAGACAATTATAATTAATAAACTTTTTCGTATCTTATTCTGTTCTGGAGATATATTACCGCAAAAGTTAAGCGGCGTGCAATACGCGCATATCAAGAGTCGCGCGGTATCGTCAAAGCTGCATACGACGCACACATAACACCTTATTTGGCCTTGAATCGATTGTAGGGGTAATTCAATGTGTTTATGATGTTTTTTGACATGAAAACGTTTAGTCACTCTTTACGTACAGCAATAGCCGGTTAAACTTTCTTTTGTTACAAAATACCATCAGATTCCAATAGCTAATAACTACTAAACTAACAATGCGTTAACAATGGTTGATCCCACAACGGATAGAGCATATGTGTACGTTTTTGTAGTATAATATTTATTTTGCTTATAATATCGTCCAACTAGTGGACGTGTATTCACCTGATTGTTACCAATTAGTCTAGTGTAAAATTATAAATTAGTGTAAAATGAAAACGCGTTTAGCTACAATTTTGATTTAGCTGTCATTGTGAAGAAGTTACCATAATCGAGCTACATTTCAAGCAACCACAATTTAATATAACTTTGGTACTAATGTTTGACAGAATAACATGAGCCAAGTTTATACATTTGAAGCAACTACTATACGGGATAAATTCAAATATTACTATAACAATCAAATAACATAAACTAATCAAATAACATAATAACTTGAGCCTGATTGTATATCTGATAACGATTTTTATAACATTTAGTAATTTCAAGGTTTAGATCGAGACGAAATAATCGAGCTAGGTTTGAAGCAACTGCTATACGGGATAAATTTAAATATTACTCTGTTACTAATCAACTAAGATTATAACTTGAGCCTGATTATATATCTGATGACGATTTTTATAATATTTGGTAATTTCAAGGTCAAGATCGAGACGCAAGAATCGAGCTAGATTTGAAGCAACTGCTATACGAGATCAATTCAATATTACTCTGTTACTAATCAATTTACATAATAACTTGAGTCTGATATGTATATTTGATGTAGATTTTCATAAAATTTTGTAATTTCAAGGTCAAGATCGAGACGCAAGAATCGAGCTAGATTTGAAGCCACTGCTATACGAGATCAATTCAATATTACTCTGTTACTAATCAATTTACATAATAACTTGAGTCTGATATGTATATTTGATGTAGATTTTCATAAAATTTTGTAATTTCAAGGTCAAGATCGAGACGCAAGAATCGAGCTAGATTTGAAGCAACTGCTATACGAGATCAATTCAATATTACTCTGTTACTAATCAATTTACATAATAACTTGAGTCTGATATGTATATTTGATGTAGATTTTCATAAAATTTTGTAATTTCAAGGTCAAGCTCGAGACGCAAGAATCGAGCTAGATTTGAAGCCACTGCTATACGAGATCAATTCAAATATTACTCTATTACTAATCAACTAACATAATAACTTGAGTCTAATTGTATATCTAATAAATATTTTCATAACTTTTGGTTAAATTTTAGTCCAACATCAGCATAATATCAAGGTGAAGATTGAAACGCAATAATCGAACTACATTTCAAGCGAGATCAAATGTAATGATATTTTTTTTTGTAAAAAAAGTAACAGAATAACAAGAGCTTAGTTATACATATATCTACCTAAGACAATAAAAATATTCGCTGGAATGTAAGTAAAAACGGCTATTAAATGGACAATTAGAAAAAAATTAAAGATTTCGTCTCATATGAGTGGTAAATATGCTCGTAATTATAGAAAACGTAAATCAGAGGAAAACTCGCATCAAAAGTAATTCATGAAACCTAAAAAGTCCAGGATCGAGCAAATGACAGAGCTACGACAGCGTTGAAAAAAAAATGAAAAAATTACGCAAAGTGATAACGTAGCTGGCCCATACGTTACATAACGTAGTTGGCCCATACTATGACACATATAGCGTCCAGCAACAGTTCCCGTTATAATACTCTGTGTTACCATAATATTAAAGAGATTGATAATTCAGTTACATATTAATACGAAAACTCGTGTTATAATTTTTTGTCGACGTTTTAACGAAAAATGTACAGCGCGGACCAAACTGAGCCTTTCGGTGTCTTTCTTTTTACATGGAGTTTCTGTGTTATATAATAAAATATTTAAATGTAATTACTATTGAGAATATTTTAAAAATAAAACAAAATAATTTAGACCTAAAAAATAAATTATTTCTTAATAATAAAATCTCCAAAGAAAAAAAATTTATGCATTTTTTGTCTTATATTTTCAGAAGGAAATGGAAAACAAAATGTGGCTTTAGCAATTAGCCAAAACCAATAATGGATATAACTAAATGGTGCTATAATAAGAACATATTTGGAAAGATCTTTAAAAAGAGTAAATGTTTATGAAATCGTTCAAGTAGGTGAAATTGTTTAAGGCAACAAATGTAAAACAATCTGATAGTTACATAAAACTGTACATTCGTTGATATATTTGCAAATTCTGTCGTGTTGACACATTGTAGCATTTGAAGTTAGGCGTCCAAAAATTATATTTACTACTTTCACTTCATTATAGTAAATTTCTTAAAAAACTATTAGATAAAAAGAAAATTCTTCCGCTAACTAGATGATTTTCTCAATTAACCACATAAAAAGTTCACATAAAAATTTCGATTTTCAATCTGAATCTGTAAATTTAACGGTTACAATGTTAGTCACGGGAAAGTTACGGGAAGTATATTAAATATATATTTTAGCTATCTATTCCCTTTCATATGATTTAAACTGCTTTTAGCATTGAGAGCATGAAAAATGAATGGACGCGTCTTGTATTCTTTACCATTTTTTGTTGCAAATACGAAAACGTACGAAAATTCATATAATTTTGATTGGCCAGTATGATTTCGGTATTATCGTGAAGTTTTTTCTTTAAATAGTTCAAAATTTAATGACAAACAAAAAAAAATTAATGTAAATATTACGAGGTAAGTATAAATTTAATAATATCATGTGTGATATTGATTACCTAAATAGTTATCATGGCTACTGAACATGAAAATATAGTTGAAGCTAAGAAGCCTTAATATCATATTATAAAGTTGTGGCTCAGATCGAATCGGTCTTGATATTTGAATAAGTAAGTAAACACAAATTCGAAAATATCAATCAGTGGCGAAATTTTAGAAAATAAAAACCTGTTATAAACGCAAGTATAAGTAATACCCTAAAAAAATACAAATACTCGTAATATATACAGCGCGTATACTAATCCACACGCCACATAAAAATATCGACAAACTACAACGCACCAAAATTAAATATGTATAATAATATCGTATCGATTTTTCACATATTACCCTATTACCTCTGACGCGAAATAATTGACCGCACGAAAGAATAGCACTCAGTGCCTCTTTGAACTCCACTGTCGATGGTCGTGCCGTGGCGCGCTTTTCATTCAAGTTTCGCGCCAAAGCTCTCGTTCCTAATATCAGTGTGAATCGTATATTATTGAAGACACGATTTTAAAAGATTTTTTCACATTTTCGTATTGTTTTCAGTAGTTTCGTGAAAGTGTGTTGAATTACTTAACTTGCTAGTTCGATACAAAGAAATTCTTAATATTTACTAAAATAGTTCTGTTGTGTTATGGTGATTATTTGTTGAAAAAAAGTGACTTTTTTTTCTTGCTCATTACATATTTTGCTAACTGAAGATTTTGACGCTGTATGCAGTAATGTAAGTATATTTTATTTGTATTTAATATTAATTCTCAAAATTATTCCTTTTTCTAATTGTTTTTTCGAAATTTGAGCATTGTGGAATATTTTTATGTACGAAGATTTATAAATTAAAACAGTATAATTATCGTTTAAGCATATTAATTTATTTATAAAGGATAAAATAATAAATACCTCCAACCGTATAAACGAAGAACAAAATAATTTGAAACGTTTGTAAATTAATTAACTACCAAAATATATATTCAAAAAAGAAATAATTGTTTTGCTAATGTTGTTCTTATGTAAAATATAAAGATTACGTATTTTATTTTTATTTAACCGAAAGAAAATCTAAATGAAAAATAAGTTTGAAAATTATAAATTCACTTCATTTTAAATTTGTTTTCGACATAAAAATAAATGTGTTCTCCGTTCTTGTTTATTCTTAAAAATTATATTCTATCATTAAAATGGAGTGATTCTTTGAAGGTATTAATATACATTATACTATATATTAAATTATATAGCAGGTATCTTAAGTAAGATTTTTTACAAAAGGACGAAGAATAAACACCTTAGGAGACTATGTATAAAGGTATAAAAAAAATTTATATAAAATTGGATGTGATCCTGAAATGTAATAAGACACTTTTACAAAACAATAATTTCGAATGCGAATAAAATTATATATACAGAATAATTAGATGCGATTATTCAAAACATTTATATTATTGCGGACAAATAACTGTTATTGAATGATTATATTTCATAAACAAAAAAACATGATAATAAATAATGTCTTTTTATTTGAATAAATACATAAATACGTACGAAAACTCCACGTTTTGTGAAGAAATCTTATCAAAAATCAACTAGAATTTTTCTAATCAGTTATCTTGATATCAATTTTACATAACGATTTGATGTCGCCGCTTTCTCGCTTACTCGTTTTACGGTACAACATTAAGCTATATGCTTTTGGAATTATACATAATTTTCATAATTACACTATAAAAGACTTACTTTATTTATTTATTAAACAAAATATATTCAAACTATGAATTTATTTTTTCGATACAAAACTATTTACTATTGTTAAGATTTTTCGATACATGTTTAAAGAAATTGTAAATCTTGGACATGCTATGTGATAAAAGGCAAAATTAAACTATATAATTTAACTATATATCTTCTATGCCAAGTTTGTACAGAATGACAAAATTATGAGGGCAAAAAAATAATTGGAAGCATGAATTATGAATTAAAATAAAAAAATATATATAGAAATTGTATTCCTTTTTTTTAATACTTGACATTGGTCTCTTTACATTCGATGACCATAAACAAAATGAAGTATTTTTACTTTGTTTTAAATTATATATGCTGAATCGGTGTAATATATTTTTAATACGACTGATTAAACTTATGTTGGTCTTTAAAAAAATTAAACAATAATAACAACATAATAGTAATTTATCGATTAACGTTTAATTTATACGCCAATAAAATATTGCTCGTTTTCCGTTATACGTAGTTTACAAAGAATTTGTTTATTATTCATACAGGTGATCATGTACATCAAACCGTGAAGAAAATATTAAGGTAGAATGAAAACTCTCAACCATCTCTGAAAAAAAATCCACTGAAAATTGCGTTTCTAAAAAACCTTTCAAACATAAGTGCAACTCGCACTCGCAGTTTCGTACACATATAGACACTTATAAATATGTAAATATGTAAGCGTGCGTAGTATTCTTATTTAAACTATATATTTATTTAATATATATATATATATATATATATATATATATATATATATATATATATATTAATTTTCATAACGTAAAAACAAACTAATTATAAAAATGTATAATTTCACATAGAATTACAAATAATTCATTTTCGATTTTTTACCCTTTACTCGGCGCTGTAAGACCTCCTATTATGTTGATTTTCATTATTGTATGTTAACAAAAAGTAATATATAGGTTTTGACAATCAGTAAGTAAGAATATTGTATGAATAAAACGAAACTATTTGGAATTTTTGAACTTATTATAGTAATGTGATGCTATAAGCCTAGTTATCCTCGTTTATGTTCATTTCAACTTAATATCTCAAATCATTTCTGAGAAAAATGGCTTTGAAAGACAGACAGATGGACGGAAGGGCAACTAAGGATCACTATGAGAGTTTAGTTTTTTTTTCATTTTGATAGACGAAACCCCAAAAATTACAGTTCCTTACAGAAACACGCTTCAGAAACATACTAAGGTTTATTGTCAGAATCACCTGTTTAAATAACAGATACGTTCTTTATACCTGTTTTGGAAAAAATATATTGCAATATAAATTGAATCACTGTAAAGAAATTGGCAGAAATATGCAATAATTCACGTTTGTTTGTTTGATCAAAAAATATGGCTTAAAAGTAAAATGGCCCTAATAATAATAATATTTTGACGTCCGCCGTATTTTGGTGAAATTTCGAGCATATAATATGATAAAATACACGTAAATAGAAGTAAGATTTTTTTAATACTAAGTGATTTCATCGGCATTTGTTCGATAACTTTACACGTGTCATGTGATGTCACTGGCATTTGTCGATAATTTTGACATGACATCAATCTAGTTTAAATTCTACCTAGTTGCCTATAAACAATACTGAAGGTAATTCAAAAGCTAATTGCTTGAATTACTCGTATTATCATATTTCTTAGATATTTATTTATTTAGTGTACAAATTAATGCCAAAATTAAGTATAATCAATTTTTAATCAAGGAGAATCTCAAATTCACCATACGTCCATTCATAGATATATTTGTATTTAAATAACTAATTAATCCTAATCTAAATTTAATTACATTTTGTAATATTACACAATGACAATCGATTATAATTACTCAATATTTTCAAGAAACAACTACTAATTAATTTTATATTATAATTTTTAATCGATTTACTTCACACCTGCTCATTTAATAGCATAATTACTCACGTTTTAATGTTGCTTATTGCATAGCTTGGTAGTTTGATATGTACTAAGTAAATAATATAATTAAATTTTACTTACCAATGTAAATATTTCAACTAATCGCTGTCTTCCTCAATAAAGGTGGATTTTCTAAATCGTTTTTGATGTGATGAGATTTTATAATGTGGTATGAGGTAGAATATCGTGTACGGTACGAAATCTGACGCGAGTGCTGCATAGTCAACGGTGGATGCTAGTCAACTCACTGTAGAGTCTTTTATTCTATAGATAGGTTCAAGGTCTCGAATATACTTTCCAAAATTATATAATACTGGGAACCGGAGGCGAAGGAGGCGACAGCGCGAAGCATATTTTTGAGCGCGTCTAAGTTCACTGTTGCGCCTTTTGTGACATAGTGCATCATGTATTTACAGTGAAAATAGTTCTAATATAATCTATAATAAATAAGTGAGGTGAACGAAATAAATACTAAATGACAGCGTTGGATCGAATTTCGACTTTGGACGCCAAATACAATCACTTATGCCGTTTGATGTTCATTTCTTTCACATAACTAAATGAGATCTTATTAGAATTAATTGTAATCACACGTCTCATTGTAATCACACGACACACCAACTCAAACGGCGAGTGACAGTGACCTGAGACGCGAACAAAAACAAGTGTCGTTCCAATACAAGGAGGTCCGAGGAAACATTGTCACGCACAAATTTCGGCGATGCCAACAAGAAAGTGTCCAGTACGATTTTTTAAATTTTATTTATTTTCTAAAAAATAATTCTTTTCCCAACCTGCAATTTAATAAAATACCGCTCAATGTAAAATAACTAATTAACAATGAATAACAATTAAATAATGAGTAAACGAATTAATATGAGTGCTGGCCGAATTTTGCACCAATTAAATATTGCATTATATATATATATACACACACACTCACACACACACACACATATATATATATATATATATATATATATATATATATATATATAATACATCAATTATAACTGCTTCATTTCCTTTTCAGTGGAAAAATGCATATATTATTCCATTGCCCATAATCTTCTGCCCCTCCCTATCCTAAAAACGTTCGTCCAATATCCATAAAATCAATGTTATCTTAAGTTTTTGAGCGTATCATACATGGTCCATTAGTGATTTTTTTTAAATAAGCTTAAACTTTTTAATCCTTCTCAACCTAAAACAATATCACTTCTACAGCTTTAATTATTGTTACTGATTATATAAATCATCCAATAACACTCAACTAACGATTCTCCTTCCCTTTGAGAAATTGTAGTGCATTTAATTCTGAAGACTTCGATGTTTTATTTATTAGCTTACCTGAAATCATTTAACATATCACAACTTTCTTTAGAAAGGTTTAAATCTTATATTTATTCAAATTAGAGAGGGCCTGAAAATTACGTTGCACGTAATTTTCAGGCTTAATGTGTCAGAAACGAGCTCTGAAGTTAAAAGTTATAAATAATTACGTAATTTTAACAGATTATGCAATAACGTCTCACTTAATGGGCACGAAAAAAAATCGCTCGAATTAAGTATGTGGGGAGACATGTTTCAAAAAATGTTTTACTATTTATTAATTAAAATCTTTATGTAAAACATCTACTTGCAAAGTTTCATGCACATGCGTCTAAAACTATAAAAGTCGTGAGACTGTGGCAACCGCTGACGAATACGATGCAATTATATGGGTCCCTTTTTTCACTACGGAACACTAAAAAGAATACAATTATATCAGTGGTTGTTTACGAGTTTTATCAAATATTCTGTTCATTTAATAAAGCAAGGCCAGTTATCAGTTTATTCTAAAGGGCGAAACGTTTCAGGCAACAAAAGAATCTTCAGTGTTTTGTAAACTGTTAAAATATGTACGTAAAAATCAAAATAAAAATCCTTAAAAATTTTATATTTTTTTGTTGTTTTAGCAGATTAATAGTAAATGAGTTAGACATAATAATTGTATATCTTTTTAATTTTTATTATCATATCTATATACGTTTCTCGAGTGCGTTGTATCTAATTACGTGAAAATAGGGAAACATTTTAAATTTAGCAATAAAATTAAAGTTATTCATAGGGAGCACATTTTTTTTCAAAACATTTTTTTGTAATAAAACAATCGCGGTTGTACCTCATTTTTTTTAAATACATGGTTTTCTATGAATATTCTTTCATTTAAAAGAAAGTAAAATAGTAAAATTCACATTTTTCTAAACTGAACTCATATTAATACCGCCTCTATGTCTGCCTCGTAACTCTTTACAAAAGGAATTAACCAGAACAATTTGTGGAGATTCTTGTAACATAATATTGTAGGTACAGTTTATCGATAAAATATTGTAGGTATTATCTACCAATTGAGAAATTTTGTTTATTAGTTAATAAAAGTTAAAACAATTTATGGCGTTTTGAAATTAAATAATTTTTTTTCTTGAAAAATTGTACTCTTTAAATATTGTTCATAAAAATACTGTAACAAAAATATGTAAAAACGTTTGTGAGTGTTTTGAATAACCTTGAATGATATTGATTAACTATTGTAAAAACATTCATAATACATTTTTTTATATCCTAAGGACAAATAAATTTTAATATCTGCTAAAAAATAATACAAAACACTGTTTTTGAGGGCTTTGGGAGTAGTAAGCTCATAAAGCTGATAACAATGAGAGCATAGTCACGTCAGCAGAATCGAGTTCCTCATAGGCCCATATGCACTACATACTGTCAGGACTATCAGTCGAAATTACTAACAGTTGAAACGTATTCCTTTTTCTCATTAACTTTCACTCGACTCGGAACAAAAGTCTACTTTACCAACCGTGCCCTATTACACGGTCCAATTGCTAAGGTATCTTTACAAAATATGTTTTTAACTATCATTACATCCGACTGAGAGTCCTGACCGTGTGTGGTGCAATAATGTTATAAAATGAAGCGCGACCTAGAGTCGCGATTTCAATATGCGACAGTAGTCACGAGCGATTTATCACGACGCGACAGCACCGCGCGACGTTCGAGGACTAAGTGTTTATTTACGAAAATAACACAGTGAGAACATATGTTTTATGTGATTATTATATCAGTAATAAATATTATGTATAATGTCACATAGTTCAATTTGGTACAACACATTTTTTATTTATGCTTATTTATTTAGCGAAACAAGCAGCAACATTTCCATAGTAAATCTTTCCAACCAGACAGTGTAGCAAGTTCTCATGTTATTTCACTTGATGAAATAATTCAATTATTACTTTCATTGTTTTATGTGATTATTATATCAGTAATAAATATTATATATAGTGTCATATAGTTCAATTTGGTACAACACATTTTTTATTTATGCTTATTTATTTAGAAAAACAGGCAGCAACATTTCCATAGTAAATCTTTCCAACCAGACAGTGTAGCAAGTTCTCATGTTATTTCACTTGATGAAATAATTCAATTATTACTTTCATTAATGTTTTGTTACGGTTTATACGTATAACATATTTTGACATAAGAGCGATACCCAATTACTAAAAGGCTTGGATATGCATTTCGTTTTAATAATACTCGTTATAGCAAAAACATAAATAAATAGAATGACAGTTTTGAGCTGTATGTATGTTTGAGATGTTTGTATTATAACTAACCTAAAAAGGTATTATAAATAACTTTATTTGTGTTGTCTTACTTTACTTCGATACTTTCAATACGAGATGCGTATACATTTACATGCTAGGTGTGGTTTAGCAATATTTAATTTCTCACCATTTTTCTTTGATCAAATTAAAAAATATTTATGAAAAGCAAAGCATTTATTTAAAAATAGCAAAGGCTTCTGACATTTAGTAAAAATCGATACAAAAAGTGAAATAACTCTCTTAATGCGAGGCATGTACGAACTCTATGTACGACTCTAATGGAAAAAACAAAGCGATTTTCAAAGTGGGCAGCGAAAGTGTTTGAAATCGAAATACAAATAATTGTTATGTCAATTTTTCTCTCATTCACGCATGTATAAATAGAACTATAGGGAGGTAACAGACGATTATCTTTTCTGCTTCCCCCTAACTTTACCCCCCCCCCCCCCCCAATGACTCTCCTAGTATTCATATAAACTATTATCGATAGCGTCTTCAGTAGGCCCGTCGTTCGCTGGCGAGACGGACGTACCTCCACAGAATAATTAGTTTGTATGCCAAACCTTCACAAATAAAACGCATAAAGTTAACTAACAATGTGCACGTCTCAATTTTATTAACTTTAACCTTAGGGTTCACCACAGTTTTGGAGTAATAAATTAATTCGTTTACTTCTAAATAAGGCGTTGGCAGCATATTTAAGAAGCTTATCTCAATGTACATCTTAAAAATTATCACATTTATGGCAATACATCCAGCATGTTAAAAACATTACTCCATTTATACGAAACACTGACATACTTTTTGTAATATATTCGACAAGTTTCTTGCCAAATATCAAGGCGAAGTTGTGTGCGAATGCTCGTATGTGCATTAGTAATTATTACGTTATATCTAAATATTATATCAATCTTAATGTAATGCGTCCTTTGGAATTATTAGTATAATTAAGCCGACACTAATTAGCCCACTTTACTCAGCCCGTGTTACGTATTACACCGATTTCCTCTAGCGTTTTGACAGTGGATATCTGATAGAGAAGCGAGTTTTTAAACAATTTGATTAGATTATTATGTTTATTTTGTTTTTATTACCCATATTTTCATGTTTATTTATTTTGTAGCTTGTGGTTATAACAAACGATTATAAAAATCCTTCAAATTTTCGATTCATTTCTTTCATATAATAACCCTTATTTCTACCTTATCAATATGTATTCGAACTGATTAAGTGATCTCAGTCATTCTTTTTTAATGCTCTGTACTCCTACGATTAAGATTTAACCATCTGGCTGTGTTCTATAAGTTTTTTAATCATTTAACATAGGATTATGGATTTTGGTTTTAATATTCGTCTTGTTAGTCTTAAATTAGGCTCTGAGAAAAACAAATTAAAGAAATTATAAAAAAACACAAACTAGGAGTCGCAATATACGTAAAGTAAGGTGTAGCAGTAGTTAGTGTTTAGATGAGATGACGGAAATTAACTGGAAAAAATAACTGGAAGTTCTAATGTAGAGCTACGTATATAGAATTTATTAATTTTTTTTTTAGTTTATGAATTAGAAACCTGAGAAATTAGAAGATTAATATATCATTTTGAAGCGTAATATTTCCCCAATTGGGCTTGAATATTTAAATTTGCAAATAAAATCTGAAGGTAAATAACCTTAAAAAACACAATTAAATGAAACTACGTGATGTATTACATCATCTTCAGATGGGCTATTAGCAAAGATATTTTTAATTATTTATTTACATGCTATCTTTGCTAATAGCCCACCTGAAGATGTTGCAGTACATCGAAACCTAGGTCGTGGTAAAGAACTTAAAGAAAGTAGAAATAATACTACATCACGTAGTTTCATTTAATTGTGAATAATGCATTTCTACAAAATTAACGCCAAATATATTCAATACTTAAAAAAACATTAAAAACCTATCTAATGATGTCCAACTTGATTGGATGCATACATTTTTTTTGCCCGTACCCTCACTTGCATGGGGAAATACATTAATTTTTTTTAAATTTCGCTACCTGTTTATTGAGATCTCCATAACAATAGATCGTGTGCAAGCACACATATTCGCTTTGCTTACGGACAGCCATCGCAAGTGGTCATATGATAATAGACATTTTTTTTGGGGAAACGTAGTTCTTAGGAGCCAGTATGACTTTATGTCTATTCTACGAGTTGAAAAATATCAGTCGTAACATAAATAAGATTCAAGATGTAAAATTCTTCGGGTATGTTCAAAATTTAATATAAAGATTATTTAGGAACAATCATGTTTTTTAATGTTTACAGAATCAGACATGGACAGACGAATATATTTCATGTTTTAGTGTACGCCCGGGGTCTATCTACATTATATACATCCATTACAATATACCTCTTATATTTGTTTTATTATGTGCCAAAAAAGTAAAGCATTCAAGTTTCCCTTTTTTTACTTTATTAAACGTTGAGGTTAAATTTATTAAAAAATATAATTATTGTTCACTTATATCTTATATTGACCATTGTTGACGAGGAGGAATTGTTAGCAATATTTATATTACAAGTTACTTCATTCCTTTTAAATGTTTCCAGTACAAATCAAGATGACTGATAGCAATTGGAGCCAAATTCACATTAGGTTGTCAGAACAGAATTTTAATTGAACTGAACATGTTTTGAGAATTTCGAAACGAACCAAGATGACTAAAAAAATGTTAATGTAATATAAATACCCCTAACCCAGCGACGTATCATTTCATATAAAATAAAATGATTCTGAATCGTTATCAAGAAAGATTTCAAACCTAAATGAATGAATTTTGGTCGAAAAATGTACAAACCAACGAATTTACTGGTTAAATGTTTAATATAGAGGGAAATGTGTTCTACTCAAACTCGTGTGTTCAAACGCATGTTGCTAGGGGTTTGGTAAGAATGACAAGTTATATAATATTGTTGCATTTAATAGATATGTCATTAGAGCTCGAAAAACGTCCCTCGAAAACAAGGTCTAGTTTTGA